>OY744482.1:71310767-71910767 GCA_963556165.1 Tipula helvola | reverse complement strand
AATAGGCCTAAACATTTTTAACTTGAGGATATCAGTTACAACAGATGTTGCACTGAATACGGTTGGCATATATAACGGTTTCGTAAATCTTTATGTAAAGTGTCTTTCTACCGTGCCGAAGATTATTATTTTCATTAATCCTCGTGCTTTAAACCAGCGTCATATTATTAAATGAAATCGAAGCACAACATTCGGGTTTGTTAATGTATAATAGCGTTCCATGGTTAAATCGCGGGATTATTCTCAAACGATTCGTTGAGTTGTTAGATGAACTCCGTTTGTTCTTAATTGAGAAGGAGCATGATTAAATCCAGCTGATCAGTTTAAACTGTTTAAATAATTTAATGTTTTTTTGTGACTACATACGTCGCGCTTTAATGAATTGAACCTCTAGCTTCAAGGTCCATTTATGGTGAAAAATGTACACCATGAAGTTAGCTACGAATTGGTTAATAGATATATTCCTACACCGAAAGAAAAAATAATGGCAAATTGTTCGTAAAACAACATTTTCAGTTTACGAAATTCGTCCAACAATGAAAATTATGATTTGCTGATATTGCCAATGTTAATTTTACAATATTTCAACATTTATCAATGCTGGAGCAACAAGAAAAAATGTTTATTTTGTCATTTTCAATAAGACAAACTATTGACGTTTTTACTGATACATTAACCACAAAAATGTTCATTTATTTCTCACGATGTTAAATAAACAACAAGAAAGGTTACTTTGTCATCCCCGGGAAATTAAATTATTGGCATTAACATTTTCATATTAGCAATAAAAATTTTAATTTGGTCAATGTAAAATGGTATAATTAATTAAAAGAAATTGCAACATGTTGTGACATCAAGATCAATTGTTAAATATACTTAACATTGTTAAATAGTGATTTGATGTTGGAATGGTTCTTTCCATTTTTTAAAATAGTGGGAAAAATTAAAAATATAATTTTTAATAAAATTGTACAAATAAACTTTATTATTGAAAATACAACTCTGTATTCTTAGATAACTAAAACATAATTCTTTCTTATCTCTTAACAATAGAAATTAATAATATTTAATTTATTCTTAAACATTTAAAGATTTCAATCCGGCATTTAAAAACACTTTATTCTTATTAACTTAAGACCAAAAAAATCGTATATATGCATTGGTGGATACTGTTAAAGTTAGCCGAAAGTTGCCAGCCGAAAGTGAAAAGTCGATAATGCAGATTGTATTATTCCAGCCGAAAGTAAAAAACGGTAATGCCGAAAATAAAAAATTAAGTTAATATCGATCGGTAATGTTTAGCCTAAAACCTACTAAGGAATGTAAGGATGTATGATTCCCGACAAACAATATGTAACCATGGATGGTGTACCGGGAACAATGTAACTGACGTATGGTAACAATATTTTGAAAAAATTCGCAAGAAACATATTTTTCATTTTACTTTTAACATTTCATCCCAATACTCTCTTTAAATTCAACTCTTTTCTCATCAATTCTCTCATCTTTAAGCCAAAATAATTTTTTCGTTTATATTTTGGTCCTAATTTTCTATTGTAGCAAACAAAACAATAAACATTGAAATTCATACCTCTTTTCTTTGTTTTTGTTTTGTGATGTAAAATTTAGTTTATTCATGTAGTTCAACAAGGTGATACGTTGGTGACAGTTGGTTAACGTGAAAATTTGTGTGATCAAAAAAAGAAAATAATAATAATTAAATAAAAATAAATTTTATATTTTAAAAATATAATTAGTAATAATAAATTATTAACTGCGAATAATTTATATAGTAAATTGTAAGTACATATATATTTTATTATATTTTTTACATAAATATTGCAAAAAAAAAATCGGTACAGTGTCATTTTATCAAGGATAACGGTATAAAAACACATGGCAAAATATTATTTTGTGTATCCGTAATTTGTCGGTATCAAAATGTTTAATACATCGGTAATTTGTCGTTAACATTGTGGGTCGTTCTTCGAGTATTTCGGTAATTTTTCGGTAACATACATAGGCCAAACACTAGCATATCGTTAATTTCTCCCTTCCATTTGATAAATTAATTATAATATCAATTGCAATGAATTATAATAACGTTAAAGATAATAAATTGTAACTACCTATTATCTTATTAAATAATAATTTTTAGATATAATTACCATATTAAAATGACATTTATTGACATAATTATAAAACACATGGTAAACTGATTCTTGTGTATATCAGTAATTTGTCTGTAGCAATCGGAAAAAAATTTTAGTATGTCGGTAATTTTTCGTTAACATTGTGGGATATTCTTTGAGGAGTATTTCGGTAATTTGTTGGTAACATTGACTAAACACTAGCAATTACCCATTTCTCGTTTACATTTGATGAATTAATTCTGAATCGGTAATTTCCTGACAAATTCAACATTTTCCTTTTGTGTACCGCATAATTATTATAATACGCAACGACAATTTTTTGTAATTCGGTAAAAATCGAGGGAGATACATTTTGTTGTGAAATTAATTTATAGTTATTATTTCGTATGGCAATACTGAACTTTCAATAATTGTTAATTTGTCGGCAATATAGAAATTTTATTTCAGCTCTCCGGCATATTTTTAATTGGCATATTAGATTTATAATGCCAAAATATAAGCCATTACATAAACTCTCGAAGCAATCAATACGACGTCGACTTAATCGAGATCGAAATCCAACAGAGCTTGAAAATCTCGGTGCTGTATCAAACGACGATAATAATCGACCAGATCCAATTCCTACGTATGAAGTACTAAGTGTGAATGCAGAGAATGCCGACGTCATAAGTAATGATGATGCATGTTCTATAACTTATTTAAGTGATACGGACGATGTGGAATTTGATGATAGTGACAACAGCCATGACAAAATACATGATACTAAAACTTTTCTAAGAAGTTGGAGTATAAAACACAACATAAAATCTAGTGCATTAACAGAATTACTCACGTTTTTAAACGAAAATGGATTTAGTTATTTACCGAAGGATAGCCGAACACTTCTTAATACTCCCATCAGTAGAGATGTATTGGCGTGCGTACCAGGAAATTTTGTTTATATTGGTATTACTAGCGGCTTAGACAAAGTGTTGTGCGATCTAGAGACTTTGCCACAGACAATTGAATTAGATTTTAATATTGATGGAGTTCCAATAAGCAAAAGTAATTTAAGCTGTTTTTGGCTAATATTAGCCCGCGTATGCAACATTAACCCTGCCAGAATTTTTGTTGTAGGTGTATATCACGGCTATAATAAGCCAAAAAATTTTAACAATTTTCTTCGTCCGCTTATTGATGAACTTAAAGTGTTAGCATCTTCAGGATTTGTTTACAATAATACAAAGTATTTGCTAAATATCAGAGCATTTGTTTGTGACGCACCCGCAAGGGCCACAATTTTAGGGATTAAATCTCACAATGCTTATTTTGGATGTCCGAAATGTTGTGAAGAAGGTGAATTTATAAAAAATCGCATGACGTATCCAATTAGAAATGCCAGATTACGTACTGATAAATCATTTAGAACCAAAGAGAATGAACACCACCATAGAGAAACGTCGATTTTGGAGGAATTGAATATTGATATGATTGAGCATTTTCCACTGGACTACTTACATTTAGTTTGCCTAGGAATTGTAAAAAAACTTCTAAAAATGTGGACCAGTGGTATAACATCTGCTTTAATTCCTAGCAGAGAACAGACTGCAATTTCTCGAAGGCTTACATCATTAGCAATAACACAACCGACAGATTTTCAGAGACGAATCAGATCATTATCGGAACTGTCTTATTTTAAAGGATCAGAATTCCGTGTGTTTGTACTATATTCAGGACCATTTGTTTTGAAAAATATATTATCTTTGCCAAAATATAATAATTTTTTGTTGCTGCATGTGGGTGTACTGATCCTTTGCCACCCGATATATTCGAAAACCAAACTAAATGTCGCGGAATCAATTTTAAGACAATTCGTCGCAGGTGTCGCTGAACTGTACGGAAGACATAATTTAACGTATAACATGCATTGCGTAACTCACTTACCAGATGATGTAAGAAAGCATGGAAAGTTGGACGATTGGTCCGCTTTTGCTTTTGAAAGTTATATGAGTAATATTAAACGTATGCTACGAAAGCCAAATCAACCTCTGGCACAAATTTGTAATAGAATTTGTGAAATAAATAATATAAAAGAGTCAAAACACGGAACAACATCTAAAATTTATCCTATATTGAAAAATAAAGAAATTACTAGGGAGGTAAAAATAATATACAGGAAAATAATTTTTCCACATTTTCAAATCGATAATGGATGTAAAAATTGCTATGTTTTATTAGAAAACAACGAAATTATCAAATTTGATCACGCAGCTGTCGAGGACAGTAAGGTTTTCATGTTTGGCAGTCGATTTATGAATCCACGTAATTTTTATGAAATTCCAATCGAATCCAGCAAATTCGAAATCTTTGAGACTGATTTAAATGAAGATAAAGTGCGTGTTTGGAGCATTAATCTAATTAAATGCAAGCTATTTGGAATGGCAACAGAGAACATCGGGGACGCAGGAACATATGTTTTCTTTCCGTTGATACATTCGGAAATGTAACGAAATATGAACCCTATTTCATATACTAAAGTTTTTTTTTATTATTATTGTTTTACTATATTCAGGGTAATATTTTAAATATACACGAAATTTAGTTAATTTTGCTTTTGAATTTGGCTAATTAAATATTTTTATTTTCCGTGTTTAAACTTTTTGGTTTACAAGACTAAAAATATTATGTTATTCCTTAGGGTTATGTATGCTGTTGTGGAAACGAATAATGATCTTGGACAAAAAGAAGTGTCAATAGTTTTATCGTCATGGATTATAGATGAGGAATATATATATTGGCCGCCTAATCACTACAAAGCTTTAAAAAAAGGAATGAAACCCGATGATAGTTGGACTCAACATCCCTGCGTTGTTTTAAAACGGAATATAGGTAATTTATGTAAATATTTAATACAAACTGTAAATTAACATAAGTATATATTTTATTTCCAGCAACATTTTCGGAAGCTAAAGCGAAAGAAAAATTTTTGTCGGAAAATTCTTGCTCAGAAATTGACGAGGGTTCAACCCGTCTAACAGCAAAATATAATTTTAATGAAGATTTTAAGCAAAATGCTATAGAAACCGAGATATCAAATTTCAATGCAACGGTTACAGTGCCAATAAATGCTCTGGGTCAAATTAGCAACGTGACATCTAATGACAACAGTGATTCAACCCAATTTATAGGAAAAGATTTCCGCTCCCCGCTTGCAATGGAAATAACACCAACTCTCCAATGTCCAGATAACCAAAATGAACCAGATCAGCCAATGGTATCCGTTTCACAAACACCAGAATACATAGAAGCAGCTGTCAATTCCACGCTTGTAATTGAATCAACTTCTCGAACTTCAATCCCTCATGACCGTGAAAACGACGGTGCTTTAGATGACAAATTTAATTATATTTACACCGAAATAAAGAAAATTAGAAAATTGACAAAATCTCAAACGGAACTAATAAAAGAACAAAATTCGAAAATTGACAAATTGCAAATAGAGCTGACTAGAACAAATCAGACCATTGAAAACTTTATATCATCGTCATTAGTAGCTCAACAAAAAGTAAAAAAGATTGCAAAAGACAAGAGCTTCGTGTACCCTATTGTGCCAATAAGAAGAGTCGAGGAATGCGAATTACACAATGCTAAATTAACCGAAAATTATTATATGGAGCAAATGGTAAATATTTTGATTGAAATCAGTTACAATAATTTCAGATTCTTAAGAAATTTTTAATTATAGGTTATTCGACTTTTTAAATATCGGACTACGAACATAAATAAAGCGGTAAAACAAATGTTCGAGCATTTGTTTCACTATGATGTCATAAAATTATATTCATGGACTGGGCAATCCGGAATTACAAAAGGTACACATACATTCTCCAAATTTAATGTAAATAATGACTTTCAATATATATAGTTTTCCAAAATTGATGATTAAATGTAGTATAAAGTGTACTTACAGAATATTACAAGACCCATAGTAGAGAGATTGTAGGTCCTGTGCCTTTCAAATTTTCTTGGTAGTGTTAAAATGTTAAAAATCACTTTAAAATCGAATAACGCACATACAATTTCTTCAACCAAATAGTACATGTTGACTAAGAGTACGAAATTGAAACCTAGCTACATCGAAATTTAGGAGCAAGAGCAACTTTAATTTGTCAAATGGTGGCGTTAAAGGTGAAACTTTCTATTTTAGGGATATGTTGCTCTCGAAAACCCGCGTTCTACACCTCTTAATCCTGCAAGAGTTGAAGGAGAACAAACCTAGGATTTATAAGAAAAATGTATGTCAAAACAATAATACACATGTCTTTATCGAATTTAAAGAGATTTTGTTTGACTCGTAATTTTGCGTAACTCGACATGCCTCCCCAGTCTGTAATTTAGTCGAAAAAAATCGTATCAGGTACACGGTAAAAATCATTATGACACAATCTACTATTGCCGTAGTTAAGGCTACTGGTTCATTTTTCGTCCTAGGTTCGGTTGGTTAGAAATTATCAACTAACTACAATTGAATAGGCAACCATTTCAATAAAAATGTTTTCACGGCTACATAAAACCAAATTGATAATAATATTCTTCAAGAATTTTCATAAATTTGTTCAATACGATGTCAAAATTCTGTTGTACGTATATAATAAATAAATCAAAATTAAATGAAAAATTAGAAAAAAAAACTAATAGAATAATAATATATATAATTCGAATATTCTTTGTAATGTACATATGTTTCTCTTTCTCTAGGTATCCACAAACTTATCTTTATGGACCTAAACAAGATTATCCAATTAACAGAAAACACGTTAAATTACTTAAATACTGATGCTCCCGTAACAACGGATGAAACAAAAAAAGCCATTAAAGAATTTTTGAAGCGGTCAACTATTGTAATGGCCCGCAATAGCAAGAAATGTGTAAAAACTTAAATACATATTTTAGTAATTAACAAAACTCTTTACTAAAAATAATTGATTAATAAATGAATTTAGATGAATTTTAAGTATAATAAAAATGAATTAACTGAATTAAATTTTAATGTGTTTTATATTTTTATTTTAATATTGCGAATAATATTAATACAGGTAATACTGGTTGTGTTGTTTGCTTGATTTATATAAAATAAACTTGCTTGATTTATATAAAATAAAAAATTGGTAAAATTATAGTACATACCAAATTTAGTAATTTAACCAATATTTTATCTGTATCTATTGCAACCTAATACCCTATAATATAATGTAAGATTATATTATAATGTGTCGCAGTCTATGTCGGTTTCTAAAACTAATTTTTAGTAGAAACATTGTACAACAAAAAATCGGTATCATTTCAGTAACAAATACCAGGATATAAAAGAAATTGTTTACTATTCGTGTCTTGTAAGTATATTCCATAAAATTACGGTAAATAGTGGGTTATCCTAATAATACTTTATTCAAAACATTACAACATAAAATGCTGGTTACCGTAGAGTAACAAAAACCACTATTTAACCAGTGGTAACAGACCGGAAATAGTTCCAAACCATTGTGTGCCAGAATTAGGTAATTTTTTGGTAACCGATCGGGTTCGTTACTACCTCGGTCTCCGGTAACACTTCGGTTTTTTTTTGGTTTCAAAACTAAAATTGTTTGTCGGGATTATCATTGAATACCTTTGTTATTATTCTTATATGGCAAAACCTGGCTGCAGTTCCTCGCGGAAAATTATGGAAAATTCGAGAAACCCTAAAAAATATTTTAATTGGAATAAAAACCGCCTCTAGAATGTTGTTTGAAGATGTATTTCATTGATGTGACTTGTCAATAGCTATCGCAGGGAAAGAATTCAGTTCAAGTTTCCGCGATTTCTGACGGGAAACTTGAACTGAATTTTTTCCCTGCGATAGCTATTGACAGGTTACATCAATGAAATACATCTCCAGACATAACACTCTAGAGGCTGATTTTATATAAATTTTTTAATGATTTTTGGAAAATCGAATTTTCCGCGATTTCTGACGGGAAACTTGAACTGAATTTTTTCCCTGCGATAGCTATTGACAAGTCACATCAATGAAATACATCTCCAGACATAACACTCTAGAGGCTGATATTTATTTTTTACTTTCGGCTGGAACGTTTTTCCAATTTTCCGCGTTTTCTCACGGGAAACTTGAACTGAATTTTTTCCCTGCGATACCTATAATTGACAAGTCACATCAATAAAATACATCTCCAGACATAACACTCTAGAGGCTAACATTTATTTTTTACTTTCGGCTGGAACGTTTTTCCAATTTTCCGCGATTTCTGACGGGAAACTTGAACTGAATTTTTTCCCTGCGATAGCTATTGACAGGTTACATCAATGAAATACATCTCCAGACATAACACTTTAGAGGCTGATTTTATATAAATTTTTTAATGATTTTTGGAAAATCGATTTTCCGCGATTTCTCACGGGAAACTTGATTTTTTTTCCTGCGATGGCTATTGACAAATCCAATAAAAACGATTCAACTTCAAATATGCACTCTACAGGTTGATTTTATTCCAATTTTGTGAATTCTTCTGATTTTCAAATGTTTTCCGCGATTAGATTAAACGAAGTTTTCCACGTAAGACTATTTACAAAATTGTTTATTACAAGCGTATCCTATTTACTTTCGGCTGATAACCACAAAATTTTTTTTTTCTGCTGGAATGTTAATAAGGTAATCTGCATTATCGACGTTTTACTTTCGGCTGGAAACTTTCGGCTAACTTTAACAGGGTCATTGGTGGTTCACAAAAACTACTGATTTTATGAATTTAAAATTAATCTATGACGTCTTTGATACGATATGATTAATTAAAAAGTAAGTTTATTAAAAATTTACAGCATTTATTATTTATATTAGCTTTTAAATTTTCAATGTTAATATTGGCGGGCTTTGTTAATACTTCATTTTCAATATTTTCTTCCATCAATGTTTTCTGTATTGAGTCAATTTCAACATTTTGTTGTGGTGATGTTTCTGTTACATTATTACTATTAGATTTAGAAAAACTATCGGAAGAGTTCAATCCATTTTCTTTAGACTGCTTAATATTTATTAATAGTTATTTACGTCCAAGGGCGGTAAATGAGTTATTACAGTACGAGTTCGACGTTTATGGACGAGGCGACGAAGGAGCCGAGTCCAGAATTTTGAACGAGTACTGTACCGATCATTTAACGTACGTGTAACGTACAACGTTTTATTTCATACTACATGGGACATTAATTCGATTTTTTCATTTAAAATTGAATTTTAAAGTAAAAACATGAATTTGAAATTTAAAGAAAATCAATCCAAATGATTTTCAAATTATCAAGTTACCCTAGTTATTTTTTTTTTTTTTTTGGTTTTACAGTCTACTCTACTGTAATAGCTCGTTTTCCGGACACTTTTGTTCTCTGACGTAATGATTCATTTCCCGGACTGAAATCAATCACGTAAACATTGATTTTCGGTATAGTATGAAATAAATGATTTTTAAAGTGCTTCCGGAAGCTATTACTATTTGTAAAGTTTTGTGTACAATTTTGATAAGTGCATTTGTATACATATACTATTTGTTTTATAATTATGAATTATTCGGTAATGGGCTACTACTTAGGTCTGGTAATGTTTCAAAATCTTTTTTAAACTCATAGCAAAGCATTTTAAGTATTTTTAATGCTAAGGCAGAGCTTTTTTTATCACTTTTTGTACTAATTTCATAAATATAATTTTGAATCCATTGCTAGACCATTTCAGATTCCCTAGGATAAATTAAATTGAAAACTTGAAAACTTTTGAAGCACATATCTAGAGCTGATACAAATGAATTGAACTTTAATGTAACATTATCTAAAATTACATAAAATTCCTTAATACAGTTCCTTAACTCATTCCTCAATGCAGCAATTTGTATGTAGTTCGTTGTTTCTGTAAGAACATAAGATAAATTTAGACATTTAATATGGTTTAGAGTTATGTTATTTAATTTTTTTTACCTATCAGTTTTTCCAGAAATATAGGTCTAAGATCGATGATTAAGGCATCCCATTTTTGATATAAAGATAGTTTAGATGTTCTATATTCAGTGCCAAAATCGTATTCAATCTGAAAGCATAAGTGATTATATTTCAAAAAAATATACTAAAAATCAAGATGAAAAATTGCGAGTTAAAATCGAGTTCCAATAAGTTTAATAATTTTGTATCTAATATGCGATCGGTCAACTTTAATCTTTAATAAATAATAACGGCTATGCCAAATATTTTTCGTAAATTAAACTAGACGATCGACGTGATTGACGCCTTGTTGTTTAATAGTATGTGTTCCAACTTAAACCTAAAAAATGCACCTAACATATCTCGAAATCACTTTATTTTTATGATATTCTCTAAAAGACATATACTGATTTGGAGTCGGGCGCAAGTTTTTCTATAATCGCATCGAGGGAAGTTTCGGCTAACTTAGCCATAGAGTTACCTTGTCAAATTTATTGAAAAGGCGGAGAAGGTGGAAAGTGCCCTAATGCGATGACACAACAAAATCCCTGAAAATACATTTATGTGATATAGCGTTTTTCAGAAAAATAGAATGTTATCGAGTTATTTAATCTCGATAGTTTTTGTTGGACCAACAAAAGAAATTAGGAAACCTCTAAAACTCAGCTAAGTAAACACCATTATTACTATAAATGGTCGTATAATCGATTTAATAAAGTTTCGTGTAATCCATATATGACCCTCTTACTGCAATTTAACTAAAGAACTGATTCATTTATCTGCTTATTACACACGACAGATCTCAAAAGAAATATTAGACATTCTGTGATGTTTATCATTTAAAGAATAAAGATGCTTGACTACATTCTATTAAAATATTTAAATTAACACATATATACTTACAAACGTGTCAGCAATGAAACTTTTAAAATATGGCCAGTCGTTCAAAATTTGAAATAACGGTTTGTCATTGTTCAGAATTTCTTTTCTTCGTAGAATATAAAGTTCTTCAGTATCTGGATCGTGTTCTGAGTATGGTATGGTTTGTAAGTCTTCACTTATTTTATCATTATCGATTTTGTCGAAATCATTTGGATTTTCTATTTAATCTTATGAACCGATTAAATAATCTTCCCGATGGGTTCCTTGTTTTGTTTCGTGGGATATAGTATATGGCCAAGCTTTCCTTTGGGAAGATCTGTATTATATCTTGCGCTAATTTCATCATGGTTTTTGGATCTAACACTTTATAATCATTTGCAATTGGATCAAAAAAATGCTCGACTATACAAGAAATAATGTTGTCTGTTTTGTTACATCCAGCATTTTATGTTTATCATATTGAATTATATTTCGACCCATATCGCTTAACTGGAAAATTTCCCGAACCGACTGAAACATGAAATTTAACTTTTATTTTCGATCAAAATAATATGTAATAGGATGAAAAATACGTGAAATCACATATTCTTTATATGGAACCGGAAGTCATGTTTGAATTTTATCATTCTTTTGTTTAGAATGTGTAGCACTAGTTAATTGAAACATATTATTGGTGAAAATATTTTTTCACCAATAATATATTTATACTTACTAATACATATTGATGAATTTGTTGAAATACCTTGGGTTGGTGTTGGTGTACTTCTCTGAGACTCAATATGGAAGAAATCCCGGTATTTTTCAATCCATTCACCCACGTTACTATCATGTACAGTACTAGATTGCGAAAGACCCTAAGAGTAGATGTCAAATTAAATTGTAAAAAAAAAAAAAATATTGAACACATTTTAAGCTATCTTATGTCTAATTCTTTCAGGCTAAAAAAAACTTGACTTCAGCAAAAAAAAACTGAACTAAATCATTTTCTACTAAGGCGAGTTCTGTTTTCTTGCCCAAGTCAAGTTTTTTTAACCTGAAAGAATTCGACATTAGATTAGGTAATCAGTATTGGAATTCCGTTCAGTTTAGTAAAATTAACTAAACTAAAGTGTTTCTCGTTTGATATAATGGAACTAACTAAACTATAATTTCTATAATTTACTTAAAATAATTACCATAAAACGTAATAAAATGCAATTCCGCTTTCCAGGATTTTAATAATTCAAAAAGACCATCATCGTCCAACAAGACTTCATTTGTGGATATTATTTGTGAATTGTTTGGTGATTCACGAACACTCATAGCATCACGTTTAGAACTTGTACCACTTGTATCCAATACTGGATTTACAGAACTTAAATTATCACGATTTATAACTACACTTTGAGCGTCATTGTCACTGTTTTCTAATGGTAAACTGTGCTGATACGGCATTTCTTTTCAACTGAAACACGTATTTTCTTACATATATCTTTCATATATGAAGCACTTTTAATAACTATTACTAATTAAAAAACACTTTATTTTATTCCCTGAACCAACTTATTACACAAAATAATTGTTGATTGTACCACTTACAATACTTTTCACTTCAACAAATTTTATCCAACTAAATTTTATAAAAATGCTGTTCTCCCAAAGTACCGTTACTTTATAGACCAAAAAATCATCACCTGATTCACAAAATAACAATGAATGTAAACAAATTGTTAAGAAAATTATTTTAAAAGTATACAAATTGTCACTACGATTGCTGAAATTTGAAAAAAGGCTAATTTCGGGGATTATCAGGAATTTACAGTAAAATAGCACTTTAATTCAACAATGCAATGTTACAAAATTTCAATATTATATAGGTATTTCGCATTTTCTAGTAACCAACTACAAATAATACCGATTTAAATACATTTACGGTCAATACGGCAGATTTCAATACAAACTTTAAACAAACTGAATCAACTATTTCACAATTACAAATTATGTACGTATTGTTGTTTCAAAGTCAACATTTTTTTGTGTACCATTTTGGTGCGTTAAGTTTAAATTGGTAACCCTGGTTAAATGTGTGTTTGAGTTGAGAATGATTCAACTAATAAATAAATAATAATTCAGCAACAGCTTTCGTATTAAAAATTAGACAAAAAATATTGAATTTGTTTTTCTTCTTTATTCTTTATTTATTTAACATCATCGGGATGAAAACCCTTTTTTGATTGCAATTTTATTTACAGTTTTAAAATTTAGCTTTGGTTTGCTTTTTAAAAGTACATTTTGAAATATTAAAATCAAACACATCAACATTATCATAAAATTGTCGACAAATAGACGGGATCGGCGTATTATATGCATAGTTAGATTTAAATGTCGGCAAATATATAAAATTCCTGACCCGAGCATGTTTACAGGGCACTGAATATCAATCTTTGCAAGTAGTTCCGGACATCCAATAGAATTGTTTAGCAAATCAGCCATGAATGTTGATGAGTCATATATATGTCTTATAGCAATGAGTCCAAATGAGCAATTTTACAGCGGTCGTTGTAGGATGGCAAATTATTTTGTAATACGACGAATAAAGCCAAGTAGAGAATTAGACTTAATCACTATTAAATTAATATCGTCTCAGAAATTCAATTGATGGCCCAAAATCCAGCTGGTGATTATTAATAAGATATTGATGACGAATAACAGCTTATTTCCTGGAGAAGCTTATAATCTTGCACTTTTCCAAATTTAGGCTCAATTTATTCACAATTGATACAGCAAATCAAGATCGCTCTGCATTTAATTTCATTATTGCGGGCTACATACAGTTTTTGATATTTTCAAGTCATCTGCTTATAATTCACAATTACAGTACTGGAACAAAGATGAAAATGTTAAACAACACTGGCCCTACTAGGTGTAAGCCCTGAGGTACTCAGGGCCCTCAGGGCACCTGCTTCCTTTCACGCAGATACGATCCAAAAACAATTTAAGCCACGGTCATCATTACGTCGTCTTATACCTACATATTCTTACTGAATTATGAAATACAATTTTTTTTATTTTGTTAAAAAATAGCAAATAATCCATAAATTTGTATGAATTAGTTAAGATTAATATGTGAACAATTTGTAATGACCCGCGGAGTAATGCTAATATATTTTTTGGCCAGAATTGAATCAACATCGGAGATAAGTTCGCCATTCCTGGTATAGGCTATAGCTTGATTGCTCTAACCATTATATGCACATCGGCAATGTTGTTTCAATAGCTAAAGTTTGGACCTCAATAAAGATAAAGAGTGTCAAAGAAATAACTAAAGAATAAAGAAAACATATCCAGTGTAAGCAGAACCAACCAAACTTCGGTCAAACATTATATTCAGAATAATTTTAAAAATCCGTAGTCTAATGTAATGGTGGAGCTTTTACTACTTTAACTAAAGTGACTTTTAAAAGCAAAAATGAGTTAAATTTCTTGGGGTAAAAGCCACTCTTGTTCCAGTCTAACAGATTGGAATTGATCTGTGATCAATGAAACATTTGAATCAATATTATTTTGGGACGTTCCATGAATAAATATTGCAGCCCACAGGCACGTAACACAAGCACTTGTATTTCAGAATTTCTATCAATACGTTGAAAGCATGTATTAAATAAACCAATTGCTAGCTGAAATATTATTCTGAATAAGTTGGTTAAATGTGCTTTAACTAGTGGACGACACCTCAAAACAAATTTATATTTTGACGTATTGTAATATTTAACGAAGTGAAGTTAGCAGATAACGAGTTACAACAACAAATTATTTTGTAAATTTCATTTAGATGAGATAAACTGCTGCGGGTTTCGACGAATTATTATTTTTTACATGAACTAAAACCTTTGGTTGTCACTGGTGCTCATTCGATATATTGTGAGGAAAATAACAATTCAAGGATAGAACCTGACTGTCAGACCTACAGTTATTTCGGCAGACGAAGCGAACGTTTAATATTATCGTTTTTGGTAAACTTTAGAATGCCGAAAATGTTTACAACTAAGGAAAATGACAATTATATCGTCTGAATGGAGCTGGCAATATTTTGGAGTTCCGCAATATAATTTTAAACTACCTACTTTTCCCCAAAATTATTGAGGCCAACAATTTTCTTTCGGCAAAGGGACCAAGAGACAGCAAACGAACATGACGAACGACAGACCGGCAGGCTGCAATTTAATGCCCACCTTCTGTAAAATATTGAACAACTCTGATCAATGTGGGCAGCAGAAAAACGGTACCCGTATACCTTTATCTACCTCCAAAAATAAGTTTGCTTTAAGAAGCTCATTTCAAATTTTACCTTTTGATGAAAGAGAGATCGATTTGGTATGTAATACTTTTTTCCTAGAAAAATAAAATTTTTTAAAATTAAATCGGTAAATAAAAGTTCGTTTATTGGAAGTTTATGTTGGGAATTACATATTGCAACTTGTCTATATATACATATACCATACATACATTGATTGAGTTGGGAAAAATTTATTTTTTTAAGCAATCTCTGTATTACGTGGCTTAGCTGCTGCAAAAACAAACATATAACCACAAATCATTAAATTTATATTATGATTTTATGTTTTAGATGGTTGAAAATTTTATTATGGTTGCGCTGCTAGGTACATATGGTACGCTAGTATATAATATAGATCCCAGAAAGATAATTTAAAAATTTTGTGGGGATGCCAAAATAATTTGTTCTATCCAACAAAAACAATAATACCGTTAGATAACTAAGTAGAAATATCGCACAGCATAGATAGAGATAAAAAAGGTTTAGAATTCAATTTACAAGTTTTTGTTGTTTTGTAAAAATCTATATATTTTCAACTAAAAACTATTTTATGAAATTACAAGAAACGTAAGACCGTATAGAACTGCAAAATCATAACCGAAACAATGAAGTCAAGTAAAACTGTATAAAGTGGATGAATAAATGGAGCATTGTCAATTGAAAAAAACAAAAAAAATTCAATTTTTTAAAAAAATGGATTCTTAAGCCAAGTATAAGAAAATTTGTATCTCATTTTAAGAATCGCCTCGAGTAATTTACTGTAAACATTATGGAGGTGAAAAACAAAATAAACAGCAAAATATCCCTTTTTATACACAATGTTTATTTTTAAAGAAAAAAAAAAGTTAAATGCCACTGGCGCCATGTAAAAACAATTTTCCCAAACTTTTCCCGATTTATTTTCATAATTATACATAAATATTAATTTTGTCTTTGTTTGTATTAATTTTATGATATTGTAATATGTAAATGGGAGACGGAGGGCCGCTTAGTTCACAGAACTCGTTCATCGGTTAGGTTATTGAAATTAACAGGTACCAACAGTAAATTACTATACTAATAAAATTGGCTATCATTCCAGCACAAACATATCAAAAAAAAAATTATTTTGAATCAATTTTATTATAAAACGAAATATGTGTTCCCTTTATATCATTCAACAATAACATAAAATATGTACATGGTAGTTGTCATCATATAAAATAAATTTAATTATTTTTCATGTACCAGATGATACAGTTTAAATATATCACAAACAACCATAAATTTTTTGTTTTTTTTATTTTTTTGGTATATAAATTCAATTTTCTAGTGGTATACGTATGTCGGTGTACATTTGAACTTGTTTTTAACTCGTACAAATGAAAATTAAAATACCAAAAACAAAAAAAAAACACGACAAAAAGCTCAGTTATACATAATAAATAAAATAATCTCCAATTTAACACGAGCCATATAAAACTTAATTGATTTTAATTAAAATAATTTATATTATGTGTATTGATGAGCGTGCATGTGTAATCATTTTGTCTGCATGTCTGATGAATAATTTATACGTATGTATACATATGTGCTGATACGATATTTAATAGTTAGTTTACCACCACAATAGGTAAATAACTAAATTTTAATTTAGCTAATTAATTTGTAATAAATATTTAAAAAACTAAGAACGATTTAATAATAATAAATTACCAGTATCGTTTTAATGTAAATAGAAAAATATTAATCGACCAAGCAAATGTAGTAATTAATTTGATCTTATCAAATAGAATCAACACAATGATAAAATATTTCAGCAAGTCAGCCAGTTGCTACCAACAAAATGATCAAGTATTCTAGCCGTGTGAGTAATGCCGAGCTTTAAGCTGATGGAGTTATATTACAATGATTTTAACTACGTAACGTAAAACATAATGAGCGTGAAGTTTTTCCCAAGTTTCCTATAAAAACAGAAATAACAACAAAACATTTGTGTTATTTTAACCAAAATTCAAATAAATATAAAAATTATGTTTAATCAAAAATAAATTTACAACTGAAACTTGGTAGTTAGAGATACTAACTCTAACTATTTTAGGTAAGTCTCAACTCTAATTACTTCGGTCTAAAAAGACCAAAGTATTGAAATCCTGTCAAAAATGACGAAAAATTTGGTTTGTACAAAACCACTTTTCTCGACGTTTTCAAAGTTCCTGAGTCTGAGAAAGCAAAAAATAAAAAATGTCCGTCCGTCTGTCTGGATGTCTGTACCCCAGTGGTATCTCGAGAACGGCTTGTCCGATTTTGAATTTTTTTTCGCCAATCTGTTTCTATATGGTCAAGGTGGAAATTTGAAAAGCTTATGGAAACTGTACGTCAACAGGGTGGGATACCTTCCATACGAATTGACCCAAAATACTTAGTTTTATAAATATTTATAATTTTTTTTATATATGTTGGTTTGGTTCTTGAATTGGGCATTGAATTGAGAATTGATTTGAAGGTTAAGTTAGGGGTCAGTTTGAAGGTTGAGTTGAAGTTGAGTTGGAGGTGAGTTGGGGTTGGATTAGGATGTAGTGAGTAGTTAACAAATTTTTTATATGATGGAACTTGCCTATTTATCAACCTATTATTATGAAATTTGACGTGTGTGTCGGGAATTGGAATCTAAAATGATTTTTGGATAAAGTTCTGGAATATGGCCAAGTATGATGGAACTTGACTATTTCTCATCACATGTGAAAATGGGATTCTAAAATTGTTTTGATTATTATGAAATTTGACATGTGTATTAGAAATGGGATTTTGAAGCGAGCTTTGGATGAAGTTCTGGAATTTGGCCAAGTATAATGAAACTTACCTATTTCTCAACCGATTATGATGAAATTCGACATTGTGTAATGGAAATGAGATTCTAAGATGAGTTTTGGATGAAGTTCTCGAATATGGCCAAGTATGATGGAACTTGAGTATTCCTTAACCGAGTCTAATGAAATTTGATATGTGTATGGAAATAGGAATATTTGATATTTGTGCAATATGGCCAAGTAGAATGGATCTTGGCTATTCCTTAACCGGATATCATCAAATTTGATTTGTCTGTTGGGAATGGAATTCTAAAATAATTTTTGGATAAAGCTCTGAAATATGGCCAAGTAGGATGGAACTTGGCTATTTCTTAACCGATTATGATGAAATTTGACGTATGCGTTGTAAATGGGATTCTAAATGGGTTTTTGGTAAAATTCTAGAATATGGTCAGTTACACTGTTAAAAATTTCAATAATTTTGTATACTACTTTCGGTATAAAGTTCTAGAATACGATTTTTCGTGTTAAATTTTATGCCTGTACCCATGTTACTGAAGCTTTTAACCTGTTTGGCTATTGTTGTATAAGTAAATATATGTTGGTTAAAATAGAAATCAATACTGTCAAAACTGTCACATCAACTTTATGACAAGAAAAGTGTGTTGGCAACACTAATATATCATGATATAACGATATCACGATATTTTACTTGTCATCCCAGAAAAACGTGTCTGTCAAGACATTATTTAGTGTCAGCGCCAAAAAACTATCATGACATTATTTATCTCGAAAAAATATTTTTACAAGATATTAACTCATGGGTATTTTTATGTATTTTCTAGCTAATAGCTGCACGTTTTCAATACGAAAATGATTCAGCTATAGTGAAATGTAAATTTTAATCCCATGAATTGGTGCAAGAAACGACCTTAGCACGATGTCATCATCCCTCTAGGATCCGTAGAAGTCTTACAAGATTTCAATTAACGAGCACGGGTTGGTTAGGTTTTGTAGGCCATGAAACAGCTTGCATATGGCTACAATAAAATAAAATAGTATTAGCCGTGAGGCCGATATGCCTCTATTCTGTAATCGATTGTTAAATTGTTAAAATGTCAAACTGATTGGTAAATACATATTTAGTCCCCATTCGCTAAATTGGTATTCTCTAATTGTTGAATCAGTTGTTAATCTGTTAAACCGGTTGTTAATCTGTTAAAAATACCAACCATCAGTTTCGTGATCGCAATTGATTAACAAGCATTGTAAAAAATACTAATGGAAATTTATTTTACTTTTGGTGGTCAACAAATAAATGAAAATAATGAAAATGGGTAAATAAATACATATCATTTATTTTAAATTAAATGTTGTATACAATTATTATTTTACAAAACGTGTACATACACTTATATTTCTAGTTCTTATGACCCATATATTGGCAAAAGAATAAAGGATTTATTAAATCCATTCGCAGTACCAGTCTCTTAATTTAAGAGGTCATACAGACTGCCACTTAAATTAGTGTATCAAATTATTGAAAAATTGGAACCCCACACGGAAAAAAAAAACGTATTGAAAATCATAAAAAACGTTATTGTAATCATAAAATATCGCGCCACTCAGACCAAGCGTTACAATCATAAAACCACTTTCTTTAATTTTAATCTTGTGATAAGCAGTGTTTTTGTATTGTTAAATTCACAAAATATGTAGCAGAAAATGTGATGACGTAGTGATGACGTAACACAACAGTTTTATTAAAATCATAGAAACTGTAGTAAAATTCATAAAAAATTTCGAGCGAAGATCACGAAGTATAAAGTGTTATTTAGAAAAAATACGGTTGAAAGCAATACGTTTTTTTGTGATTTCATTGATTTATTAGTATTAACCAACATGATATGAAATGATATGCAGCACAGACAAGATTGATAAACACAACTTGGTAAAATATTAATCATAAAATATTTGATTGATATTTACAATATATTTGGATGAATTATAGTATTTTAATATTGTGATTAGGACAAAAATATTTTGTGTTAGGCAATAATTAAATGATTGGAAAACAGTAAACAGGTTTAATGATAACAGAGCATTCACAATACGAAAATTTCTTAATTTTTACTTACAGGTTTGTTTGAATTTCCAACTAACAAAAAACAATTATTGTTTGTTGTGTTGGAAATTCGTGCAAATCTGTACGTTAAAATTAAAAAGTTTTTGCATTGTGAATGACATGTAGCTAATATATATTTTATGTGATATTGTGTATTAAAAATGCAAAATTGATAGTTTAATTATAATTCAAATAATGTATTTCTCAACTTATAACATTGTTGTATTCAAACTTATATGTAAATAAAAACATATTTAATTTCTAAATTGCTTTATCCAATTACTTATACATAAGTGTATTTATTGTTTTATATAAAATAATATTCTAAAAATATTCACAAACACAATTAATTAGAATTTTTATTGGTGTGCAGCTTACTCTTGTTTTTATGCAAGAATTATTCTGTCATTTCGGTGGTATATCCCATAATTTTCAAGGAGTTTGACTGAAAAGAATTTAATCAAACTTCTTGAAAATGACCGAAACGTCGAAGTAATTTTCTCATAAAAATAAAAATTAGCTAAATGCAAAAAATAATATTATTTAAATAATTAAAGGTTAAAAAATAGAACAATATAATGCTAATAATTCAATTATAACTTATAATAAAATGTTTATGTAAAATATACATAAATATAAATTGATTTCATATAATATATATATATATATATATATATATATATATATATATATATTATATATATATAATATATGTATATCTTTTTTATTTGTAGATAGTTTTACCTTGGTATAGAATAAAGGAAGAAGAACTAATGCCAAAAATTCAATTTGAAAACAAAATTTCTTTAACGGAAAACGAATGTCCTACAATTATTACTTTGCAATAAACAGAAATTGTGTAAAGTGTATAATAAGGCCAGCTGTAATTTGGGCTGAATAATATGAAGGTCAATAAGAACATTGACCATTCTGTAGTTTAAACAGGAAATATTAGCCCTTTTTCTACCACGGTATATATGTGTATTTATGTAATATACATATATGTATCTACTAATGATCAAACATGGTTGATACTATATACATAATATAGTACATACAAATATTTCATTTAAAGAATTTAATTAAAATTAAAAGATAGTATATACGTAGGTACATATTCTCGTGTACTTATATTAACATACATATACATAAACTTAAAAAATTATATGTAAATTTGTAAATTAAAGAATGAAACATAAAAATAGAAAAACTTAAAATTAAGCTAATTCCTTTAGCAAATTTTTAATGGAAGGATGAACTATTTCTATGGATACTTCTTTATAAAAATACACTTGAATAAACTCCCACACAATTTGTCCAGCGATTGGATATTTCATATTAAAAATTAGAAAACATTTAAAACATATGTCTAATGCTTTTAAAAAGGAGCTAAATTTATATTTTACTCCATCTAGATACACAATAATTCGTTCAGGATAAGTACAGCTTTTACCTACTAGCGCTATAAATGGTTGAATTTGCACTGTTCCACGTGAAATTTTATCAAAATGTGCTTCTAATTCTTCAGTCGAAGGACAACAAAATATAAAGCTATTTTGACATTCTTTTATTGAACATTTTATCTTTTCTTTTGTTCCTTTATTATTCACTATTTCTTTCATAGGATTAGTTTTTAGAATTGCATGAATCAGCATAAAAATTGTTGCGTAACGACCATCTGGAAAAGAAAAAAATCTTCTCAAAGAACTTCATCCAAAAGCACCGAAAATCTAGATAAACTTACTTAACGTGATAGACGCGTCTGATATTAAACTTTCTAAAATCAGCTTTGATGTCGGATCCTTTATTTTGATTTTCATTAAAAGTAATAATTTGTCATAAAAATTATTAATGAATATGTCATCTAAAAGACGTCCGGCATCATTGAATAATGTGAAATAATCCGACGAAATCTGTAGAATTATATTTAAAAAAACATGATGAGAAACAGAATTACACGTATAATTTAAACTAAAATCCATTACCAGTTTATATCCAGTTGTTTCTTTGTACTGCGGCCAGCATTCGAAAATTTCTTTTGTTTGATTTTCAGCGATGAACCGAAATCTTTCGGTCGAACATCCTTTCCAATGGAACATGAGTTCCTCCAAAGTTAAAACGTCATTTCGCAATGATTGATAGTGTTGTTCGCTGTTCGCCTGACTTTCCAACTTATCGACTGCAAGAATTGATTCCAGTTTTTTCTTTTTTGAGTACTGTGCCGAAAATAAACCAGTTCTTTTCAACCTAAAGGAGATGCATTTTTTCGTGGCAAATAGTAAAATTCCTAGAAAATTCATTGGTTATTATGAGGTTAATATAAGAAAATGTGTTCACTACATATATACACTACAAATGTATTAAAGATATATAATTTTTTTATACATTTATATAATTAAATGAGCATAATGATTTTAGCATTTGGTTAAATCTTTCGAATGCCTCACCTTTTCTTCAGTTGGGAGTAGCAAAACTATTTCCTCTGATAACTGGTGGCATACCTTTGTGCTCATTTTTAGACCGTTTCTTATATAATAATTGACTAGTACGTTGCATAATGTGTCTCGCTTTAGCTCTGAAAACTTTTCTTGGTCTGTGTTATTATTATTTATTTCATGTAATAGCGCCTTCCCTTCTTGTGTGTCGTTTAATATATCTAAAATATTCAAATAATCCGAGGTCTCTGAAGTAATTGAAAGTGGGCTCATTGGCGATGTGCATGTGGAGGGTGTGTCTTTTGTAGATTTGCAACTTATTGTATCCGAATTAGTAAACGCTGAATCAAGTGTACTTGTAGTACTAATCCATTGCTTTAATTTACCTTCAAATTTAATGATGATATTCCATTTAAATTGCTTTAATAAATTCGAAATATGATCTAGATTTAGTGTAGCTAAAATTCTAAGTTCATTAATGTAGACGCCTTCTCCTAGGAAAGAAAATACAAATTTAAAGAAATGTAGCTATATTTACTTTAAGAATAAATCTTTACCATCTAAGTAGCTGAATAACTCCGTTAGGTTCCAGGAATTTAATAAATTGTATAGTTCAGTCTGCTCTGATGTGAAATGTTGATCTTCGGCGACAACTGTTTCTTCATTATTAATTAATACTTTATGATTTAAATTTACCAAATTAATCGAATTCTCCAGGTAATCATGTTGGTATGCTTCAAAGGTCATTTTGATCGTAATATTGGAGTAACTGACAAAGTTTACATTAAAATTATTGAAATGCTTATTCTACACTAAAATAATATGACTAACAAAAATATCTAATATCCGTCCCTATTAATTTTAAAATTAAATATTTAGAAACCATTAATTAAAATTCCTTAATTCTAACCATCATTTTGTGACCAACATGATTGGCGTTAACTGGCCACAAAATTTATTTAAATCCATAGCGGTTATAATGCCTTTACGATTTAGTTCAATTAAATATGAAGCGTAGTGAGTAACGTACGCAATAGATTTTAGAGGAGTTCCTATTACGACTATTTTAGTTTTCTGATTATTTACTGCTAAAGCTACGACTTCCATAACTTTCATATCATCATCAAAATATGGCATAAAATAACCTGTTTTATAAATCGAACCTTTATATTCAATTTTACTGTGTGTACACTTCAAAATCAAGACTATTTTCTTTGGGGTATATTTCTTGAAGGAGTCCTTTAAATGATTGCTTAACCGTTTCTTTATCTTCAACCAGTATTTTTAATTTAGGTGGATCTAACAAATATTTAGAAAATTTCAGCTGAAATATTTTAACTAAAGAAAGACTAATATATCGACGCGAAGTAATTGAAGAAGCATAACTTTTAAATTCTCTATATTTGGCCTCAAACCGGAAACACCAATAAAATCTTGGAGGACCAGAAAATTTAATAATTGTGGGGTAATGGGTCATAAAATGGTGCTTGGATTTAAGATGATCATTGAATAAATTTTGATAGTCTAAATGATGTTTATTAATTTGATTTTTAAGTGTTTTTGAATTGTATTTGGGAATGTGATACCACAATAAAGATTCAATAATTTTCAAAAAATCTAGAAAAAATTGCCAAACTGGATTAGTTTCATCTACTAAATCACCAACGATTAATGTAAAAAAGTGTGTAAATGTCTTCATTTCTTTTGCAGACATTTTAAGTTTAAATAGTTTTAAATGATTTATTTTAATTGGATTAGGAATATTTCTTTTCTCAATTTCACCATAGTTAAATAGTAAAATTCTTTTATTTAACTGAGAGAGATCAAAACATTTCTCAACTTCTATAAAATAAAGAATTTTGTGACATAGGTTATAGTGACAAACACCTTCATAAATGTCATGCATTATGTCCACTGCATAATTTGTTATAACTTTAAATGAATTAATTGTATTAAATATTGATGAGTCATTAATTCCAGTGATTTTGGGCTGATTTAACTTCAAATCAGATATGTAATTTTCCTCGTTTCTCATTAATTCAATTTTTTCTTTGCCCATTACTCTAGTTTCTGATTTATGTGCCTTACAAAATCGACAAAAAGAGAAAGACGAAAAAGATTTACTGAAATCGAGAATGGTATTTACCCCTAAATTATCTCCTAATATCAAACCTAATACGAAATGAATATGATTTTCTTTGTTCGAAATTTTAATTGTAATCCCAATCTCCTCTAAGAATTTTATTTCAGAAACCAGAGCTTTAAGGCAAGAATTATTGCCAAAACACTTCATATCCGAAGCTTTAATTGTAGCTGCAAGAAATATATGCTCTAGTTGAGACATATCAAGGCATGGGAATGCATAATAAATATTTGACACACTATATTGAGTTGAGTGTGCTCCTAAAGCATTGTTTATTTCTAGATCATCAACGTACAAAAAAAAAGGAATAACGAACTTATTTGCAAACATTAATAATTTTTTTTCCCAAAGCTCTGCTTGCATAAAATTTGATAGAATATTAAAAGATTCCTTCAATTTTAGGTTATCTAAAGCTTCTTGTAATATTCCAGGTTTCTGAAAAAACAATTTAAACTGAAATTTTAGTGGTAGCAGAATTCCCGATGAAGATACTTCATCATATACTAAAGAGTCTTTGATAATTAAAGGAGCAGTTTCTTTAGAAATAAAAAAGCATTTTGGTGGTTCTAATAAGTTTTCTTTCTCAAGCTCGCTAAATAATCTATAGTCAGTACTATATAATCTGAATGGATCTCGATAAGAACGAATTAATAAAATCAACTCGTTAATAAAGTGTTCGCTCTTATTGGTATCGTGAATAAATTTAAGTAATTCATCTGTTAAAGGTCTAATTATTTGATCTACGATATTATTTTGGATGGTCAACACATCTTTTCTAGCGAAATTTGGTTTATTATGCATACCTAATACAAAATATAAAATCGTATTATTTCGCTCGACATTGTTTTCGCTGTTCAGAAAAATCTGTTTCCTTAATTGAATTAACATCGATTTCCGTTAAGGATGGTAATTTAATTTCAATTAAATTTTCAGAACGCTTTTCAGTAATGATGTTTTTTTCGGCAATACCAAAATTTTCAGGATGTTTAAAGAAAACGTGTTTTCTAAAACTTTTGATGGTCGAAAAATAAATTGAACAATCACCCTCGATACATTTTATACTACTGGACGGCATTAAATTATGGATTTCTTTGCAGTGATTTCTTAAATTATCAAAATTCCCTACATCTTTTAAACATTTAAAATATTTCATGATTAATTCCTGATAAACGCTAACATTAAAATCTTTAGTTGTATACTAAGTTTTGTATACTAAAACACTGAAATTGGAAACGCGCACACATATATTGTTATTAGCTGCACAATATTTAATAATTATATTTAGAGTTATACTTACAGCCAGTAAATTTTTAAATAAACAACTTATCACTTTATTCAATCAATTAATTTTATTAAAATAAAACTCACTTTAACTTTTACATAGAAACGCGTCCGTTTTCGTACGAGCACAATGAACAAGTGACAAAAAATAGAAAATTCTTATACGGTTATCCAAAATAACGGTAAATTATAAATCCTTTTGTGAATATCACTCTTTGTTAGTGATATTCATGAACGCACCTGTGATTATCAACAAAATTAGTTATAATTTTCACAAAATCATACAACTATATACAATTTTATGGCATCGCGTGGTTGTGAAATCTACATTTTTTTTATAATTAGAACTGCATCTGTGAATAACACTAAAATGAAGCACTAATTTGAAACAAAATTGTATAAATTTACTAAGGAATTGTACATACTGATTTAGCAGTATTACGTTTTAAGCCATCTTGAATTAATTTTCAGAAAATTAAACATGACATTACGAAATCTATTATGTATACTTTTCTAAACGAAATATTTGGCCCAATTCAATGTAAATCTTCTATCAGTTTTTTAATCTATTCTTGTATTATTTCTATATGACAACTCGATACTGCATTGGTTTCAAATATGTAATTATTAAGTTAGTGTGAAAATGTTGAATTCCTTATCGAGTTTTTATATAAATAATAGAAGAATAAAAGAAAAGGAAAAGAAATATAGAAGATTTACATTGAATCGGGCCGATTTATTTACACGGGTATCAAACAGTGGCAGGATTAAGCTATACAGCAAAAAATTTTGAACGAAATTTTCCAATCAAAACTTTGTGGTAAAATATTGTTTGTTCTTACACCTCGAAACCTGTTTTAGTAAATTTTTGGTCAGACGACGAACTGCTTGGCTCCATGAGGAATCGCTCATTTACAAAAATTAAATCAAAATATTTTTTATTGTGAATTGCGCTTTCACATTATTGTTTAAATGTCTCTTAAAAAAATAAGTTGTTATCAAATCAGGTGGAAACTTCAAGTAAATGTTATGTGGTAATACAATGAACAATTAACACAAGGTGTATATACTATTGATTTTTTTTGTTTATATTATTGCTGTTTTGTTTATTTTCCCATATGTTTTTTATAAAAAAGTTCGATCACTAATTTTTTATTTAGGAACCGTTTGCCATTTACATCAAAATTGTTACATATGTACATAGATAGTTAACGTCAATAAAATTTTAGTGTTTTTCAAAAAAAAATATTCTGAATGATAATCACTACTGCAAATAATGGTCCCAAATATATTTTATGAAAAACATCTAAATTTTCAATCATTTACATAAAATATTATTGAACTCGCATTATTGATTATAACTAAATACAGTTTTCAAAAATATTGTATGAAAATCATCTAAAATTTTAATTATTTACACAGAATTTTATTAAAATTTGAATATTGAAAACCACTAAATGCTTTTTCAGAAATATTTCGTGAAAATCATTTAACTCTCCAGTGATTTACGCAGAATTTGGCCGAATTCGCAATATTGAAATTCACTAAAAGCAGTTTAGTATTATTAACAATCACAGAAAAATCAGTAAATTAGGTTGTATAATTATCAAGAAAAAAACGGTTAACATCAGCAAAAAAATATTGTTTGCCACAAAAACCGATTAACAAATGCCTTTGAATGATTTTAACGTTATAATTTTTTTCCGTCAGAAGGTGAATCAATATTTAATTTTTTAAGCCAACCATCAGCTTCACGTGCAATAAAATGAAGTATCCAGTCTTATGGTACCTACAGCATTTATTACCAATTTGGGTTAAATTTCCAACGTCACGTCAAGAAATGTTAAAAAAAATCAAATTTTACGAGAAATACCAATACAACAGGTGTAATTGGTGTGGTAATGGCACACACGTTTCGATTATAAGTCCAACGCAAAACGATCCCTATCATGAGCCACATCTATACATCAATCGCAAAGATACGAAATCTATTAACATCATGATAGTATGCGACGCCGATCAAGAAATTATTGGTTGTAATGCAAGGTTTCCAGGTTCATGCCACGATGCGGCAGTATACCATATGTTAGTAATATGATGCAGTTTTTACAACCAAAACTATGATTCAGGTGATACGCCATCACAGTTAATAGGTGTTTCGGGTGATCCATGTCAACCATGGTTGTTTACTCCTGTACGTGAACCTACACAGGATACACCAGAATACATGTACAACCAAGAATTGGTAAAAAGACGAAAAATTATCGAGCGAACCATTGACATTTTGAAAAATCGAATTAGATGTCTCTTGGGTCATAGAGTTCTCCATTATGATCCTAAAGTGGCGGCAAAGCTGGTATATTGTGGAATTAGTATTCATAACATGGCGGTTAAACACCATATTACACTTGAATTAGATGACAGCGAAGAGGAAGAGCTATATATGCCAGATGATCACGATTTCCTCGTGCCACATATATCAAACTCAAAAAAATATTGATGAAGAATATGTCACTCCGTCCATTGCACATCTGGGATCTAATGATAGAACTAATTATATTCGCGACCGGTTTGAATAAATAAAAAAAAATCTTCAATAATTTGTGAAAATAAAAATAATACAATATCACAAAAATTTATTGTTTCATTAGCTCAATTACTGGCTCAGTCATAATAATCACTCGAAAGGAAGTTTATTTTTTGCTGCATACAACTCTTAATTTTGTTGAGCAACATCTAATTTTTTAGCTTTAATATTTACCAACTCCTTGAAAGTTTCATTACATTTTTGACGGCCGAAATTAGTGAATCCATTTTCTCGCAATAAACGCTTATAAAATCATCTAAAAAATATAAAAAAATTAATAATAAATGTAAATGTATGATTACTATTACTATTTCATAATTTTTGTATGCCTTTTTGATTTTAAAACTTTGTCATTGAGTAATGCTGCCCGTTTTCATTGGTGCCTAGTATTTGGTGCATTATCATGACTGGCATCTTCAATTTCCACATCAATAAAATCAACTGTTTCCACATTCACATTTGTAGAAGAAAATTCAACAGTGTCTACTTCAATTTGTTCTGAAGTCGTATCAACTTCGCCGATAGCATTTTCTAGTGCTTGAAATCCAGCTTCGATATGCAATCCGCGAACTTCATCTAAATCGACCCGACCACATATGTCTAATGCGCGTCTTTCAATCGCTGTTAAAGGATTTTTAGGTGGGGGACCGCCACCAGTTTTCTTGATATTCGTGTTATGCTTACGATATTTGGGACGGGTTGTACATTTCCAGTTTTGAAATCGCTAAAAGATTTTATTACATATTAGTTTTGTTAAATATTAAACAATATACCTAAATAAATAATTAGGTCTCTACTTACTCTATCCCGAGCTTTCCGAGTCAATCGGGCACCGGAACCACAGGAATTCAATTTAATCGCCAGAATATCCCATTCCTGTTTCAGACTATCCTTGTCGACTGTGGGATCTATTATTCCTGTTCTCAGAATTGGATCGTTTTCCAATTCATCTAAATAAATTGTATATTGCGCAGAAGAAGTTCGTGCCAATGTGTTTTATTAATGGATTCAGTTTTATTAGATTTTTATTTTAAAAATGCTGATATTACATCTGCTGGTCGATTTTTTTTGCTGTATTTTGACAGCATCGCGATGTTATTTCTCTTCACCACAAGAAAATAACAATTTTATATTCACCACTTTTGTGGATACCATTTTAAATGACAGTTGTTAAATATGTAGTTGTTAAATTTTTAACAATTTTGTTGGTTGTTAATAAAAAAAATTAGAGAATAGGGGCAATATTCTCTAGAAGTCATGTACAAGATATCAATTAACGAGCAGATGTTATTTTAAGATTGTCTACACTCAAATGTCGACAATAGCGTAGACAATAGTTGTTGACGTAGATAATGTAGACATTATTTAGACAATGTAGATAATTCGTAGGCAAAGAAAATATTATTTTTGGTTATTTTCACTTTGTATCGAGATATATTTGATACTCAAATCAATCGTAAAGCTAGCATCATTAATACAAAGGACGAAGGACCATAATCAACGATATCTTAGTTTGCCGTTAGCAAAAGAAATAAATGAAATAATGTATGTATATGACATCGCTCCTAAGGGATACAAAGAAACACTAAACATAATAAACATAATTGTTTGTTGAATTTAAACCTTACTATCTTAATGGTGTAACTAAAAATTGAAAACTTCTTTGACATTTAATAAATTTGTGTTTGAAATCCGATTTCTTTAAATAAATATTTTCTAAAATTTAACATTTATGAAGGTTTTTTCCTTCTTTAAAACTCCGGAATCCTCTAAAGGCAATGAGTAGCCATTATCCCTTACATGATTTGTAACGGTACTATGCGAATTTTTAAAGTCGAAAATGGAATCGTGCATTCGTTGGTACATTTGTTTTTGAAAAATTGTTTCGTCTGTCCTACATACTCTACGCCACAAGAACACTTCTACTTATACAGCAACTAAAACGGTAACGGAAATGGTAAACGAATCTGGTTTTTCAGTTTTGTAAGCCAAAACTTGCCTAAACCTCTACCAACAATTTGTATATCATAATTTTGAACAGCATATTTAATTTTTTCGAAAAGGATTTTTGTTATTCCCATTTTTAGTATTCCATACATTTCATTGTAGACTTATTTTCGGAAAAATTTTCCGAATGAAAACATTCAACTGAAAACTTTACATTTTTTTAGCTAAAAAAGTACCTTTGTTTTTAAACGACGATGGAAGCCATGAACCAAAAAAAAAAATACAGAACGGACAAATCGGGAATTCGCTGTATTTCATAACTTCTTGGAAGTTTCATTCAACACTTTTTGGAAAATGTATAAACTTCAATCGGCTTCAGGCAAGTTCAACCACTATTCTCACGTCATTATTATCTGGAATTGTAGGTTAACCTCTTTTCCAAATGATGCTCGTCGTAGGTTCACTATCGGGTTCTGGTGCGCCAGAATAAAAAAGAAGATGACATCACTCAAGATACTTGAACTAATTACGACCGACAATAATTTTATGAAATAGTATTAATTAGTTGAACAGGTATTTAAACTTAAAACTTTGTGAGCTTATCGAGTTTGTATAGTATTTCGACCGTAGTGGGAAATTTATAGGTTATCGTTAAATTTAAAATATGTCAAAATATTTACAAGTCTGTTCCTGATGCTGCGGTCTGTATTGTTTCGCCTAATTTAGAAATGCCACTTTGTAAATTAGTTACAGTTCTAAGATATAGAATACAATACAAACCTGTTAAATTTACGACCTGATCAATTTCCCTTCATTAACATTTTTGTATCCCATAGAACTAGACAAGGTTGTTTGTCTTGCATCAGTGGTAGGTCGTGTTGGTAAAGAAAGCTCTATACAGATCAATTGTGAAAATTTTCTGATTTAGATTTATTTCAAAGCTTCAAAAACTTATTAAGCTCTCTTGACGGTAAACTTCTCAACCATCGGCCATTACGGGTTATGGTGTCGTAAATGAAACAATAATTGCTTTAGTAGATCGTAAATGGCTAATGGTTTCATAACTATAGAGTTACTGTTGAGTTTATTTTATGGTGCCACCATCGAACTCTTATAAGCAGGTCATTTTGGTTACGGTATATACATTTATTCTTGGTAAACGATAAAGAATAATAAATAGACCAATGATTTAAACTAAAACGTTTTTATTTCAGTAAAATAGAAATTTTCCAATTTTAACTAATTGGAAATAAAATTGTTATTTGTTAATCTGTTTTCAATATCGATTGAATCATTATTATTTTGAAAAGGTAATGATCTCCTCTATCCACAACCACTTTTATTTGGGCTGGAAAAATTTCAAATCATATTGAGATTAAGTCGGAACCTCTGAACTACGTGCGGTAGGTCGGATGTATACATAAAAACAATATGCTTATATAAACGTTTAATAGCTTCGGCTTTGAGGTAAAGTTTCCGGTCCACAATTTTAGCACAGCTTTCAAAGTTCATGCATTCTTATATCGATTTAAAATTAAATAAATCCTATACAGCCAAAATATAAATTCGAATTATGTTCACCGCACAGCACACCATTTGAAATATAGATACCAAAATATTATTTGAATAGAATTATTTATAATTAAAAATAAAACTAATAACGAATCCCTTATTTTTTGTTTTGTATATACATTCTAAATTACAAATCAATATTTAATTATAAAATGTAAAAAAAATTAATTAGATTTTTGTTTTCATTATAATTATTATTATTAATCGGCAAAACAAAAAAATTGGGTTGTTATACGGTTTAACTATAAAAGGATCGAAAACGGATTTTTATTTACAGCACCAACTGTGTCTGCTGAACCAAATTTTTATTGTTTTTGTTTTACATACACACACAGTTGGTATACGTATCTACAGAAATATTTTTATAACATGTACTTAGTTTATGTAAACAAAATATTACAACATTACGTCTGCATTACATGAGATAAAAATCGAATTTTTCCATACCTTCTACACAAATAAGTTATTACCATTATTATTACAATTTTCTAATAATCTAATAAACTATTGTTATAAATATAATGTTTTTGTTGTCATGTACTTGTATATAGAGATATACATTTATAGTATATAGTTTATGTGCCAACAAATTTTTATCATTAATATTCAATAGTTGTGTTAAATAAATGATAAAACAAAATTTTTTATTCATATAATGAATGACCATTTTACAATATTTAATATAATAAAATAATAGTAATAATAGGAATAATAGTTTAAACATATAATAATAAAGTAATTTTATGTATAACACATAAAAATACATGTATGTGTGTTCTAAAATGATAAAATTCTAATTATAAAAATTATTTCAGGTAAACAATAAAAGCAACACAACAAAATTCAGATGAGAATTAATTACATTTTTTATTATTTTAAGAATTTAAAATTTTTCAACACAATATACATAATATTTAATGATTGAATTTATTACTAATCAACTAATCATATTGTTTATGTATAATTAATAATTAGGTGTTTAGATTAAATATTTTTCGTCGTTTATAGTGTGACACTTTCAAATAATTTAAAGTTCTGGTATACAATATTATCCAAATAGAATTTGATGAGATAAATATAACCATAGATTGATTGATTGATTTATCAGAATGTACGACAAAGCCTAAGCAAGACTCCCGGATGACACCGGGCCCTCCGTACACTATTTACACATAACAAAACCGAAAGGAATGGCATATTAATAACAAAGAATCAAATCGGTTCCAGACACCTAAGTAATTGATAGTAAATTTGTTAGTAGTGTATTTTAGTAAAGTATTTAGCACAAGCCCAACTAATTTAAAGGTTATTTACTGCTTAAGTTCCTGGAAAGTTGTTTCAGGTTCTTCAAAAAATTCTTAAATTTAAAATCTGCATTAGTCCTTTATAACAACTATATTATAAACTATTCTTTCTGTACTATTTACAAATAAATTAACATTGATAGTATCACCCCGTCCATGACATCACCGCCTCAGCCTGCACCATCCTGGTCGGGTTTCTCAGGTGATTCTAAACTAAAAACCATTTTATCTAACCAATATATGAACATTAACAACAGTACCAATATCAATATCCACATCAATACCACTAACAACATCAATACTAACATTAACATTAAACTTTCATAAACGGTTCGATTACACCGAGAAATTAATTTCACTAAATTTAATTCAATTTAATCAAATTCAGTAAAACCCAAAACCTAGTTTACTTCACCATAAATTCTGATTTAAATCAGCACTTAACCTCTTAAATAACATTTAAATTGAAAGAACATCAAACTAATCTAACTAACTAAATAACCTAAAATTCGAGATGCATAAAAATTTTAATTCTAAGTTAAGAATTTTAAATACTAAATATCTCTTTTTAAACTTAAATCAGAAATTTAAAAATCTGAAACATTACAAAAATTTTATTTCCAAATCTATAGCTTAACTAGCTATTGACCCCAGAAATTAAAGAAATTAATTAGCTAATTCCAGAAGTACCACCGAAACTAAATTAAATAATTAATTCTTTAATATATTTCCTGCTTAAGAAGCTTTGCAAAATAAACCCGCTTTTGTTTAAACCACCTATACATTGCATTGTTTCATGCCAGCCTATAGTGCTGATATGAAAGTGGGTCGGCCCAGAATTCTGCGCTCTCAACTGGGGGTCATAGATGTGTTCATTTTTATCACCGATCGTAATCACTTGATGTAAAATGGCTTTTGCATCCCGCCCCTCTCAGGATTCGAACCCGGCAGTGGCGTAACTAGGTACCCGCAGCACCCGCAGCCGCGGGGGGCCCACAGCTAAAGGGGCCCACGAGAGTTATCAGGCGTTCCAATATTAGTTTAAGGTCAACATCAGATAGAAGGTAGCTAAGATTAAGTTTAAAGTAGATCACCCTTTCAAATTTGCAAAACGGGAAATTTCTACGAAATTTTTATAAAAAGTCCGTGATCTAGTTTTTACAGAAAGAAAACATCGTTCCTGTTGCTAATAAATATTTTCTTAAGAAAAGTTCAACAATTTCTTCTCTGTTGCTGGAGGTGAATGTATGAGTACACGTAATCTGACTCCATACAAATTAAAATTGCTTTGGTTTCTGACAGATATTTAGATTTAGAATAAAATTTGCCAAACTCGTTTAAAATCAAAGATTTTGACATCAAAAGATAACGATTTTAGTGTTTGCTGGGTTAATTTACTTGTAAAATACATTTTGCACTCCAAATTTACCTCTTTTGCATTTCAAATTCAACCTTTTACAAATCAAAACTTAATTTACCGGTTAACCCGGTAAAACCGGTTTAATTTGAAAAACTAATTTAAATCAGGAAATTGGAAGCTTTCCTGTTTCATATACCCTTGTTTCGGATTTCATCATTTGATCAGTTTCTAAAATTTCTCGAGATTATTGCAGCATATCATGGAAATGGGGTGCGTGATTGGTGTGAGACTTAGCCTTAACTTGCTACCCAAGTCTAACAAAATTGAACTCGTTCATAAGTTTCAAGTTTTTTTCTATTTATTAAAATTATCGTTGGAACCTATGGTAACCCACATCTATCAAGCTTCATAGGTTTAGAATTTTTGTTTCACTTTTCATAGGAAATCTTATAATAAATTGGAATTCAAACTTGGAACTCAGTTCCAAAAAAATAAAAATATATTTGAAGTAGTGATACTTAGGTTAGTATAGCATTTAGCTTAGTAGTATTAGTAATATTAAATTACTTGACAAATAATTCGATATTTACGCGAATTTTCGGAATTTTTCGAAATTTGCGTGAGATTTATAGATTTTTACAGGCTTTCCGAAACTATTCATTAATATCTAGATTTTCGGATTTATTGAAATTGTTCAAAATTAATCGGGGTGAGAGATTAATCAAATTTTTCGGGGTCGTGACGATATCCCCCCATTTTAAAATCCCGCGTTATCAAAATCCCGCCCAAGAAAAAATTTCCGCTTTATAAAATCCCATTTTTCATACTCTCGCTTTTCAAAATCCCGATTTTACTTTAAATTAAAATTCTATTTCACCAGAAAGGGCGGCACGAATTTAAAAAATACGTCTTTCAAAACCTAGATTTTGAAAAGCGGGATTTTGAAAAGCGGGATTTTAAAAAGCGAGATTTTCAAAATTGGGATTTTGACTTCGGGATTTTGAAGGCGGGATTTTTAAAAGCGGTTCCCCGAATTTTTCTGGGGTGGGGTTTATTGTAGATTTTTAGAGTTTTTCGACATTTTTTGGATTATTCGAGATTTTCAAAGATTTTCCAATTTATTCGAATTCTGTATGGCAATATTCTGCGCTTAGCTTTGAGTTATGGGAACTTGCAAAGTTACACATATAAATCTAAATCGTGATATTTAGTTGATTTCTTGAGATTTCGATATTTCCCTAATTTCCTAGGTTATTCGAAATTATTCAAGAATGTCCAGGTTATTTACATTTTACAAGGCGGTGTTTAGCACGTATATGATTTCCTTTGGTTTTACATACTTACGGATAATTCGATATTTGAGAACCTTCTAGAATATTCAAGATACTTTCAAAATTCAACATTTTTGAGATTTTTTATATTTTTCCAATTATACGCTAAATTTGTGATGCTTTATCGATATATGTATGTATGTATATAGAAATTTTCATAGCATTGAGTTGATTGCAATAAATTTCGATTTGTTTGAGATCATTGAACTGAATCACGTGCTGTATGGGACCCTCGCGAAATCAAACACTTTCAATTAATGTGAGGCCGGACAATAGGATAAATAAATTTTTAACTAAAACTTTACTTGTTCAAGGTACAAGAATATTTTTAGGGGCCCAAGAAAAATTTTGCGGGGGGGCCCGAAATTTGTAGTTACGCCACTGGAACCCGGTACCCCAACCGCCGCAGCGATTAAGTAAACTGAGTATACAAATAAATAACAGAAAATTCTCCACTCTGAAAATCCAATAATAAATAATTAAAATAATGAACAATAATAGATAAACAATAAAGCCGCGCTCGGTTTCTCATCTGAAAATCACAATGCATCCAATCCGTTCCAAATTATCAATTAAATCCCAACACACAAAATTGAATTAATTATTAAGTTTTTAAACAAATTCTAAAATTCGTATTAAAAATGTTCTGAAACCTAAAACCATATAAGTTTAATTTTTAAATTTACATCTTAATTAGCTTATTCCAGAAATACATCTAAACTCTAAAGTCAAATTAAATAACCGTTTAAATCCGTCTGCCCAATAGTTTAAGTTAATCAGGGACACATTAAATACATACTAACGAGTTGCGTTACTAAATTATAATATATAACGTAACTCAAATATCAATTTTATTGACTCCGGTCGAAATGACAATATATTTCAAAGGGACAATTTAAACGGGCATACAAGAAAAAATTTTTGGCGATAAACATTAGCATCAAAAATAATAAATTGGCATCACAAATAATATTTTGGCACCAAATATGAAAAAACAAACAAATATTTTTGAAGGACATTATTAAATACTGTGGCGACAAACATTGACATCAAAATTAATAAATTGGCAACAAATATAATATTTTGGAACAGAAAAAAATAATTTTTAGAGTAAAAAAAAAAAAAATCGAGACAAAAAATTAAATTTAATCGATACAAATTATTTAATATTTGATGGGGGATCGATATAAAATATTGCAGTGTCATTAATAGATTCTATATATTTCGCTCCTACGTGCGGCACGCAGTGCGACATGTTTGCCTATCCTGGCTCCTACGTCCCTCGAAGTTTAAATCTAATCCCTTCCAATATTGCCAAAAAATTATAAATGTTGCCAAATTATTATTATGATGGCAAGAAATTTTTGTTTGTTGCTCATTAATTTGTGCCGTTTTATTATTTTTTTGTATCTCAAATATATATTTTTTGTGTGCCGGTTTTTTGCCAGCCTATTTCAAAGTGACATAATGTAAAAGGGCTTATAACCGATTTTGATGCAATTCAACATAAATGCAATGGAAATGTTATTTTAAAGACACATTTAGATCAAGTACTGGGATATGGACGATTAGGATGAAACTTGGCTATTTTTTGCCCATTATCAAAATTATCGTATTTGAATTATTAGCCTAACTGCGTAGTTTCCGGAGTTTGAGCCCACACTTGTCGACCGTAATAACGTAATAACGACCGTAATAATAAACAAAACAAAATTTAAGCGCGTTCCTCTTCGTTCTTTTTATTAGAAATTTTTGTATAATCTGAAAGGCTACTGGATGAAGCCGACCATTAACACCTTTTTGAATTTCAATATTCTGAATTAAACCACGAGGTTGCTCTTGATAGTCAATAGTTTAACCGTGTATCACTTACGGTTTGTAAGTGTTATGTTTAAATTAAATCTCCGTTATCAATTCAATAATAAAAATTAAAAATTTCAATTTTTCGACCATTTCCCTAATTTAACCTGTTTTGCATCGTTTCAACGCGGAATTTTCAGAAACTAATCCGCCATGCTATGGGGGATATAAATCGGGCATATGTTAATTTGTTTCCTATAAATGTATAGCCAAATTCCAATATAAAATTTTGTTTCCTATATATTATATAGAATTCCTATATATATATATAGCTAAATTTATATTTTTTTCGCAACTGGAGTGCGAATCCAATCCTATCATTAAAGGAAGTAGGATTGATTTCTCTAAAATAAGGTGGGTAAGGCATGGATTCTCCTTTTATTTTGTGGGACCTGCCACTGATTAAATGTTTTGATGCTGATAGAAATGTCTGTAGAAAGAGCGGTACAAATATGTCAGGATTTTGCACGTTTATAGTTACAAGAAATAATTAATAATAACTTTAGATATTTACATTTTATTTGTTTTTACATTTTTTTAATTATCTTAAAAACATTTTAGAGCGAAATATCATTCAAAATTTAAACTTTTTCACTCTGCAATACTATTTTCGTGAATTTCCACTAGAGACCGAAGGTGAGCAACAAAACCCAAAAAATTTTAATTCCACTTACACCGATTACGGAAAACCAATAAATTTACCTAAATTTATGCAAGCAGCTGTAAATTACATTCCACAATATTAATCTTCTCCAATTCACACAAAAATCTTAACCTCGATAAACTGCGAGGTACAAAGACAATCACTTCAAACGCCATTTTTAAATCACTTACGAGTATCACTTCCACTACTGTAACTAAATAACTCAATAAAAAAATATAAGGTAGCGAAACTAATCATTTTAAGGGCGTTGAAAAAAAACAACAAAATGAAAAACTTATTACTTAACAAATTTGTTCACATAACAAATTTGTATAACTTCATTTTATGTTTACCAATATCAAATTTACCGATACGGCATTTGCAGACACCAAATACCAGCAATACAGACGACACCTACATAATGTCCTAATAACTCTATATAAATACAAAAAATCTATTTAACAAGAAAGACGTTACACAACATGCATGCTACATAACATTTTTCTTCTGTTTCCGCAACAAGCTATATAACTATGCTATATACACAACATGATCCGTCAGATGATTAAATGCACTTTCATTTAAGCTCATTTTGTATCACTTCTCACTATATGAGTACAAATCTGTGGCCACAAGGAATAACGGCATAACTTGAGCTATTTCATATTACGTTTTATTTCAAATTTGAAATCTCCATATTCGGATTCATATGATATCAATTTTTTGTAAAAAGCCAGCAACTACAAATAACCGTAACAATCATTTAAAAAAGCAAGAATTCAAAAAACTCATACGATTATGAGTTACTCTTAATTTTAAAAATGTTTTTATGAAAAAATGCGAATTTATGAGTTATGCCGTTTTTCCTTGTGGCCACAGAAATATGTTACTAAATAGGTATAAAGATTAATCCATTTCACTTAATTTGCATCACTATCACTGATCGGATATATTATCAAAATTTCACTCACAGGGCCAAAAATACTGAATTTCACTCTTAATTCACCAAGCAACTAGCAAACACAAAAACTTTGATATTTAGTTGTTTTAAATAAATTAATAATTTTCACTAGTATTATCCTAATATTTTTAATTTAATTAATTTATTAATTAAATTTAATAATTTGAAGAATCCGGTAAATGGCATTTATGCGTATTCCCCCATGGAAAACTTAAATTAACATAATCCTTATTTCCTAATTAACTGAAGATTCGTGAAATTTTATCTGTCACTTAATCATCCAAACTTAAAAAAATTAAAACAAGACGTCGACAACAATTGTTTTCCTCTATTCAAAAGTGTAAATTCCAAATTTATTTTTAAAATTTCATATTCTCACGGAAGTCTTTTATTTTATTTTTAATTTGGAAGCATTTGTGAATTTTTACAAATTGAGCCGTCTAATGGTGTTATGACACTGGCTAGTTTTTCGCATTTTTCTAGTGATTAAAAATGAAAATAGAACAGGCCAAATAATGTGTATACAAATTATTTATAAGAGTGAGTGTATACAATATAGCGCAAAAACATCAAATAAATTCGTGAAAACTAGATCTAAAATTTTATTATTCCATTTGTAGCAGTTTAAATCGAGCAATTCTATAAAAAAAAAATTCAATTTTATTTTTGATTTTTGACAGATAGGTACATATTTTTGCCATTTTCACATAACATACACCATTTTGTGTGAAAGAAAAACCATTTTGCCGTTTTGCTAGAAAGAAATATTAACGAAAGAAGATTTTTCCATAAACCAAACATTTTTATATTTTCAGATCATACGTACAAGTTCATATTTTTGTATTTCAAAATGTCAAAATAAGTACATATTAAGTACTTGAAAACTAGTCAGTGTCATAACACCATACTTATTGACATATTGGTTATTGTCAAATATTAATTGTAATGCGGCATACTCAGTATTTTCGATTTAGTAAATTAGTAAAATAATTCAATCAATCATTCCTCATATATCTACGAGAAAAAATAGAAATATTATCCCCTCCCCCCTTTCTTTACCTCAGAGTCATACCAATGTATAGAATCTTCAAAAATTAAGAAAATTAGAAACCTCCTTGAGTTTTTTGTGTTGATAGTTTGGTTTCGTACTAAAAAGTATGGCCTACTCATCAGATAGCTACGACGAAATTACAAAAATACAACTCTCGCTTAATAATACATTAAGCATCTAACCAGAGCGTATTGATCTAGTGAATTATATTCACTTAATCAAAATTAAAAAAAACTCAAGGAGAAATCTCTGGGTACTGGTATAATACCTACACGAATAATTACAAAGTAATAACTTTGTTTGTGAATTAATGGACTGTAAATTCTTTTTCCTTTTATGGTATTTTAATAAAACACCTTCTCGCCCTTTTTATTATTTTTATTTCTTTGGGACCTAACAGGTCTGACAACGTATAAAATTTATTTTATCAAAAAAGAACACATGCGACTCTTTTCGCAATATAACAAAAACTAAAACTAACGAATGGAAAATTTTTATCTTCCCTCTCTTCTTATTTCAACATGCCGTCTCTGTTGAACCTTCTTCATAACAAAATAGTACTAGATTTATAATACCGATTTATTGTACCGATTCACAATTGTGCAGTTTACCGAAAACTAACAAAATCTCATAAGAAATTTTAATATGCTATACAAAGATTCAACATTCCGGCCACCTTGGAACATCCAGTTTCAAAAAACTTATATAAATTAGCAAGGTAACGTTACATCAAATCATATTACACTAAATCTTCTGACAATGATGATGATTACAATGAAACTTACAATTACAATTTAACTTATTATACTATTTTAATTTTAATAGATTTTTTTTTTTTAATTCAATTAATGATATACATTTCAAATATTTAATGTAAAGAAAACAATATTTAAACGGTGTTCACTAAATATAATAACAATACAAAGCGTAAATTCGATGACACACTATAATGATACAAAAAAAAAACTTAAAACGCGTCGAATGTAACTTGAAACATTTCCAGCTTTACATACAACCTTCAGCAGGCAATAATGTCTCTGAACTTAAATCAACACTTTCCGAATTCGTCTCAACGGGCAAGACACAAATTCTGGTAATAGCCCGTTTAAATTCACCCGTTGACGTTTTTACCGTCACGACACGAACAAACCCATCCGACCCGGGATTGACCCGAACAATACGTCCCATAACCCATTTCATTGGGGGCAAATTATCTTCTTTTAGAAGAACTAAATTTCCGATCTGCACATTCGATGTACGAACTGCCCATTTGGTGCGCTGTTGTAATTCACCCAGATAATACTTTCTTGACCAGCGTTGCCAAAACTGCTGTAGTGAATACTGTAACCTTTGATATCTAGCCAAGCGATTAAAATCCAAATGCAAAAGCGAAGGTTCCGGTAAAGAATTGAGAGGACATCCAATTAAAAAGTGCCCCGGCGTCAATGCGGTCAAATCTGTGGGATCATTGGACAACGGCGTGAGAGGTCTTGAATTAAGGCATCCCTCAACTTGATTAATCAGCGTATTTAGCTCTTCAAAAGTACAGTGATATGAAATGATCCGTTTCAAATGAAACTTGGCACTTTTGACGGCCGCCTCCCACAATCCACCGAAGTGTGGAGATCTAGGAGGAATTGTGTTCCATTGAATGCCTTCTTCAGCACAAAATTTCAACACCTCATGTTGATGGAGTTCGGTTTCAAATAATTTCTGCAGTTCTCATAATTCTGATTGTGATCCAACAAAATTGGTCGCATTATCGCTAAATATATTGGACGGACGTCCTTTTCTCGATACAAAACGTCTGAGGGCCGCCAGAAACCCATTTGTTGTCAGATCAGAGACAACTTCGAAATGAGTTGCCTTAGTAGTAAAACATATGAAAACAGCGATGTAAGCTTTAGACATAACCTTTGATCGTATTTTATACGAAATGGCAAATGGACCACAGAAATCGATTCCTACATTTTCAAATGCTCGAGATGGCTTCCCGCGTTCCGCGGGAAGTTGGCCCATTATTTGCTGAATTGAACTGGGCTTGGTTCTGAAACACAAAACACAGTTATGCACGACACTACGGCACAATCCTCGCCCACCGATACTCCAAAATCTCTGACGCAACGTGCAATGTAATGCTTGTGGTCCAAGGTGTAAATTCCTTACATGTTCCCTACGAACTAATAAACATGTAAATGGGTTGTTTGATGGTAATAAAATAGGATATTTTTGATCATATGATAGAATCGAATTACCTAACCGGCCACCAACGCGAAGGATGCCAATTATATCAATAAACGGGTTTAATTTACAAATCGAGCTTTGTTTCTGAACTAATCTGGTGGATCGCAGTTGTTTGATTTCTTGAGCATAATTCTGACTTTGAATAAATTTGATTATACCCAATAACCCATCGTCAATTTCCTTGGGTGACAGAGCTTCAAACTGACGGTTTTGTACAGTCAGTCTGGCATTTTTTGCAAACCGTAAACAGAGTGCGGCTATTCTAATCAACTTATTGTAATCGGAAAAACGTTCCACGAAACAGTTTGATGTTCCCAATCCAACCAGCAGACTTTCAGATTTTGAACATTCCGCATCCTCAAAGTCAGCTTTCATCGACCTCAACTTCGGAATCATCCAACTCCCATCATCTTGTGAAAGGAATGAAGACCCATTCCACCACAAATCAGAACCTTCCAACTCCGAAGGCATAAGTCCACGGGATATCACATCCGCAGGATTCAGTTCTGATGGCACGTAAGCCCACATTTCAGGTGGAGCGAGATCTTGGATTTGAGACACGCGATTAGCAACAAACGTTGCATACTTGGAAGGTGACGATCGTATACGGAAAAGGGTTATTTCGGAGTCGGACCATAACGTGACTTTGTCAAATCTCATTTTCATTGATTCCTGCACCTTTTCACACACTTGGCTTAGCAGTAATGCGGCGCACAATTCCAACCGCGGTATAGTCTGAGTTTTCAGCGGGGCAACCCGCGATTTGGCACATAACAAATTTACTTTATAACGGTTATTTTGATCTAAAATGCGAACATAGATACAACATCCGTACCCTAACTGAGAAGCATCCCCGAATCCATGCAGTTCGATTGATTTAATTTGATGTGAATTCATGATACACCTTGGAACCTTTATATCATTCAGCTTGTCCAACTGACTATAAAATTCAAGCCATTCCGACTTGAACGGGTGACTTTCTTCATCATCCCACTGTAAATTTGGAACAGTCCACAGTTTTTGCATGAAAACCTTTGCCACAAATATAACTGGGCCACATAGTCCCAATGGATCGTAAATTTGTGAAATTATTGATAAAACGGTTCGTTTTTTAATGACACTTTCGGTACGGTCCTTGATTAAAGAAATATGAATACTGTCAGCATGACAATTCCATTGAATTCCCAGAATACCGATGTTGAATTCTTTTTGGTCAGGAACAACTTCTTTATTATTAGAAGACCATTTCGTTATCTCAAATTCCCCTTTGGCTAGTAAAGCAGACATGTCAGATTTTAAACGTTTTGCCTGTGCAACATCATCTGCACCCGACAAGAAATCATCGACATAAAAATCGTCAAGAAGAATCTGAGACGCTTCCGGAAAGCTATTATGTTCGTCTATTGCCAATTGCTTCAACGATCTGATTGCCAGAAATGGGGCACTCGCGGTACCATACGTTACGGTGTTAAGCTGGTATATAGAAAGAGGATCAGTTGAATTTTTACGCCACCAAATCTGTTGAAACCTACGATCAGATTCATGTACGTTTATTTGACGATACATTTTTGTTATGTCCGCCGTTATGGCAACTGGATATTTTCTGAAACGGAGCATTAATGTTAACAAATCAGGCTGAATAGTAGGTCCCGTCATCAAACAATCGTTCAATGACGAACCTAATAAAGACCTTGAAGACGCATTAAATACCACTCGAAGTTTGGTAGTGGTTGAATTTTCTTTCATCACAGCGTGATGCGGAAGGAAATAGGACTGGTCATTGACTGATTGCGGTAACAGCCTCATGTGGTTCAGCGCGATGTATTCATCAATGAACTGACAGTATAAATGCTTTAAATCGGGATTGGCTGCGAATCTTCTCTCCAAATAAAGAAATTGTTTTAATGCATTTTGCTGATTGTTTTCAAGGTTTGCAATATTAGATTTGATGGGAAGAGCGACACTGTACCTGCCAGTCACATCACGCCTAACATTTGCAACATAATGGTTTTCGCAGGCTTTCTCTTCAAGAGAAAAGTTATTTCGTGGCTTTATATCTTCAATGACATAAAACTTTTGCACCTCCTTCCGCACCTCCTCAACACTACAGCAAAATAATGAAACCGATGGTACTACAAACGTACCTTTAATCTTCCCACAAATTACGTATCCAAAGACTGACGCTTGGAACGGTGGCAATTCTTGACAAATTTCAATTTTTTCTCCAGTAAAAATATCATAACAAATCTCGGCACCAAGCAACATATCAATTCTACCAGGCTTGTGGAATTTGAGATCGGCTAATTTTATAGAACTGGGAAGTTGATCAGAATTAAAATTAACGGGATATAATGGCAAATCACCAGTAATTTTGGATAGAACCAAAAAATCAAGATGTTGTTTATAATTTTGAAAACAGGATTCCACAGACAAATCCACTTTATGTTTGACCTCAGTAACCTTCTGATTCCAGTAACTGGTAAATGAATCATCGTTTTATTGGCTTGTAATTTCTGACATATATTTTCGGTCACGAAATTCGATTGCGACCCTGAATCCAATAATGCGCGAACCTGCAATCGAACACCAGAAGAACTCTCTACCCAAAGGAGAACAGTTGAAAGAAGTACCTGATATGTGGATGAATGAAAAGAACTAATCGATCCCATACAACTAGCAACAATGTTTGAGTTACATCCCATAACTTTAGATGTGCTTGACATAATAGAAGGATCTACTTCATGCGTATGTTTTGGAGTGGCACTAACCGCCTCTTGACTTTGAACCTGACCACCGCCCTGACACTTAGAGGATACCAACTGATCCAAAACCTGAACTGGGCCTGAACTGGGTCCAGGTCCCGGAATATGTAATAGAGTGTGATGTCTCCGTTTGCATTTATGACACGTGAACTTGGATTTACAATCAGTTATATGGTGCGTACCAAAACAATTTGGACAAAGTTTTTTCTCGTGTACCCAATTACTCTTCCCCTTCCATGGCAGCAAGGTAAATTTCTCACACTTGTAAATATTGTGATCAGCTTTACAATACAAACATTTGCTTGAATTTCCCACGTTGGTTACCATGGACTGTGTCGACTTTTGTGATTTGCCTACGTTGGTCTGAGAACTTATACTTTTTATTGAGGTCATTGCTTCCAAAATACGAGCTCTACTGGCTAAAATTTCCGTTATCTCATTTATCGTTGGATCTTTGTCCAACGGCCGTTTGATTTCAACTTGGTGACGTGATGCTGGATCAATTAACTGTGACACATGATACACCAGAAACAAATCCCAATGCTCAACGGGGGCATTCAATGCCTTTAGAGCATTGTATTGTTTCCAAAACGAATCAATAAAATGTTTCAATTCAACCGCACTATTTTCTTTTCGTACGGGTTTCAACTCATAAAGCAGTTGCATATGCATTGTCTTGATCCGCGGTTCATTTTCATAGTGTTTGAAAATTGGAGACCAAACTTGTTCGTAATTCCGCTCCGAACTCGGAATTCCTTCGATAAAATGATAGGCAGAACCACCCTTCAAACATTCCCGTAAATAAGTGAATTTTAAAATAGAATCTAACCTACAATCCCTGTGTATTCGTTGCAAGTATATTTCTCGAAATTCGATCCATGACAAAAATGAGCCATCAAACTTTGGCAATGGTATCTCTGGAAGTGGTATTGAAAATGGTTTGACGATTGTCAGGTCTGTTGCTGAATTATTGACGCTCTGTAAATGGGGTTTATTTGTAGAAAATTCACGCAATTTATTTCTCACACGAGTTTCAACAGATCTGCAACGTGCTTCGAAATCATCCCGGGCCGAACTGTCAAACTCCGCCGGTTCCAGTTCTTCCAGATTTGACTGGGCATCATCAAATTTGACATATAGTGTCTTAATACGGTCTAGCATTGATTCGTACTCCCCCTCGGAGAATAGGGTTTCAGAATCCAACAAATTTTGAAAATATGTGACACGGCCCTTTAACCCGCCTATCGATTTTCTACACTTTGTAATGTCTGACATGTTTAAAAGGAACACACTTACAAATCTTATGAGATACAATATTTAAACTTAAATCTAAAATATTAATTTAATATACCAATAAACTAATTAAATTAAATATGTATTACAATAATTATCAAACAATTTCACCTGTTAATTCGACTAATTGTCAGTGCAAATTGATGTAATGTTCTGATGACATCAATGCCGTATGGATATTCTTTAGACATGCGTCGATTAAATATGGAAATTAAATTTTGTTGACAAATATGTGGTTTTGTTGTAAAATATGCAATTTACAGCATAAATTTTCTTCGAAAATGCGTTGTTCTAAAATGTGTTCTAGAATATGTATTATGATGCACTATACAGCATAAATTTTCGTTGAAAATGCGTTGTTCTAGAATGTGTTCTAGAATATGTATTATGATGCACTATACAGCATAAATTTTCGTTGAAAATGCATTGTTCTAGAATGTGTTCTAGAATATGTATTATGATGCACTATACAGCATAAATTTTCGTTGAAAATGCGTTGTTCTAGAATATGTATTATGATGCACTATACAGCATAAATTTTCGAAAATGCGTTGTTATATAATCAAAAATCCGGCTCGAAGGACCAAATTTTCTTCCAGTTTTTCAAACGATTTTCAATTAAATTATTCGGATCAGTTTGGATATAGTAATACATCATAAATCATAATTAACTAACTGTTTTTGTATAATACTAAGCTCTTTTTCTATATGTACCGGATGTAATATTTAATAGGCTTATAAAAGCACGATTAAGATTAACTTTGGTTAATGAACCAGCTAAGAAAACATTTCTTTGTAATTCTTTGGATTCATAGGGATATTCACCGTCTGGAACGTTGAATGTTAGTTGAACTATTTTTTCAGATCGACATTTGAGTTTGAATGTGAGAAGATTTCCCATTTTTCGTCTAAATAATTTATATCACATTTATTTTTATAGAGAAAATCGTTTCCCAGAATAGCATAACAATCTAGTGGAAACGTATCAGGCATTACATTAATTGAATGACTTAAAGTTAAATTATTTGGGAAATAAATGTTCGATATAACAACACTAAGCGAGCACCTTTGTTGGTGTGTAATTCCATTTACAACGCATACTATTGACCTATCGACTATTATATCAGGGGGCCTATTCTCGAATTCCACATCCATTTTCCATAATGTAGACATCTGTCAAAATTCATAAATGTATGTTTATTACACATGCAACCAAATACCCTATATTAGGAATTTTGTTCACCTGCTTATTCGGAAATATTCCCTTAGTACCGAAAAAATTCCATTATTCCGTTTATTTTATGAATTTTGACAGATGTCCACATGTGGAAAATGGATGTGGAATTCAAGAATAGAGCACCTGGCTTAAAACGATTTTGTTTTATCAAGGTAATATCAGCTCTACTATCAAATATAAATCGACACAAAGAGGAACGTACTTCAAATCAACTGAACGTTCAGTCTCGCCTGATCTAACGAATGGTGGTCTACTTGGACTTGACGGGTTTACTAAATTTTCATAGGATGAGTTAAAACCGATTTCTTGATATTCCTTGATCAAATTTTTATCGAAATCAATTTCAATTTTTTTTCGTAATGAAATCACTTACCTTTCACCAGGGAACAGTAATTATTTCGTATGAAAATTATAAATTACAATTCCACCATGCACACATTTAAATTTTCTTTTTTTATTAATTTCAGTATATTTATTTTTTTTTATTTTAAATTAAAACAACTAAATTTACCCTGAAATAAAAGTAATACTTAAATTTTACTGAATCTGCCACTCGTAACTCTGACATTGATGCTGCGATTGTCCATGTACATTTGATCAAAAATGTCCCTACCTCAAACGAAACTTCTGCGATTATGCACCAATTCCATTGAAGTTTGGTATCTGACTTTACTAACATATTTGATAATATCAAATGAGTTGTGGCGAATTTATTGAAACCTTGCTAGGAGAGATTTAACTCTAAATCTGTTTTCAAACCAGGATGATCGCAACGCTACCAAGCCAATTTTATAAAGCTATTTCCTGTTTCCTTTAAATCAATTATATAACAAATTTCGAGCCTCTTATTTTAAGTCGAAATGTACAACTTTTTCAGACTTCGTTCAGGTTTAGAAGTTTCTAACCTGATCAGTGATCACCATAGTGACAACTCCCATTGACTATCGTTTTGTAAACTAAACCCAACTCAAATGTGTCTCTTAATTTGTTGTTAACAAATCCTGATCTAAAACTATACAAGCCACAATGAATAATATTTTGCTAAAACCGCAAAATTTGCGATTGTTTCTTGTAACTAATCGGTTTAAAATATTTCGGTATCTAATAAAAATAATTTGAAACGGTAAAAGTACTAGGTTTGATGCAAACACATGGAATTTTCTTTCACATTTTTTTTTCTTGTGTGGGTACCGGATCCTTAGTTTATTGTTGCCTGCCGAAAAGTTATATTTGGTTTAGAAAAAGGAATTTGTATTGAATTTTGGTTTAAGAATGGAATGAAGTGCACAGCTGTATTGAAAATGATAAATGATTTGTGAGTCTTCTATATGAACAAATCAAGCATCTATTTCCAAGACAACGATGAGGACGTTGAATATATGACGAGCTCGTGGGAAGCCAAACACCTTTTCCAATGTTTTAGGCATAGAACGTGTGACAACAAAATAAACGATGACCCAAAACCATACTTATAGTACGGAGAGTAAGCCGAAACTAAGGTTCAATCGGCTCCATGGAAGCATCCTGAATTGGAAAAAACCGAATGAGCTCGTCAAATTCGGTCGAATGTGAAGGTTATGCTCACTATTATACTATTAACGTTAATTTTAACGCACAGTATACTACGGGTTCTTACCACCTGGAAGTTATTAGCTGTTTGCGCGAGCCAATCCGAATGAAACGTCTGGATTTGTGGCGAAACAACTAATGGCCAATGTACCACGATAATACGCAAGCTCCCACTTGCCTGCTTGTTCGTAAATTTTTGGTCAGACATGACACAGGTGTGATGTTCGCCCTACATGTCGCTGCGTCTTTTTACTGTTCCAAAAACCAAATTGCCGAGCACACTAAAACTGGGTAACCATTTCGACAGTCAACAATAAATTAAGAATCCAATATGGCTATAAATGTCAAGATAACTCTAGGGAAGGTGTACCGCAAACCCAAAAAAAAACTATTGTAACAACTGAACTTGTGCCGCCCGCGAAATATAAAAAATTAACGATTAGATAATAGCTACCAATTTTCTTTCGTGTTTGTATGGCAAAATTCCCATTTCCATCAAAACTCTAAAAATGTGTTCTCTATTTATCGTAAGAATAACTGCAAAAAAAGTCAATTTTTTAAACTCAACATTATTTTATGTGCTTGAGCACACAGTAATATAATTCGCTAAGTCAGTATGTTCTGCTTGATACTTAAGGCATTAAGCGAGAATTGTATTTTTGTAGTTTGGACGTAGCTACATGATGAGTAGACCTTACTTTTCAGTACGAAACCGAGCTACCAACGTAATTGAACCCAAGGAGGATCAATACATTTGTATTGACTCTGGGGTAAATTAAAGGGGAGGTAATGATATTTCTACTTTTTCCAGTAGATATATTGGCCTCTGTATTTTTCTGATTTGCCAAATCGAATATACTGTGAATGTCATTACTACTAATATATTGTCTATGCCGTAAATTCAATTTGATTAGCAGACAATTTCTTAACTTCTTAAAGATTTCTTTATTTCGTTATGAGACGTCTAAAAGTTTCATAAGTATATCTTTATAAATTTAAAAATCATATTTCATTTTATTTATATCTGCTTATTGTTACAAAACTAATTATGAGAATTTCATAAAACATATTTTATTTACTTTTTGTCAATCCTGATGATACATGAAACTATATGAGTATCCTAAAGTAGACCAGACTAAAGCGATCAATAATCTTTATAGTGTTTTTATCTATATTTGAATGAATCAAAATTTAATGGACATCCAAATCACATTACCATCGAAACGAAACTCTTTTAGGTAGGTGTAGTTAGACGAACAAAACACTAATAAGTTAATGTGACTCACCCTAAGATAGCCCTTTTTTTTAATACAATTCGTAATCGATCAGAAATATACAAACGATTTATCATTATATTGATAAACGATAAGAAATTGGAAATCATCCTGAACATCAAATGAAAATATAGAGAGGCAAAAAGTAAACAGATTGTACACAAACAAATCATGAAAAGATGTTATAACACTGTATCGTACTGGGCGGAAAATTAAGTGAAAAATTGTCCTTCTCATTACTATGCCTGAGTAAAAACCTTGCCATACAATTTAATATGATAAAAGAAGTCAATTTTGTATTTATACACACACACACCCACATATACACAAATACAGGCGCACGAGATTATTATTAATATATAAATTTTCAGATATATTTTTGGCAAATCTTTTGTTGTGCAGTAAAATGGAACACAATATTTAAGATTTATGGTAAATCAATCTTTATAAATTATTTAGGAGTGGTATGAGAATCACGAGGAAAAAACGTATTGAAATTTGCGTATATGTAATAAAAAATTAAATTGGGTTCAAGGAAAACGAAACGAATTATATTCGAGATAGTTTCTACAATTTATCAAGATTAAAGTCGAACGGTTTCTTATATTTGAACCTTATATACATACATCAATTATTTAAACATTTTTCATTACATGCAGCTCTTATCGCAAAAGTATAATTATATATTTTAATTTGTATAAATTTTAATAAATAGTTGGTTACAACAATATTCCAGAAAACACAAAATTTAATTATTTTAATAATCATAATTACATTAATTTATATTTAAATTACTTTAGCCGCACAACCGACAGAAGCAAAAATATACCAAATAGGGTAAAACAATAACAAAAAGAGTGTTGGACACATATTTTTCCTAACAAATCGGTTGTGTTTTTTGTTTTTGTTTTTCTGTGTTTTCCAACGTTTATGTACATTTATACAGTGTGTTTTGGAAAATGTTCGAAAAAACACGAATATCCTTAATTACATTTGGATTTTTGTACATACAAATTTCCAGTTTAATTTATTCTTGACCTCAAAATATAAAAAATTAGGTCAAATCGAAACTCGATTTATAATACACTAGTTCGTAAGATTTTTGATTTAAACTTTGAGTCACGTACACGAAAAATAAAAAAAACTAATGGGAATGCAGCATCGATAAATTTTATCTCGAATTTATTACTTTAGTACTTTGTTAAAAAAAAAAAAAAAATTGACACATATCCCCGGTTTCTTTATAGCTTTATTACACCATATAGCACAAAACCCTAAAGCACTCTAAACATCGCTTTTCTTAATTAAAAACACAGCTGTACATATATAGGAGGTATACGTTTTGAATTGTATGTATGTACGTACATACATAATATGCATAATATTCAAAAACATAACTTTCTATTTTTAATTTCATTGTATATACCGGGGCACAGACGACCAGCCGATCCATTGTTTCTTGTTATTTTTTTTTTTTTTCTGGAATCTAAATTATACACAAGAGAAAATTACTTTAGCAGTATAGCAGCAGACCAAATTGTGTATTTCATATCTATTTACATAATAAATATATAAAGACAAACGAAAACAAAAGCTTCCCCATTTTTATTTTTTTGAACTTTTTCGTTTTTTTATCATATTTTAATATGATAAAACAAACATGGATGCTCTCTGGCTGCTGCTGTACTTGGTTGAATTTGTATTTATTTATATTTATATACGTTCTTATAATTTGATCAACCGAAATGATAAGGCTTTTGAAATTTGAGCGCTGTTTATGTTTATAAATAAATAAAATTCATATTTGAATTTGGGAAAAATAAACATGAATGGGAAATTTTTTTAATAAATGAATTTTTTCAACCGCACCACGGCCGCCACATATATTTTCGGGTTATTTTCAATTATAATTTCATTATTGGGAAGCTCTATATCGTCTAACCAATTCCGTTTAGGTTTATCTCATTTACATCGTTAAAAATAATTTAGTTTGAATTACGTTTGTTTTACATGAAATTATCATTAAGCCAAGTGAAATGATCTGAATTAAGCTTTTGTTCCACAAATTTACCGAACCAGAAATCAGTTGACTCAATTTACTCTACAATAAACTACCAAAATTGGATGATTGTTCTCGTTTGAGCGTTTTATGGTCACAAATTTAATTGATAAAGGCAGCAAGTACTAATTTTTTTACCGATAACTTAAAAAAAACGATTTTGAGAAATTTATAGATACACGGTACCAAAAACGTTAAGCATAAAACATAAAAAAAATCTAAAATGAAATCTAAATACCAAATCATACAACTTAAATTTTTTTTATTGAACATATTGTAAAACTGGCGAATATAATTCCTTACGGACTTAGCGAAAATTAAAAAGTGAATAAAGTTAAGTAATCAAATTCAAAATGTCGGATATTATTCCATTGAAGAAGAGACAACCATCCAATAAAGTGAGTATGACGAAACTATTGAACTTCTTTGCCACTATAAATTATAAATAATTCTACCCACGCTGAAGAAATCAAAGTGCGATTGAGTAACGTAGAGCGTTACATGAATGAATTTATGAGAATAGAGAACAACGATGAGATTTTGAAGACAATTACTATCAAGCAGTCGCAGGATTGAATCTTGCTCTAAGGAAAAGGAGCGAACCAGTAAACCCTTTAAATGATACACCAATCGATTCTTCTATGACAGGTGGTTACGCAGATGTAAAATTTCCAGAAACCTCCATTCCAGCTTTATCATGAGAGTACACGAAGTGGCAGTTATTCTACGACTTGTTTTGCTCAACAATACAAGATAATCCTAGGTTGACACCATCGCAGAAACTGCAATATTTAAACGGAACACTCAAAGGGGAAGCATCGGATTATTAAAACACTTCAGCACAACGGATGTTAACTATATAGAAGCCTTGAAAAAGCCAAGAGAAGCATTCACTTTACACTTTTATCAAGAATTTCATGTACCAACCGTCAATAATCACAGCAAATAGCATGAACGTAAGACGTTTATTAGATACATCAGAGGAAGCCATGCGAGGCCCCTAAGCACTAGGAGAAAATGCGGAGTCAAGATATCACTGGCTAATTCACATCATGGCTAGTTAATTAGACGATGAAACAATCAACTTATGGGCACAAGCATTAGCATAGGGTAACTTACCAACATTGAAACATTTTTTTGATTTTCTAAGCAGTCGAATTGATGTACTTAAGCCACTAAAAGGTCTCTATCGAAAACTGTTTGAGTGTGTAAAATTTAGGGACATGCCGCTCAACGAGAGAAAAACATTGATTATAAAATAAAAGAAAATCGATGCTTTAACAAGTTCAACAATAACCATGGTGTGTAAACATGCCGGTCCTGGTTTCAATGTAGGCAATGCGGTAAAAAACATCACACGTTGCTACATAAACAATCAACTCCAAAACTGGAATCAGAAGAAACAAAGCCCAAAGTTCAAGAAAACGTAGTTGGGTTCTCATCAAGCTATACCACAAACAAACAAATAGCCAGTTCACTGTTACCCTCTGCTTTAGTACGTGTTGTGCACTGCAGTAAAAACGAAGCCATGCCAACCGTGCTATTCCGGGCATTGGATGCTTCACCAATGGATATTCAAAAATTATCAGTATCACTAGTAGTCATGCCATGGAACAAAATCAAACTATTTCTGCAAGTTGAAGCATTTGTTTTTCCTAAATTAACCGCAAGACGATTCAATCCATCAACGTTGAGTTCTTTAACCAGTATGAGTTAGCCGACCCTTATTTCTATAAAGGTTTAGAAATCGACATTATAATAGGAACAGACGGTTTCTTTGAATTGCTTTCTGAAGGAAAGACAATTACTGCAAACCAGCTAGTAATGCAAAAAACGCTTTTAGAATGGGTGGTAGCAGGGAAATCAAATATGAACCAGGGAAGCAATCAATTGCTGTAAGATATGCTGTAATTATATAAGGAAGATAAGTAGAAAATCTGCTAAAGAGATTTTGGCAACTGAAATCAGTTGAGGTTCCACAGACTATTTTATCAAACTATGAGCAGTTCTGTGAAGCCCTTTATAAAAAAACACAGTGACAAACAACTCCAGCTATACTATAGGCGATTCCTATCGTAAAGCTCTTTATAGGATGTACTCTAAGGAAAAACGATTTCTCGCATAGAGACTAAGAGTTTGAACAATGTACAAAAGCTTCATGGCGGAGTATAATACAGTTAGGACACATGAAGGCAATAACTAAAAATAAACGGTATGGAATGAGTGATACCTCACCATGGCGTCATTAAGAATTTTCGTAGGATGACAAAGTTAAGATTTAGTTTTGATGGCTCTGCAAAAAATTATGTGGTGCATTGCTTTTGTGTAAATTATTATCAGCAGTAAAAGAAGGTTTTATACGAAGTAACAAAAATAACTGCTGGACAGATTCTACAATAGTTCTTGATTGACTTGGGAAATCGAACTGGAGAAATACTCACACATGTGGCATCCCTGGATAACCTAGCTGATTATGCGTCCAGAGAAGTCGAGTGAAAAGGTGAAAATGGTTAGCACATCCAAGTCTTTGGTCATAAAATAAACAATCAAAGTGAAATACTGAAACCATTTCTCGATGAATCAGGAATACTTTGAGTCGGAGGAAAAATTACATACTCGTCCATAACTTATGACATAAGACATCCAGTAATTTGCCGGCAAATACCAAGCTCACCGAATCTATTGTGAGAGAACGTCATCTTCGTTACATAAATGCGGGGCAAACACTCATGATAGCTACACTGTGCCAGAAGTATTAGATTATTGACTGCCGTAATTTAGTTTGAAAGGATGTTCAAAACAGGCCCTTTCCAAACAAATTTGATGCATAGCTCGCAGAGGAATACCGAAAGAAATTCAGCGGTTTAAAGAAACTAACTTTATAGGGGCTCGTAGCCATTTATATGAGCTTTTCAAGTTTTAGACAAAATATTAATACAATATGTTTTCTAATTTTCTATTGGGAAACGAAAGCACATTCAAGTTTATTACTTCAAGGTCGTCTTTCGGGGGACTGTGGAAAGCTACCCTAGAAAGGGACATATATCACTCAAGAAGAGTCACCATAGGTCATACTACAATAGAAGAAATGAGAACGTTATTTGTTGAGATAGAGCCAATGCTGATTTCCAGATTAATATGTCTACTCAACTCCCTACCGAGGATATATCCCACGTCACACTCTCTAAGCTATCCATATTGCAAATGATACAACAAATGAACCAACATATCTAATAGAGATGGTATCTGGAGTACCTACCTCACAATATTATACCACTGCAACAAATGGCACACAAAAGAAAACAACATTAAAATCGATGATATTGTGCTAATTAAGGAAAATAATCTACCTCCATCAAATGGGCAAGGTTATAGAATATCCAGGATCAGATAATAACATCAGAGTTGTTACACTAAAAACAATCAATGAAATTATCAAACGTCCAATTCAAAAAAAATATGCCTGCTTCAACATTGAATCAATCGATTCGCCCAGAGAATAGCCCAGCATGTATAACATAACACAATTTTTTAGGGTATGCATTGAAAATTCGGTGTTTGTTTCTAATTGTCTATCTAGCTTGCACATTTTTTATTAAAGATTAACACATCGGAGTCGGGGTAATATTTAAATAATTGAAATATACTGCCAATTGTGGACTAAAATCTCTTTTGACTTAAATCGATTTAAGTCACTTTAACTTGAGAGTAATATTGTATTATAGTGAATTTTGAGTCAAGTGTTGTGTGTTACTGAGCATATAATAGAGATATTTGACATGAAACATAATGCAGGAGGTTTTCTGCCCAATAACAAATGGAATTTTTGCATAATATATAGTATTAAATGCCTTTGGACCTTCACATGCTTTATACTATTTTTCATTATTAATTTTCTTATCCGTCTTAGGACGAGGGTATCCTGAAACTCACTTAATTTGGCCCACCCGATTACAAATTAGTTGATAAATTAAACTAGGACAGCTTGATTCGGTCCAGTCGATTACAAATAAATTTTTGATTGATAATAATAATTTCAATATTTATGCTAAATGTTTATTGTACCCGTCCTAGCATAGCGGTACCCCTATAGTATTTAATGAAAGCTCTGTAATGCATATTAGAGATATTTATATCGCTTATGGTCAGCACTATTGTATATTAAAAAGTTGTCCTACAGATTATTATTTCTCAAAAAATACTTATTAATGGATTCTCCTTCTTATTTTCGGCCATGATCTTTCAGATTTGTTAATCCAAATTGTCCTATCTCATATAGATTCTGAAATAATTAATAATTATTTTGTTCTTTAGCTCATATTAGGTTTTGTTTATTAATATTTTAATTCTTTTTTTCCCAGTTATCGTATTGTATGAGGAAATTTTGAAATAAAATATCTTTGACATTTTATTTTGATTTTCTATTTTGTATTAAATTTTTTTGTCTGTTGTATATACAATGCATTTTAGCATTATTGCAAAAAAAAAAAACATTTTAACAATTTATATGGAAAGTGTCCTATATCCAAAGTGTCCTAAAATTCAATTTATCCTGCTTGTAAAATGTTCAGAAACGTTAGTACTTTAAACTAAAGTTAACAAATCATCAAAATTTGTTTTGAATGGTGAGCAAATTTTAGTTGTAAGTTTAAAATTCAAGAACACCCGTACACTAGTATAGGACAATATAGTACTCACATGATGAAGTGTCAATATGTCAATCATTAATAGTAGTACTGGTCATTAAGGAGCAGGAGAACCTTAATGATGAATTATGGCATACTATATAGTATGCCAATAAATATAGTAAAATTAGCTATTCAATTTTAATTCCTTTAATAATAAACGTGTAAAACACCTCGCCTCGATTTCATATGCTTCAATCTGGTATAAATTGATTAGTGGATGTCTCCTTATATTTATTATCCAAGCAACCGCCAACAAAATTATATAATACGCTTAACAGCTTCAATTTTTTTCTGCATTTACAATGTATTTAGACTTTAGCAGTGTATGTAGACTGTATGTACAACTATTTATAATTTTAATGGATGGCAAGCCTATTAACCGGGGACTTTTGATAACCATGTCCTCATATGTAATAAATTCAACCAATATACATTTCCAAATTTATGTGGCAGTGTATACTTTCCAAAATTTCTAAATTAATTTTTAATTTAGTATATTATCGGCAATTTAATATTTTTAAATTGACATGGCTTTGTTTAATTCGTTACAATAATGTAGAAATAATTATTTTGAAGATTTAAGTGAATATCCAAAAATACCAAATATGACCTATTTTTACATATACATACATTATATGTATGTATATAGACATGTCACTTAAAATTCGCTCAGAGATTTCCTGTCTTCAATACCGTGGATCAGCGGTCCTGGGCCAGCGTTATTTAAGGGCCCCACTTCTCACTTCCTAAAAAAATTGTAAAACATTAATTTCTCCAAATTTTCTCTTTGTTTTGCGAGTTTTCGATATTATCCCCTCTTTTCCTCTATCTCTGGCCTTTTCTATCTTCTTATTTTCTCTCTCGCTATCTCTCACTCTCTCTCTCTCTCTCTCTCTTTCTTTCCCCAAAAAACAATCTCTGTTTGTACGGGATAATCTTAGAAACTCTGGAACCGGATCTTGTGAAATTTTCAGTTTGGATCAGTGAAACTTTCACTCTGGGCAGAGCTTTGGCCTAGAAAGGGTTTTAGCTGCAGTATATCAAACTCGGTTGCCAAATTTTATATATTTGGTAAATTTGTAAGCGATGGTGGTTTATTTTCAACTAAGCCAACTTTTCTTATTTTTTTGTATCATTTTCTCGATTTATTGTAGTTAGTGTTTTTGATGTAGTTTATTGTTTACGTGCAACAATTAAAATTGCCGAAATAACTGATCCATATCTGCCTTAAAATTGCTTGCCAGCGTTCTTTGATATTTTGTTTTGGTGCATTTAGATTTCAGATGAACGTTCTTGAAACAAATCCCCGAAAAATTAAAATTCGCAACCTATAAATTCGATTATCATACAGGCCACAAATAAAAATGGTTTACGAGTATTATACAGGGTGATTCTTTTTAAAAGAGCCACTCAAAAAGAATAAAAAAACCGACGAGCTTGTATCCGAGACATGACCTATCATCGTAGGACTACGTATAATTGAGAAAACTTTATTTGTACAGTTTGTGAAACCAAAATTTAGAAATTCCAAATTCCAAAAAAAAAACTTTTATTGTCTAATGCTGCTATCTTATGCATTAGGCTGTATCAGCCTAAACGTTGATTACCCGCTGACGCTGTACATAATTTTTATTATTTTATATATTTATTGTTTACAGTACTAAATTATATATTTCTCAATTCGTTGTCACAATGAAATGCCATTTTAAAATACAAATAAAAAATTGGGGCTATCCGGCTCCTCGGACAACACTTTTCCCTCAAAGCATCCGTTAAAGATCACCAAACCAACCATTTATATTTTACAAACATTTTCTGTTATTTTAGGCAGGCATTTTCTTAAATTTAGATACCTCTTCCCCAATATCACATTTGGTCACGGCAATATATTTCTTCTACTCTCATGCCGCCAAATCACGGACTCAGAAATAATCTTACAAGCTTGCGCAGACTTGCGCTCCTACGACGGCCCAATCGCCAAAGAGGGACCGCTCGGATGACGAGACTTCACCGGCACAAAAAAAGGCCAGGGGGGAAGAACATGTCCTGGTGGCCTCGGGTTCTGCGGTCCGGTCTGGAGTTACCTTCAGGCAGACTGCGGAATCAGAGATCATTGGGATCTTACCCTCTGGCTTTCCTGAGGTTGCCCTCACTGGAGAGCAGCTTAAAGCTGTCCAGGAGGGAATCTTGGATAAGGTGCTGGAGCAGGAGGCCAAGGAGCTTAAACCCAAGTTCCTTGGCAGTCAGATTCGGCTTGGTTGGCTGGTAGTGACCTGTGCCGACCGGGCCACTGTACAGTGGCTCAGGGAGACCATAGGCACTATTAAGCCATGGGATGGTGCAGAGCTGATTGTAGCTGAGGCGGGAAATCTGCCTCGAGCTAGAATCGTGTTTGGTACCTTCCCAAACAGTGCCGAATTGCCCACGGATAAGCTTCTGGGTTTTATCAGAAGCCAAAACGAGGGCATGCAGGCGATCAACTGGAGAGTGGTCAGGAGAGAGGCGAAAGGCACTTCAGCTTTTTGCACGTTCTCCATGGACCACTCTTCGGTTGAGAAGCTCAAACAAATTGATTTCAAAGTCAATTTTAAGTTTGGGATTGTCCAACTGCACCCCAAGGGGGGCCAGGGTGGTGGAAAGTCAGGTTCCAGGGGCGGGCCCCAAGTGGTCAAGCCTGTGGAGAATATCGTGGCTGCACCTGTGAAGGCGATCGTGGCCGCACCTGTGGCGGCTATCGGGGCCGCACCTGTGGTGGCTATCGGGGCCACACCTGTGGTCAAAACCACTGGTGTGGCGGCCCTTTCCACGAGACAGGCGAGGAGAAGGAGAGAAAGAGAGAGGAAGGCGTCAGCGGTTGTACGGAGAATGGCCCCGCGAGGGGTCACCTCGCGCAAACCACTGGTGAAGCCTGGTGGCTCTCAGTCAGCTGTGGACAGCAGCAGTAAGATGGAGGACACGGATTCGCCATCTGGCAATGGCAGTGCGAGCAAGGAGGCTAATCCAGGCCTTCAGCAGACGTCGCTGCAGTGATGGCACACATAACCTGCCTACAGATAAACCTGCATCATGCAAAGGCGTCTTCGGACGTCCTTTGTCGTAGGTTTATCTGCCAGAAAATTGGCATGGCTCTAATACAGGAGCCATGGGTAATAGGTAACCAAATTAAAGGTATACCAAAACAAATGGGTAAGTTGATTTATTGTAACGGAACTGAGAGTCCAAGGGCGGCCATTTTGGCCAGCTCGCAAATTAATTTTATTCCCATTTCAGAGTTCATCTCCAGGGACTTAGTGGCGGTAATGGTGGAGGTTCTGGGTGAAAGAGGGAAACAGGAGGCTATAATGGCCTCCGCCTACTTTCCTGGAGACTCGGAAATGATACCTCCTCTCGAAGTTAGGCGGCTCATAGCTCATTGCCAGCGCAATGGGCTGGCTTACCTAATAGGATGCGATGCAAATGCGCACCACACGGTGTGGGGCAGCACGAACATCAATAATAGGGGTGAGTACCTTTTTGAGTATATAATTACTAACAATGTAGATATTGTCAATAGGGGAAGGAAACCTACTTTCATAAATGCGATTAGGCAGGAGGTCCTAGATTTGACCCTCGCTAGTCCGCATTTTAGTAATTTTGTTAAAAATTGGCATGTGTCTGAAGAGGCCTCCTTATCGGATCACTTGCACATCAGATTCGATTTGGCGGCCGAGGCCATGCAGCGGCAGGAGATAAGAATTCCAAAACTGACCGATTGGGACTCCTATAGAGTTTCACTCGAATCAGAAATGCCCTCGGTAATGGGGAACATAGAGTCTCCAGAGGGCTTGGAATTCTGTTCAAACCAGCTGCATAATTCTATACACTCGGCTTACGAAAACAGGTCCCTTGGTGGAACGGGGCGCTGAGTAAGCTGAGGAAAAAATCTAGAAGGTTATTCAATAAGGCTAAACGCACCGGGGAATGGGGCGAGTATAGGATGGCCTTAACGGAATATAATCTGGAATTAAGAAGATCCAAAATGGCTACCTGGAGAAACTTCTGTGAGGGAATCATTGAATTACCCTCTGCAGCTCGTCTCCAGAAAGTCCTTGCTAGGGATCACTCAAATGGTTTGGGGCTTCTTCAGAAGCAAAACGGGATGTTCACTGAAAACCGGAAGGAAACCCTGGAGTTACTATTAGGTACCCACTTTCCGGACTCAATAGTGGTAGGTACCCAGGAGGACCCGCATGACCTTTCAAGTGAGATAGACTATTCACCCCACAGTAGGATCTGGAGCCTCTCTGGAAAAATGTTCACACCCAGCAAGGTGAGATGGGCTATTGGCTCTTTCAAACCGTTCAAATCTGCTGGAGGGGATGGTATCTTTCCGGCTTTACTTCAAAAAGGTATTGAGGAAATACTCCCCAGCTTGGTCCAGTTGTTTCGGGCAAGTTATGCTTTTAACTATATTCCGAAACTATGGAGGGCAGTAAATGTGGTCTTTATACCAAAGGGAGGGGGTCGTCTGGACACCCAGCCCAAGGCTTATCGGCCAATTAGCCTGACATTGTTTCTATTGAAGACGATGGAAAAAATCCTGGATAATCAAATAAGAAATGAAATCCTTGTAAATAACCCACTGCATCGGAACCAGTTTGCTTATCAAGCTGGCAAATCAACTGTGATGGCTCTTAGTGGTCTAGTCACGAAGATTGAAAGAGCGGTGGCTTTTAAGGAAATTGCCCTGTGTGCCTTTGTGGACATTGAGGGGGCATTTGACAATACCTCCTATGGTTCAATAGAGAGGGCAGCCATGGAGAAGGGGGTTCCGCCGTCTACAACTAGGTGGATCCGCTCCATGCTGAAATATCGCGATATTACAGCCACATTAGGTGGCGAGTCAGTAACCATCAGGGCCGTAAAGGGCTGTCCCCAAGGAGGTGTACTGTCTCCTCTTTTATGGTCATTGGTTATTGATAGACTACTGGTCCTCCTGAATAGCCATGGGTTTGATGTCCAGGGCTATGCGGATGACGTGGCTATCGTGATTAGAGGCAAGTTTGATGAGATCATCTCTGATCTCATGCAAAATGCACTCAACTTGATATGGCAGTGGTGTGACAAGGAAGGACTTAGTGTCAATCCAAACAAAACTGTCATTGTCCCTTTTACGAGGAGGAGAAAGCTCTCGCTTGTAGCTCCCTCGTTAAACGGTACTATTGTTGCCTTTTCCAAAGAGGTTAAATATCTAGGGGTTATCCTGGATCATAAACTGAACTGCGAACAACATATACAAAAAATTCAAAATAGAGCCACAAAGGCTTTTTGGGCCTGTCAGAGACTCTATGGACGTACTTGGGGACTACAACCAAAAATGATCTACTGGTCATTTCTAACAATTATTAGGCCTATGATCACTTACGCATCGCTAGTGTGGTGGCCTAAAACTCAACAAAGGGCAGCGCAAACTTTATTAAATAAGGTTCAGCGTATGGCCTGCATTGGGGTTACGGGCTCAATGAAAACATGTCCGACCGCAGCAATGGAGACACTCCTAGGACTAACTCCATTGCATCTGCATATAAAAAAGGATGCTGCTACTATGGCCCTTAAGATGCAGGCGGAGGGTAACATCAAGCCAGGCAATATGGTGGGCCATCTGGAGATCCTTAAGGAATTTCAGACAGATCCCACTATAGGAATGCCTTCCGACTGTATGCCAGCCAAACTGGATTTCCACAAACCCTTTTGTGTTAGATTACCTGACCGGGAGGAGTGGAGTACCGGGGGACCATCCTTTGAGCGAGGGTCATGGGTGTGGTTTACAGATGGATCAAAAACGGAAGATGGGGCGGGGGTAGGAATACATGGGAGTGGAGTATCACTCTCGAAGTCCTTGGGTACCAATGCAACCGTCTTTCAAGCAGAAGTGCATGCTATAGAACTTTGTGCTAAGATAGGCATATCTAAAGGCCTAAACGACGCAAAGGTTTATATAGTATCAGACAGCCAATCGGCCTTAAAGGCTCTTAGGTCTTTTACCATTGAGTCAAGGCTGGTATGGGATTGTCTGAAGGTTATTAAATTGCTGGCTAGCTCAAATAAGGTAACACTTGTTTGGGTGCCAGGTCACACTGGAATTGTGGGAAACGAGGCAGCTGATGTCCTCGCCCGCGAGGGATCTGCCTTTCCATTAATTGGACCAGAGCCCTTCTGCGGCGTCTCTAAGGGGCACCTTAGGGCAGCAGTTAAACGCTGGGAGGATGTGCAAAAGTCCTCTTACTGGCGCGGAATTCCAGGTTTGCGACAGGCGAAGGAATTTATTTCACCTTCGTCGGCCAGGGCCAAGGAATGTCTTGTACTTAGGAAACCTGAGTTGAGGCTGCTTACCGGCTTCCTCACAGGTCACATCCCATTAAGGTATCACCTAAAGAAAATGGGCCTAAGTTCGACGGATAGATGTCGCTTCTGTGACATGGAAGCGGAATCAGCGGAACATGTACTGTGCCATTGCCCAGCCATTTTCTGCAAAAGGTTACAACATCTAGGAGGGAGAGTAATGAGCCCGGATGGTATGCATCATATACCGGCCGGCAGTATTGTCAGGTTCATTAAGAGCCTGAATATTGACTGGACGGCTCATTAAGTAGGGTCCATGCACAAAAGATCTTTTAGGTCGCAGTGCGGGGTGGCTTGAACGCCCACATGGCCCTCAACTAATAATAATAATAATAATACAGTACTAAATTATATATTTCTCAATTCGTTGTCACAATGAAATGCCATTTTAAAATACAAATAAAAAATTGGGGCTATCCGGCTCCTCGGACAACACTTTTCCCTCAAAGCATCCGTTAAAGATCACCAAACCAACCATTTATATTTTACAAACATTTTCTGTTATTTTAGGCAGGCATTTTCTTAAATTTAGATACCTCTTCCCCAATATCACATTTGGTCACGGCAATATATTTCTTCTACTCTCATTCCGCCAAATCACAGACTCAGAAATAATCTTACAAGCAAACCTGTCAAATTCAAAAATTTATAAAAACTATTCTAAGTTGAAGTCTTCTGTGAGACAATAACGAAACCATTTTTTTTATCGGCAACCAGGCACTATTTGGGCGTTAAAACCACCCCTTAATTTGAGAAAAAAAAGGAAACTTCGTTCCGTACAAAATAGAAATGCAAACCTTATAATCTAATTTACTAGGTTAAATTAAGGGGTGGGGTTTTAACACGTTAAAATAGCTTGGTTACCGATAAAAAAGGTTTCGTACAGAGTACTACAACTTAGAATAGTTTTTATAATTTTTTTGAATTTGACAGTTCAAAAGTTTTCCTTGTTAGATTACTTAGAACTGACGCGTGTTTTCATCTTCTACCTTTAACAATTAGATTCAGTTATATATCTCTAGTATAATGTTGAAAATCCTTAAGAATTTAAACTACTCTGCTTAGAGAGCATCCACAATGTTCAAAATTTCTTTTCTGAAAATTTGTGCCGTTTCACAATGTTATGTGAGCAACGTCAGAATTTACCGATATGATTCTTCGCTCAGTGTTTGGCATTACAGTGGACCATTCGAGAATACAAAATAATAAAACACAAATAATACAAAATCAGAATTAACGTTAATTATCTTTTGTCAAAGAATCCCACCTCCTCCTGACATACCATTTCATTTTATATATCTCCCAGCGCCTTTCTCCAAAACTTGCTCCACCATAATGGCGTCCCATAATAATTTGCTGTTAAGGTTTATATACGACCTAGACCTTATACCAAGAGAATTTGTTACTAATAAATAATACCTTTAAACGCTATTTTAATAAAGCATTCACAAATAATATTTCGATCAATATATACATGAAATTTTAATCATTAAGATGTCACAAAAAGTCAATTGAAACGTCACAGAAATGTCAAAGTCACAGAATTTGCTATTAATAAACGCTTACTAGATCTAATTTATTTTTAAATATTGGCGATTCAAATGACGTATTAAATCAAATTAGTTTCCGGTCACTTGGAAACTTTGAAGTCCCATAATTCGCAAACCTAGACATTTTTCGGCCTAATCTTTGCGACTATACATTTTTCTAGGACTGCACAGGTTATACAGCATATAAATTCAAAAAATGTACGCAATATTTTACATAATGAAAATAAAAATAATTTGAACTTTTTATTTTTATTTTATAGCTTTAAATCAATATGGCGTGTGGCTTGCTTGATCAGGTTCATAACTATTTAATTAAAGTTGAAATTAAAATACATATTAATAATTTGTTGTTTTACATTTTTTTCAATCTACAAAGTCTTATTTAACTTGGTTTAATTTTTACAGTTTTTAAAACATTACATTTATATTTATTCAGAGACATTACTTTAATCAAATAAATCTCATAAATACGTCAATTCTGTGACACGCGTCATCACATTGAAATTTTGGCTTACCCCCATATATAATGAAAACAAAGACGTAGTCCTACGTCAAAAAATTACTTGATACACATTATTATTAAATAACCTGATCTTGAAATGACCTTTGATTTCTATCATTATACTGTATGACTGAACGTAGAATTTCACGCGGTTTCAGAATACAAAGCCAAAAATAGATGTTTCCATTAAAAAAAAAAAAATTTGACCTTGAAATGACCGTAAAATTTGGCCTAAAGGTCAAATTCAAGGTTATCATTCGATTTCTCCCTATAAGTTGTGCAACTTTTGTATCAACATTTTTATTTCATTTAAGCTTTCCCCTAGGAGTTGGTGGTGTGGTTCTTTTAAAATGAGTCGCCCTGTATAATCCAGATGGAAGGTTGACTTTGCAGTTGCTTTATCAGATAATGCCTCTACTTTGAAAGGATAAGTTGTATTTCGTTTGGTGATTTAATAATTTATTTTTCCTAGAAAATTTTATTTTGGATTGAAAAATGGTGTAAATAGAGAATATTTTAAACTTCTTCAGAATATTTCTTATATTTTATAATACGATACTAATTAGAATTTTTTAATTTTTTTATTTATTCGAAATTTTTAGGAGTATTCAGCAGTTTTAGGAGTTTCTCAATTTTATTCAAGTTTTACGCCACGTTCGGTTGCGAATAATGTTGTGAAGGTTTTTTAAGAGTATTAGAGATTTTCTGATTATTTCTTCGATATTTCTGTGTGATTTGCGTGACGATTTACAGGCAAGATAAGGTCAGTGTTTACTTTAGCGTTCATTAATAAAGCTAATTATTTAGAAAACAGCCCCTTTATAATAAATAACTCTTTGACGAGTAGTGATTTTAATCTTTAACGGTGAACCTTCAAAGATGTATAATAATAAAAGGTTGTAGTAGTTTTTTTGGAAAACTCACTGCAAGATAAATAAACCACGATTAATCGGTTATCAAAATATTAGCTAGGACGTTATTAAAATATTATTGAGGTATCATAGAAACTAACGATAATAAATTCGGGTTGGTATTAGGCGTATATATTCAAATCATATTTTCTAAATTCACTACAATTACGAAAAATCACTTGATGCAAGAATGATGACTGGCTGTCTGGTTGGGCGAAACGTTGCTCTCGTGTAATTAATTAATCCAAACTAATAATAATAATCGTTTTGGATTTATGATGACCGTGGTTTTTACATGGGTGGATGTTATCTACAATAACCGATCTTGTTATGGTGGCGATGTAGGACAAAAAAATTTGTTTAATTGAAATTTTACAAAATTCTCAGTTTTTATGAATTAAAATGTGTCACGCCTTTGAATGCTCTTTTAGTCTTAGTCTATTAAAAAACCGTTTGGTTCAGTTAAATTTATTGATTGCATACGGTTTATTAACATAACTTAAAAAAATTAATTTTTATAGCCGAGGTACTGGGAGCATTTTTCGGTCGTGTTAAATGGGTGATTTTGAAATATCTCTGAGAAAGGTTTGCAAAGAAATTTATTTTTGGTTAGAGCGTGGAATTTGGTAAATTCATGGTCTATTCTCAGATTTATCGGCGGAATATTGTTAGTGTTTTTGATCTGGTACCTTCCACTAAATTTACTGCAAAAGATGGTAACACGCCTCGGTTAGCGCAATCAACACGATTCGCTTTTGTCTAACGATCCGCCAATGGAATCTGGAAGTGGTTTCTCAATTTTCGGACCTACACGGTTTAAGGCATACGTTTTCCACGACCGGTGATGAAAAAATAACCATCATAGTTCATTGGCGAATTTAGTCCAATTGAACACATCAATATTTGAGCATATTAGTCTCATCGGAGAAATTACTACGTGTATTATGGGTGCGACGTTAGTCTTCATGGTTATGTTAATCGTTTCGAAGGTTCCAATTTTATTATAAATAAAACGCTACAAATTATTTTTTATGATCTCTAAGATATTTCTATAATTGTTTGAATTTCAACATATTATGAACATCAGTTGAGAATAGCGTTTTCATTTTCTTGTAGTAATAGATTTATTTAAATCAAAATATAAAAAAAAAATCACGTTGCTTGGTAACAGCCTGAAGCCATTTGCTGCGGGCTGTTACCTAAAAGCAACATACTTGAGGAAAATATAATAAAATTATGAGGTATTTATCAATGCTCGAGGGGTATTCGAAGAGAAAATTTTTTGCAATGGGGCGTGCAAAACGGATATAGTCCTTTTACCATTCGCCAGATGGCAACATGCCAGTTTAAAGGATAGCTTTAAATTTGAGATTTGTATTTTATACTGAAAAGTATGGAACTTTCATTCATTTTTTCATTTTTATTGCATTTAAAAATTACTTTACTAATAGTACAAGAGAAAAATATAAAAAATTAAAGTTAATCTCATATTTAATAACAAAAAGTGGTTCTTTACTTTAATTTAAGTTGAAAAGAAGTCTTCAAAAATGGTTACAACCTATTGTGTGCCGAAATGCTGCAACAAGTTTTAAAAAAATTCGGGAATAAAATTTTATTGCTTTCCGAACCAACGCATTTACAAAAAAAGGTGGATCATAAAAATGCGACTAGGAAAATATCCGTCAAAATGGTTCCAAATATGTAGTGCTCATTTTGAAGAAAATGATAATAAGACAAGTAATTTTGGTAAGTTTGATGAAGACAAGAGTGAAAGATGGTATGATCATTTTTTCAACTAGAAAATTTGATTTATTTCTAGGCGATAATAAAGTGCTTAAACTTGGTTCGATACCATCAAAAAATATTCCACTAAGGAAATTTGAAAATAATGTTAGACCCAGTACAAAGGAACGCGAGAAAAGGTACAGCCAGAGGATGTCCGGTTTATCCATAAGTCCAACAACAGTTGTCTCGCATTTTCTTACAGAAGCGTGAATGGAATAGCCGTCTGCCTTGCTGATCACCTTTTACAGCCCCCCCCCCCCCCCAGTTCCTTAAAATATAATTGAATAACTGTCGGAATCAACCATTCCACTTCTTTGTTGTTTAACAGTGAGAGTACTTGATACGGCTCCTTATCAACTAGGAATGGCTGCTGAAAGGCTGCAAGTACAATTTTTATTGGAAATCGGCTCCTACTTAGGTGAAGACCTTGGCATAAGTTTAATCTAGAAAGTATTTGTTTATAATTTGATTTCTAATTACTTAATATCAGAATACAAACCACATGTTTTACAATTTTTTTTATTCCCAGTGGTTTTCGCTCCTAAGAGATGTAATATTTTTAATTCAACAACATTTATCATTTTTACTGCTATACATATGTACTCACATATTCTGAATCTATTTTAAATGATGAACAACACTAAACTACATGTATAAAGAAACTTAATACTAAGCAAGCAATTAATTTGTAACCAAAAACCCAACATAAAACATTTTTTAAATACAGGGTGGCGCAAAATGCACGATATGGTTGAAATGCTCAATAACTTTTATATTAATTTGTTTTTTTAAATTTTTTTTCAAAATGTTGTAAAGAAGACTTGGCAAATTTATAATGGAACAGTACACAATGGAACAGCGAACAAAAATAAGAAAATTTTATTATGAAAACCAAAGGTCAATTGTTTTAACTCGGCGAGCATATCGACGATATTTTAATGTGCAGAATCTACCCTCTGCAGCAACTGTAAACCGTCTGGTTGGAAATTTTAAATAACATGGCACAGTAAGAAACGCTAGAAGTACCGGAATACCAGGTACGGCCCATACAGAAGAAAATATTGAACGTGTAGTGAACAGTGTGCAAGAGAGTCATCAACAAGAAGACGTTCGGCACAGCTGAGGCTATCGCGAAAGTCCCTTCAGAGGATATTGGTCTCAACCCGAATGTTCCCATATAAAATTCAGCTCGTGCAAAAATTGAAGCCGATAGACTATACAAAGGCTTAAGATCTTTTAGGTCGCAGTGCGGGGTGGCTTGAACGCCCACATGGCCCTCAACTAATAATAAATACAAAGGCTTGATTATGCGATTTATTTCCAACAAAAAGCAGAAGAAAATCCAAATTTCATACACAATTTGATAATGAGCGATGAAGCTCATTTCCAATTAAATGGTTTCGTTAATAAACAAAACTACAGAATATGGGCGACGGAGAACCCAAGAGCAGTGCATGAGCGACAAATGCACCCACTTAAATGTACTGTTTGGTGCGGTATATAGTCCGAAAGATTCATTGGCCCATATTTCTTCGAGAATGCACAGGGCGGCGGACTTGCTGTTAATGGTGCACGGTATAGAACGATGTTGGAAAATTTTTTGAGGCGAGCAGTGCAAAACCATCCACAGTTGTGGTTTCAACAAGATGGAGCTACAGCTCATACTGCAAGGTGTTGTAAGGCACTACCGCAAATTTCGGTCACATACAACTTTCACTGTCTTTTGTCATGCACTAAACTATCACTAAACTTCAATCGATAGCATCTCGATATAATCAGAATACTATTGTGATTGTACAAGTTTATAATTGAAAAGATTTAGGAAAGAAAACACCAGCACGGAATTTACTTTATATATCATACATTTTTTATTATTTAACAATTTTAATTTAATATATTTATACAGCTGATATCATTTAGCAAAATTATAATAATCAGTTTTTGCTTATAAATGATTTTTTTATTCAAAATTTATTCTCGACTGTCCGGCTTATCTAATGGGGAATTCTCTAAAATCCAATATAAAAAAAATAATTATGTACCGAACATAATTACAGTAACAATTATTAACATGGTTGTTTTAAAAGTTCTACTTAAATTATACGAGAGTTGTTTAATAAGTTCACAATTCGAAACAATTACACAACACCTCCCTCCTTAAGATAAAGGTATAACTGAAGGTTATAGCTTTAAGAAAAATATAAACTAAATATAATTCAAAATTGTCTATAATAAATACAAAAATAGAAATACTACTATACATGTGCACAAGTGTAATTATATAAATTTAAACAAAATCACATGTATCATATGATTTCTATTAACTATAATTAATTATGCTACATTAATATTTAAACCATCCCCATATATTCTAACCAATCAAATGGTTTTATAAATGAATCTTAGCAAGAGCTTAGATTTGAGCTTTAAATTCTAGAATTAAATAGTAAATACTAAATTTTTAGTTTGCGTTGTCAAACAAAATCACTTTATAAAATTTCAGTGAGACGGCTCGTCATGTCCATCGTCATTTTCAAAGTCATTTCGAGATTTAAAAGGTTTCAATCGATTGTTGTGGACTGTTTTGATTTAACGTCCAATTTTAATTTTCGTATTTTCGGGAGACAGGGTTTCAACTATTTTGTAAGGACCCAGCCATAGTGGATCGAATTTTGTTTTCCTAACTTCATTGTTTAATAAAACTATAGCTGATCTCTAGAGAACAGTTTTTCTTTCGTCATTTTACGTTTATCATATAGTACGTTTTTGATTTGTTTTTAGAACTTAATATTAAGGAACGTGCTATATCAGCCGAAGTTTTTATTCGAAATTTTAATTCATTAATATAATCTTCGTAGTTATACATGGGCTCGGTGGATTGAAAAATTGAATTTGGTATTTTAGGTTTATGACCGAATAATAGCTGGAATGGCATAAAATTTGTCGATGAGTGTGGCGTAGAATTATATGAAAACATCGCATACGGTATCCATTTATCCCAACTCATAGGGTATTTTTCGATGTAATTCCGGAGATATTCAACGAGCGTTCGATGACTTCTTTCAAGCGCTCCATTAGATTCCGGGTGGTATGCTGTCGTATTCATTTTTTGTATTTTTAGTATCTTACACATACGCACAAAAAGATCACTCATAAAATTGGATCCCATGTCGGTAAGGATTGATTCGGGACATCCGAATATACATACTAAATTTTCGATTACAGCGTGAGCTACGGTATCTGCTTCCTGATTAGGAAGTTGTATTGCCATTGAAAACTTAGTTAAATCGCATTGTGCTGTAAGAATATATTTATTATTTTGGTAGGTTGATACCAGAGGTACCAACTATATCCAAGAATATTTATTGGAATGGCAGTTTTGCTGTTGTAGTTATCTTTAACGGCAGTTTAGAATTTAATGACACTTTATTTTTCTGACATAGAGGGCAATTGTGAATGTAATTTTCAATAGTTGAAAACATTTTCTCGAAATAATAGTATTGTTTAATTCTCTTGTAAGTGCGATAGATGCCTTGGTGAGCACCCAAAGGATTATCATGAAATTCCTTGATAACAGTGTAAATATCATCTTTAGCTTTTAAATGTACTATTTCCGGGGTATTTTCACTGATTTGTGCCTGGTCGATGGCGGATTGATTCAATTGTTCATTTGAACGATTTAAATTTGAAGAATGATTATTGGTTGAAGAATAATTTGACGTAGACGGAAATTCAGCTTGCCTCAATTTGGACTGACTCCGTGTAATAACATCGACTTGTTGATGAGGTTTATTGATTGCAATACGACTCAGAGCGTCAGCGTTGCTACTGATCCGACCGGGTTTATATTTTATTTTAAAATCATATTCAGCTGATTGTAACTTCCACCTTATCAGTTGGGAGCTTTGATTAGTTGAACTATTTAAATATGTTAAAGGATGATGGTCGGTAATTATGTAGAAAGTTCGACCGTATAAATATGGCCTGTAATGGTTAATTCCCCATACAATTGCGGGAAGTTCTTTCTGTGTCGTAGAGTAATTTTCTTGCGATTTATTAAGAATTCGACTTCCATACGCTACAGGAAGATCATGTCCATTAATTACTTGTGAAAGTATCGCGCTTATAGCGACATCACTAGCATCACAAGTTACATAAAAATCTTTTTCATAATCTGGGAACTGCAACAATGGAGGTTTCATCAAGAATTCTTTTAATTTTGAAAATGCTTCATCACATTTTGCTTCCCATACAAATTTGGCATGTTTTTTTGTTAAATTAGTTAATGGTTTCGAAATATCAGAGAAATGTGGACAGAACTTACGATAATATCCCACTAAACCCAGGAACGAACGAACTTCCTTTATTGTTTTTGGAGTAGGATAGTAATAGCGTCAATATTTGATGGGTCGGGCTTGATGCCCTCGTGAGTAATAATATGGCCAAGATATATTATTTCCTTCCTAAGAAATTGGCATTTTTCTGGATTAAGTTTTAAATTAAATGTCCGCAGGGTAGATAAAATTTCGCTAAGCTTGTTATTATGATCTGTAAGACTTCTCTCATAGATGACAACGTCGTCCAGATAAACAAGGTACTTTAAACCACTAAGCCCGGTTAATACACTATTCATGAGCCGTTGGAATGTGCTTGGTGCATTTTTCAAACCCATGCTCATTCTTTTGAATTGATAGTGCCCGGAATTGGAACTAAATGCGGTTTTTTCTTTGTCAGGAGCATCCATTGCCACCTGATGATATCCATTTGCGAGATCAACTGTGCTGAAATACATGGCTTTGCCCAGTTGCTCTAAAATATCGGTGATTGAGGGGATCGGGAAAGGTTCACTAATGGTAATCTCGTTCAATTTACGATAGTCAACAACTATCCTCCATTTCCTTTCCTCTGTGGTTGACTTTTTTGGTACACATAAAATAGGAGAATTCCACGGCGAAGTGGAATGTTCAATAATATCATCGTCGAGCATCTGATTGATCTGACGGTCAATCTCAATTTTATTTGCTTGAGGTAAAGGATATTGCCTTGTGTAGACTGGTTTGGTGTTTGGTTCGACATTTATTTTGTGCGTAACTGCGTCGGTAACCGTGAGCTTATCTCATTCTAGGTAGAAGCAGTCATTGTAATCGCGTATAATTTTTAATACACTTTGTTTTTCTTCAAGGTTTAGATGATCGGTATCAATTTTTGATTCGAGTATTCTTAACCTATTTCGGATATTATTTGACGTTAAGTGGAAAAATTCATAATCGTCTACTGAGTTGGTTGGTATTTCAAAATTAGCATCCATTAGAATTTCATTATCATTTGAATTTATTAACGAAATATGAGCTATATTGTGATTAATTTTGATAATTGAATTTGGAATATACACTCCAGGTAAGATCTCTTTCGATAGACATATACGATCACCATCAGGCGAAGTTACTCTAAGGGTAGTCTTTATTTCGCTTCGTGGCGGAAGTATAATGTCGTTCAGATTAGTATTTAAATTATATGTATGAGTTTCTTGATCGATTAGGATTCTTAATGATATTGAATCAAAATTCAGTGAACATTTGAACTTGTTTAGGAAATCTAAGCCCAGTATACCGTCATATTTTATTGGAATTGTATCTGGAATTATTTGAAAATCATGAATTACAGATTTAGAATCTGGAAAGGTTAATTTAAGACTGCAAGCTGCAAGTGTTTCTATAACATTTGCGGAAATTCCAATAATTGAGCATTTCCTTTCTGCATAACAAAAAATATCACCATCCAAACAATATACTTTTACCAAACTTACATCTGATCCAGAATCGACTAGGAACAAAGACCTTTTGGTATTATTTTCAATTATTAAGCTAAGGTATTTTTTGTTAATATTTTGTTGAGAAACGGTTGCAATTATATTTTGGGTTACGTTATCACACTCTAATTTTGTAAATCGCGGACCCTCAAAGGAGTGTTCTTTGTCTTCTCGAGGCCTTGGGAGTTTCCCTGAGGGGGAATCGATTGTGAACTATTAGAATTATTATTACTACTTGTTGATGATTCTCGAAATTGGTTAGCACGTTGGCGCTTGAAACATTCAGAAATTTCATGTCCTGACTTGCGACAATAATTGCAAATCATAACATTTCGGGCTGTATTCGTTCTGGTTTGGACTGAAGATCCTGATTGATTTTGATAAGATGTGCTTGGTTGAAATGTGCGTGAGGTATTGTATATGATATGTTTTGTGGACGTAAACTATAACAAGCTGAAGCACTATGTCCCTTCTTGTGGCATAGTTGGCATTTAATTAATTGTACGGATCTAGATTGATGTGGATTATTATTACCCACTAATGATGTTGTTGGTTTAGCTGATGTTGTAAAAGCTAATAACGCTTCTTCGTCACACGCACGAGTGACAGCATTTTGTAGAGTACTAAAACGACACGCTTTTATAATAATTTTAATCGACTCTATCAACCCTTCTTGGAATATGCGTAAAGCCGTTAGGTTATTTAGATTTCGTATGCCATCATTACCTTCTGGAGGTAACGTACTGTCGTTTAATTCGAATAACAGTTTCTCTACACGATTGGCAAATGAAAGAACTGATTCACCTTTTGTCTGCCTACAATTCTATAGTTCTAAGTGAATTACTTCTGATGAGCGTTTAGAACCAAATTGTAATTCTAATGCGGTTTTCAATTGAAGCCATGTGTTAATTTTTTGATACTTTATAATTTCATAAGCTTTTCCTTTAAGGCACGTTTTCAAAATATTTATAAATGAATTAGTTTCTGATCGTTTTAATGGGGTATAAATTATCTCACAACAAGAAATGAATCGGTGCAATTCATCAGAATTACCGTCGAATTCCAGAATTATCTTTACGGCAAGATTGACATTTAATTCAGACATGTTCGAATTATTTGGTATACTATGGTCGCTATTTGTCGAGTCTGTTTTACGGAGAACACGTAACAATTTATTAGAGTCAGTATTTTGGTCGTTTGAGCCAACTGAAATATAATAAAGTGACTTACCCGGTGATGATGATGTTTCAGATTCTGGTTCGTTTGGATATGAATTTTCACAGATATTTAATTCCAGAATATCTATCTCATCAAATTGGCTTTCTTCGATTGATCCAGATGGAGATGACATAAATACAATATAGTAACTAAAATGAAAGATAAGAAATATAATTAGGCAAGTAATCTGCATAAAATTGGATAATATTTGAGCTACGAATAAATGAAAATAATTAGTTCTTTGCTGATTATTTCGTAGTTCTATGAGTTTCTGTGTAGATGTAGTACTATAATTTGATGGATGGAATGGTAGAACAGGTTGCCTTATGTTGTTTCTTCATTGGTTAAAGGTTGAGTTTGTTACTGGATTCGTCTGAATGAATAATGATGGATGATGTGAAATTCATCTAAATTTGTTGTATTACTTGGACAAAAAAAATTTCAGCTTCCCAAATTTTGTAGAAATTGTTGCATACAGTTGTTATTAGTTTCAATTTATCTATTATTCTTTGCAAATGGTGCCATTGATTGAATATATGATTTTTAAAATATGTGATACATTTCACAGGCTACCCCGATTTTGTTTTTTTTTCGTATTTTTGTACAAAACTAGCGACACATGACGTACACTAGTAAAATTAAAAATAAAGTTAGCTAGTGATATTTTACTTCGTCAGAGCTAACTTTGCTGTATTTTTCAAAATGAAAATTCCACTAATACATTTTAAATATAATTTAATTTTAATATTTCTGCAATTAATATTAACTTAATACCAATATAGCCTTCTTGTATATTGTTGGTAAAGATATGTACAGAAAACTTTTATATAAACGTTTTATTATGTTTTTGCTGTTTTCATTGAAAAACTTGAAGCTAAAAACATCATTTTTACTATAGTAAGCGAACAATAAAAAGTTATACCACTAAAAAAGCTTCTAAAAACTTGCATCATTTTGGTTTTATACTCTAGAAGGCTCTGGTATAACTGAATAATGTTCAAAAAATAAAATTATTATTTATTTGAAATATAATTATTTAAAGAACAGCAATAAACCATCTGTTTAAATATATTAATCTTTGGGTGAATTAGTACATCCAATTAACGCGTACAACAAAATTCACAGACTTTTCCATTTTATTTGCTGAGGCGCTAAGAATAAAGCAAACTAAATAATTTCTCAAGTTATTTACGATCGATATACAGACTATATACCCTCCGTCATTGTCTATTTTTGGATGTGATATAAGATGGATAAAACGGAAGAAACTTTTTTTAAAAATTTTTAATAAACGTCTAGAATTTCATCTCGTTTTTGTTAATCTCAACAACTCGTCGCCGTTGTTTTTTTTTTTGTTTTAATAAATATTTCGACGAATTCGTCTACGATTATTGTTATTTTGGATATAAAATGAACTGTTATTTGAATATACAATGTAATGTATAATAAGTACAAGTGCTTTTTAAAAAATTTAAAAAACAATTATGATTTTTTTTTTTTTCATTATGATTGAATATAATTTGAACAAATTTTAAAAAAATTTTATATTTGATTTTTATAATAATACAAAAATTGGGTTATGGTACAATAAATTCGCTTTTGACAATCAAATAAAGAATCAAGAAAATTTAATTTATTATAAAATAATAATCTCAGGCCCAAACATAAAAACTGATGAAAAGAAAAAAAATAATTAAAATTGATTTATCATTGAAGCAAATCAGCATCTCCTTTTCCGAAATTTATGTTTAGGATGGCAAGAAAATTTATGTTTAACGTTTTATGGGTTTTTCAATTGAAGGAAATATTGAAAAAAAAACAAAAGGATTAAAATAACTAAATGCGCATTCAATATCTGATTGGCGAACAATCTCGGTTGGCTACTTAGATTAGTAGTAAAATCCAAATAACTTTTTTTTTTATATTTGCTGAATAATTGAAAAAATTCAATAATATCCACATTCGCTAATCATAAATCATGTGTAAAAAGCATAATTTTTTCCGAAAAAATTAATTAAAATAAAATTAATAACGAAAATTTATGTCATTTTTATGCCATATTGACAGTTATCTAACGAATTACTATAAATCAATCATACAAAAAAAAAACTAAACTTTCTTAAAGGAACCCCTCCCCCTCACACAAAAAAAGTATATATTTTTTAAGCTTTTCTCGTTTATCATACATCATTATAAAATTTATCGATATGGATACATTTTTTTCCACTTTCTTTTTTCTATACAAACTCATACAGACGTACAATGAAAGAAATTTATACATAATGTTCAGATGTGTGTAGTAATGTTGTATATTATAGTAACAAAAAAAAAATACATATATTTAATGTTTAATCGAAAAATGTATGTACACATAACGAAAATTCTGTCGCATAGCAAATAAAAATATGTAAAGGCGCCAATTTGGTGATATGTATTTTATCATTTTGTGTTTGGGATAAATACAACACAATAGCGAAATATGAAAATAAAAATTGATAGAAGAAAATATATACAAATATAAACAATTTATGTCATTCAACCGAATTGATAAAAATAAATAATAAAAAAAAAAAAAAAAAATTGAAATTATTGTCATTAGGTTTTTGTTGAACGAAATTTTATTTTATTCTTCTACTTGGTTTTCTATTTATTTCTCTCAGCTATTTTGTTGACGTCGTGTTATGTGTGTCGAAGCTGTTGCTTGTCAATATAAAAACAAAACAAATTAAGCTTAATTTTTTATAAACACAGTGCTTTGATTGTTTCCTCAATTATCGTTAAGCACTGGATAAAAAGTTCTGTTTTTTTATTAAACTTCAAAAAATGGATTTTAACTGTCGTGTCTGGATAAGTTCAATTGTGAGTTTTGTATTTTAAGGCTGCGGGTCGAAACACGTGGCATCTGTACATGTTTGAAAAAAATATATTAGTATAAAATTAAAAAAATATTTTCGTAAAAGTGTTTTAAAATTTGTCTTAACAATTTTTGCTTTATATACAAATCAAATCAAAGCAAAAATATTAAAACATTTTTCGTAAAAGCCAAACAAAAATCCTATGTCTAGACGACAAAATTGTCCATACAAGTCAGTGACCAAAAACTTCGAATAAATTTTTACGAAATTTTTTTTTTACAAAATATGAATAAAATTGAAAATATTTTACGAAAAATATAGATACATCTGTTATTTAATGTGTTATAAATGAGCCATAATCATTATTACGTATTTTTTAAAGCTTTTTTAGTGGTATAACTTTTCACTAGTTCCATAGGAATCCAAAGTAAAAATGATGTTATTTAGCTTAAAGATTTTCAATGAAAAAAACAAAAATGGTATGAAACGTTTCTATAAAAGTTGACTTCATATCTTTAACAACAATACACAAGAAGGCTGTATTGGTATTAAATAAATATTAATTGCAGGATTATTAAAACTAAATTATTTGTAAATTATACTTTACGAACATCTTGAAAAATACATCATTTTAAGTGCGAAACTAACCACAATGTCATAAGCTTACAACAAATCACGCCCATTTTCGAAATTTTTTGCCCCGATCTTAGAGGTGTCTCCGTGAAATGGCATTTAGTACTTTTGTGAAGTTAGCCCATAATTCGATCCAGGGATACCAAAAAAGTAGCAAATAGTAATACCTTTAAATAAAAGTGACTGACATTTTATTTAGCAAAATCTAAATTAATTAATATTAAAAAAGATAATAGCAAATTAGTAATCATGGCTGCAGCCCCCGAAAAATGTTGCTGTGGTGATAGTCAAAATAAAATATTACAAGAATGAATTTTTTAAATTATTTTTGTGGTTTAGATTTCTTGTAGTAAAGGCAACATTGGTTTTATGTATTTGTTGAATAATTAATAATTTGTAATTTGTATTATAGTCCCTAAAAATCAGAAAATATTTGTTGGCTGGCTCAGATGAATACAGCATGACATAGAGGATGGTTTAATGAATTTGTTGTAAACTTTTTAGAATTTTTATATCTCGGTGGACTGTGAGGTAGTCGTTGGAAGTCAGAAATTTTTGTTTACCGGCCCAGATAAATACTACTAGAGATAGGCTCAAGTGGTTGAATGTATTTGTTGTAAAGCTTTTTGAGTAGTTGCCTGTGATTACAGTGATACAGTTCCTTGAAGTCAGAAAATATTTGTTGGCCTGCCTATATCATTATGGAGTTAGACGCAGAGGTTGGTTTAATCTATTTTAATAGAATTTCTATATGACTTTGATTTGTGTTATAATCCCTGGAAATCAGAAAATATTTGTTGGCATACTCAGATATTTATGGAGTTAGATAGAAGATTGTTTTAAGAATTTGTCGTAATTTTTTTGAAATTTTTGTATGTCAGTGAGCTGGGTTATAGTCCCTTAAATTCTGAAAATAATTGTTTGCTGGCCGGCCACAGTTTACAACAAATATGGTAAACCACCTCTATTCTAGGCCAAATTCATCTGGGACGTCCAACAAATTTTTTCTGGTTTCAAGTCACTATTTCACAGCCCACCGATATACAAAAATTCTCAAAAGTTACAACAAATGCTTTAAATCATTCTATATCTACTTCCGAAATCATATTGAGCCGGCCAACAAATATTTTTTGACTTCAAGGGGCTATTTCACAGCCCGCTGACAAACAAAAATTCTAAAATGTTTAAAACACATGCATTAAACCAACCCCTTTCTAATCTTTTAATCATCTCAGCCGACCAATAAATATTTTCTGGATTCTAGGGACTCATATCATAGCCTATCGAAATACAAAAATTCTTAAAATTTTACAACAAATACATTAGACCTTTCTCTGTCTAATTCTATAATCATCTGAGCCGGCCCACAAATATTTTCTGAGTTCAAGGGACAGCTCATCGACATACACAAATTCTACAAAGTTTACAACAAATGCAAACCATGCAAATCTTATACTATATCTCAAGCCGTTTATAGGAAATAATTTATTTTTCTACTTGCTAAACATCATGATCTGTAGAGTAATTTTTTCCAGATTTTTGAAATTTTTGTTTGAGTTAACAAATCTGTCCCGATAGCAATATTTTTCGGGACTGAGAGGAAAACTGTATAAGCATTAAGTAAGTATCATGATATCAATATAGTATCATGCCATCTTATAGTGTTTGTGGATAGAATTTTGGGCTAACTTCACAAAAAAATAATTAAAAATTTCGTGACAGAAGTATTTTCGGGGCTGAGAGTTAAAAGTGTCACAATAGTACTATTTAATGTTACCATGGTACTGTTCGGGGATGAAAACTTGGATAAATTCACTTATATTTTAGTACCTGACTTCTCAACTCTTAAACAATTTAAAACTCAAGCATCGTAAAGAAGTCACGGAGCTTAAGCCTAAAAATGAACCAAAACGTATAAACAACAATTTCGAAATTCCCGCTCATTTAGAAATCAAGGAGCTTAAGTTGAAAAAAGGGGAATTATTGAGTATTGTGGGCATTAAAAGAAAACGACAACCCTACCGATGTCTTTTTGGATTAAACCGAGCCGAACACAGCGTACATTCAAAAATTGTATTACCATCCATTTTGCGTGATAATGTTCTGCCACATGCAAAATAATGTGCTAAACATGGTGATAAACCAAAATAAAATAAAGAATTAACTGGCCATATTATCCGGGTACCTTATATTCCATGCAAAACCATTTTATATTAAGCTGATATAATAACGTCCAAAAACAAACTGCATGATACTACTTTCCCATGCTTGATTTCACACAACGTATGTTCGTGTCATATTATTAATCCTATTGGTGGATGACTTAAATCATTCAAAAGCTTCATAGAAAAATCTATTAGAAAGTGATCTGTTTTTGGTTCAGCCGTAATTGATTTTCAATTCGCTGAGATAAAATGTTTACTTTATCTCAACACAACGTTCGCCTGGATAAAATAAGTCTACGACATAGAAAATAGATCAAATATAGTCAAAGTCTACTTATGTTTAATGATGTTAACAACAATTTCCCAAAAACTAACCAAATCTTAGTAAAAGAAGTATGTATTTCCATCGATGTTTTTGGAGTCGGATTAAAAGTGTTTGACTATTTACTTTCAATAAAACTGAATACCAGCACACTACGAGTATGAGTAGCAACGAAAATTTATCTAGGAATAGAATAGAAATTTGGGACGTCCGTAAAATAACTTCTTATGTACGTAAAAATCCCCTTTTAGATTCCAAAAAAATAAATCTGAATCCTTCTGCATTTAATTATAGATCCAAATTATTCAATTTTTGGAGACAAAAATAGTCAGAAGGAATTACTTTTTGGAAAATTGTATTTAATTTATTGCTTGAAAATGGCGTACAAAGCCGAAATCTATATATATAAAAAGAAGTGTACATTTTGATTGTCACTCCATAACTCGAGAACGGCTTAACCGATTGCCATAACATTTTTAGGGAAGGTGCAGGGAGGAGTGATGATGGTTAGTTGATTTTGAAATCCAAAATCGCTCCAGCCATTCTCAAGTTATGATTTTTTTCCTGAAATGAACTCGCTCTTTGTAAAACAACAACAACAAATACCCGTAAAATCGAAAAATTGCAAATATCTCGAAAACGGTGCGTCTGAGCGAAAAAAAAAAAAAATAAGGTCACTTCCCCCCCCCCCACACCCTATACACGCACTTTATGATCGATTGGGTATGGTCCCAGCCCCTCCTCTTGAAAAAATTTTAATTCAACATTTGAAAAAAAAAAAGTTTAAATTTCGGTCCGACCTAACGAAAAAAATCGATCCAAACTAATACACAAACTCATAAATACACACATTCATTTGATTTACAGCATACAAATGACAAACAGATGAACCTGTCAAAATGCACATGTTTGCCAATCACTTTCTTTCACTCTTGGATTCTGATGCAGCCGGTCATTCATTCGCTGCTTTCCAATTGGAATTTTATTACAAGTGATTTTTTTTTTAGTTTCATAAATATTGGTAAGTATTAACAAAATAAAAAGTGTTCAGTGCAAAATATTTTCCAAATAAACAAAACAAATTTGTTTTACTTTAATGATTTTTGGGAAAGTTTAATTGGATGCAACGCATAACAGCACTCACACAACAACAATACTTTTTTGAATTATTCTTAAATAAACAATCCTTAATTCATATTGAATTAATTTCATTGATTTAGAAAAAAATTCCACCAACAAGACGATCAACTATAGGTCGACGTACGCGTAACTCTACCGATAGATATAATCAAAGGAGAGCGCAAAGTGTAGAGGAACACTCACAACAAAATCAAGTACAACAATTACGAAACGCATGTCGTCATAGATCGGCAGATCCAAATCATTAAATCCAGCATCGAGGCGATCGACACGACTTTCACATCGTGCTGTGCAAGAGATGGAATATGCTGCTTTCGCTTACAATAATTATTAAAATGATTATAGTGAACATGCAAATATTGGTGGAATGACGGTGAGATGTCCACATTGTGATGCAGCCAAATTTCAAGGTGAAACGCCTGGCATGTGTTGTGCTAATAGCAAAGTGAGACTGCCAGCATTTGAATCTCCCCCCGATCCACTTCATTCATTCATTTTTGTAACGTCGCAAATGTCTAAGCATTTTTTGTCTCACATTCAAGAATACAATGCGGCATTTCAAATAACTTCTTTTGGTGCGACCAAAATTGTAAGAGACAATTTCATGCCGACGTTTAAGGTGATTACTTCATGCAGAATATCATATGAAAAATGCGATCTGAGCAGCAATTTTTTTGATGTGTTCAAGAATTCTGATCCAGCATCTAATTACATTTCACAAATATTGCATATTCAAGGTCAGATTTATCATCGAACTGGTTCCTTATTGCCATATCCTGATGCTGATCATCAATTTTTGCAAATCTATTTTGTCGGAGATGCAAATCGTGAATTGGATCGGCGTTGTACAATTGCTGCGCGTGCAAGGCGACAAATTTTTCTGAACTTCAAACTTTCTTACATCAGCACAATGAATTAATTCGATTGTTTAAAACCGCTCTCGATCGTATGCCATCTGATGATCACAGAATCATTATCAGGGCTGACAAAACGCCCTTTGGAGAGCATGCGAGACGATTTAATGCACCAACAATTGATGAAGTGGCCATCAGCGTTTTTCAGAGCTTCACCGCAGCTATGATGCATTACAATATCCATTATTGCACTGGAAAGGTGACGACGGCTATCATATCAATATACGAATGATAGATCCACGAACCGGTAAAATATATATGAATTCAATTTATTTATTTAAAAACAAGAAGGCATGATTTTAATTTTCTGATAATGTATTCATCATAGGTCGTGAGGTAAAAATAAAGTTAGTGGGTTGAATTATTATTCGTATAGATTCGAGATTCGCCCACAAGAAGACAACTTTATTATGCGATGTGGAAAACTTTTCCACCAATACGCTGTTGACATGTATGCGAAAATTGAAGCAGAACGCCTTAATTACCTTCGATTCAATCAAGCCAAATTGCGATCGAAAGAATACATACACTTGCGAGATGCAATAGTGAATCATGGTAATGTTAATGATATCGGACGTTTAACAATAATACCATCAATGCAATGTCATACGTTCGCAAATATGGTCGTCCCGACCTACTCATAACATTCACATGCAATCCACAGTGGGCTGACATAAAAAACAATTTATTTGATGGTCAGAATACAACAGATCGACACGATATAAGAGCACGTGTATTTCGACAGAAAGTAAAAGCACTGATGGATTTGATTATCAAATTGCGAATTTTTGGAGAGGTGCGTTGCTGGATGTATTCGATTGAATGGCAAAAGAGAGGGCTGCCGCACGCGCACATCTTGATATGGCTGGTTCGTAAAATAACACCCGATCAAATTGATAACATTATATCAGCTGAAATTCCAGATGAAATCAGCGATCCAGAATAATTTGAAGTTGTCACGAAAAATATGATCCATGGCCCTTGCGGTCAAATAAATATGAATTCACTATGCATGATCGATGGAAAATGTACAAAACGGTATCCAAGAGCATTAACTTCGGATTCAATTACAGGTGACGACGGATACCCGTTGTACCGACGTCGGTCACCGGAGGATAATGGCCATACAAAAACAATTAAAATACGCAATCAAGACATTGAAGTTGATAATCGTTGGATTGTGCCTTATTCTCCACTATTGTCAAAAGTATTTCAGGCTCACATAAATGTTGAGTACTGTAATTCTGTGAAGTCGATTAAATACATTTGCAAATATGTGAATAAAGGCAGTGATATGGCTGTTTTTGGAGTAACTCGTGACAATAGCAATGATGAAATCGCCCAATATCAAATGGGGCGCTACAATAGCACTAATGAAGCTCTTTGGAGAATTTATTCCTTTCCCATCCGGGTGTTTTTGTTGCAGATACCATGGGAAGATTATACACAGTTCATCCAAACAATGCAGAATGTTATTATTTGCGGTTGTTGTTACTAAATGTTGTTGGACCACGTTCATTTCAACATTTGCGAAGAGTAAATGGTCATTTATGTGTGACGTATCGTGAAGCATGTGAGCAATTAGGTTTACTTGAAAATGATGCGCATTGGGATTTAATGCTTCATGATGCATAGATTGCTTCTTCTCCACATCAAATACGTATGTTGTATGCCATAATCATATCAACATGTTTTCCATCAAATCCACTTGAATTGTGGAATAAATACAAAGATTTTATGGCAGAAGACTATTTGATTGAAATGCGTCATCACACAAGGAACGCTGATTTGCTGATTTCATTGGAAGTGTATAATGAGGCATTGATAGCGATTGAAGATATGTGCCTAACGATTGCAAATAAAGCATTAGGGCAATTAGGTTTGTCACCACCCAATCGTACTATGCATGATTTATTTGATAGAGAATTGCAACGTGAACAACAGTATGATCCCAATGATTGCAAACATTTGTGAATTTGAATGTTCCCAAATTAAATGACCAGCAAAAACATGTCTATGATACCATCATGCAAGCTGTACAAAATGAAGTCGGTAGTATTGCATAAAAATAAAAAATAAAATATTTTTTAAAAATAATTTGAGTCAGTACCAAAATTTATACGTTCCGAATTCTAGCTTTAAAAAAATGCATTACGTAGAATTAAAACTTCCAACAAAATTGGTAAACTTCGAATAAATAAAGCATGTCGATTCTGAAGAGGTAACATATTAATTTAAGAAACAAAGCAATAAACAAATGAATTTATCCATCTAAAGTTTCTTTAAGAAATAAATTCAGTTTAAGTAATGCTGCAATCGGAATTAATATTGAACGACATACAAAGGATTATAGAGCCATAACCAGCATGGAAATTTTGACTAAATAATCCAAATCTCTAAATGAGACTGCTTTGTAGGTATAAGCCAAGTTGAAAACCCAAACCAAAGATGTCTCATAGCAAATTTATCTCAAAATTCGTAAATTTAGCTATACTTTTAAGCGCAACAAAACGTTGCGATTATTTCATAAAAAAAGTGTTTCGAAACATTAATTCAAAAGTTGCCTTCAGCAGCACAACAACTTAATTCTCTTACGAGTGATGCATATCCCGATGATTATCGGCCAAAGTAGCTTCTACCCAGCATTATCAATAATAATTTAGAGCTTGCTTACAAAATAAGGAAGCAATTTTATTGCTTTATGATCACACCATCTACTAGTGAAACCGGCACTTATGTACCTGTGTATGTAACTGTTATGTTTGTAACTATTATGTTAGTTTACATTTATTTTCACCCTTAAGCATCGTGATGTCTTAATAAGGGCTTTATTTTATTGTATAAAAGTTGAGAAGTCGGATACTATTCACTATTTCAGGGTATTTCACGTCTCTGAGATCGGCGCAAGAATTTTCGAAAATGGGCGTGATTCATTGTAAGTATTATGTAAGACATTGTGGTTAATTTAATCCACAAAATGCGTGATTTCTTAGTGCGGCTCAGGTTTAACATTGTCTTTGAATTAGGTGGCCGGGTATCTAACTCCATTTCAGGCAAACATATCTGAGATCGGTGTTAGATATTTAGAAATTGAAATTTATCCACTTAGTTTATTTACTATAAATGTATATTGAGTTCAAAGAAGTATCGATAAATATTTATTTTACTATAGTGTGGTCAAATCTCAATCAATTTCTCTAAGGTCCGTAAGTTTGAACGATGATTAATCCACAACCGAGGATTTAACCACTGTTTGGTCATAGTAATCGGTGGATAAATCCTCGGTTTTGATTATTATTCGTTCAAACTTATGAGCCTAAAATTATAGTTTTGAATATTTTTTTCTGGATGGAATGAAAATTTCATTAAATTTTAGTCGAGACATACAAATTGAATAAAGTCTTTTCGGGATAAACATTTAATAATTTATTAGAACAAAATATAAGCATAATTTCCAACAATGTTTCGTGAGTTGTTACTGGACTTTATGTGTAACATTTCTAAAAACGATTTTTGCTAAAACTTTTTGTTGTACTGAAATTTTAACACTATCCAAAGTTATTTGTTGATTTTTATTGAATGCTGACTGAGAGTACTATTTGGGTTATGAAATTTTATGTATGGATTAACTAAAATGTTTTTTAAATAAATAAAAATGTTTATAATGAAATATTTTAGTTGAAAGTTTTAGAATTTTTAGGTGAGAATTTTGACTGTCGACATTTTTCAAATTTATTTTAAGTATCACCCATTCCTCTCACCCTCCTTAAAAAATCATTTTTATTAAAAATGTTTTCTGATTTAAAATTAGCCAACCGTCATTACAAACGTTTTTGAAAATTTTCGAGGAAACATGCGCTCCTAGAATTGGTTATGTAAGTTATGTGAAAGAGTAATATAGGTAGTAGGTACCCAAAAATGGAACGATTGCTGAAATAAACAAACAAATTTTGAATATAATGCAGAAGAAGAGACAAAATACGTTTAATTGGATCCGGTAATGAATGCCGAGGAGGGTAGTACCTCGTATATCCAGTTGAATTTCTCAATTAATTAGAAACATCTGGCGTACCCGCGTACCCTCACAAATAATTTATTTAAAAGTACATAGGTGTGCACCAAGGCTGTGTAATGGTATAAGATTACTTATTACTCAACCTGGCAGCCAGCTAAAGGAGAAAGGGTTCTCATTTCACGTTTGCCAATTATATCTAACAACCCACCATATCAATTCAAACGTTTACTGTTCCCCTTGAAAATGCGTATGCGATGATAATAAACCGATCACAAGAACATACAACGAAAGTGGCTGGTTTGCACCCAGGATTGCTTTGCTTTTCACACAATAGAGTTTAATTGAACATTTTGCAGTAAATCATATTTAGCTCTATTTGATCTAAGTTTCGCGAGCGAATTATAAATTTAATAAAAATTAAAGGAGAGAAGAAAATTTTGGAGAATAATGAATATTGTCTACGGTTTACTTTAGTCAGTATTTGTATGTCCGTTATTTCGGCTAGACACAATAAAAACTTGCTTATAATATTTAAATACGATGCAGGACTGGTCAAACTATTAATAAAGATGATCATCAACTTCAATAAATGTATGTATATATGTATATAAAACCTTCACAAATAATTTTAAAATCAATACAAATATTTTCGAATACTGCAATCTTTATACTAAATATGTATGAGTAACCAACTACAGAAAACAACTATGATATTTTTGATGCCCAAAATGTTCGCAAAATGCTTTCTGTTATACTGTGCGGTGCAAGTGAAGAGATTTTTCATCATCTGATTAAGATCAGTAATGGCGATCAACTCATCTACGATCAATTTTTGGAGTACATAATTCGGGGTCCGACCATCTTTCATGTCAGTACTTTAGCTACAAAATATGGAGGTATGGTCTAAATAAAACAGTACAAAAGTCGCTTTTCCTCTATTTGGCTGCTGCATAAGGCAACATATTAAAAGTAAGCTGTGAAAGAGTAAAAGTAATTGCTTTGAGGGTGGTTTGGCGCGTTTTAAAGGGGGGAGAGGGCAAAGTTGATTAGATTAACCTACCACCTCCGTAACCTTCCAGTATAATGCGCATCAATTGTGTACGGGATAACCTGGTCACAATTCGCAAGTGTACGTGCTGCCTCCTCGGGGCAATTAATAGTAACTAAGCCATTTGACACATTTTTGGCCATTTGGCACAGGCTAAAGTACGGAGCTAAAGGAGAAACCCTTTACAAAAAACCCTAATGTAAGGTGGAACAGCATAATGTCAATGGATGAATGGCTGATAAGTTAATCAGTCCGGACAAGTATGTGAACTTTGAATACCAGGCACCCTCCAATTTTATTTAGCCTTCCTGTAGTAAATCTGGGTGACCTACAGGTGACTTACCATTCCCAGCAACTCGTAAGAGTAAAATCGAAACTGTAGACTGACTGGGCATAGGTAGGAAAATACGGTAGTGGGACTGCCCTTTCGAAGTCCTTGGGTACCAATGCTACCGTCTTTTTAGCAGAAGTACATGCTATAATAAACATCTAGTAGGGATAAAAATGAGCCCAGGTAGTATGTATGGCATACTGGCCGGTAGTTCAGGTTTATTAAGAGCCTGAATATTGACCGGACGATTAACTAAGCAGGATCCAAGCACACAGGATTTTTTGGTGGTGGCTGAACGCGCACATGGCCCTGCAATTAGAATAAGAAATGCTTCGAGTCCCAAAACCGATTACACAGAAGTAAAAAAATTAACATTTGTGTATTGTCTTCTTAACTCATCGTTTAAAATTTCTTGATTTCTGATTATTTATTTAAAATCCCGCCTTTTTTATTCAAGTTAAAAAATTATTTGCATAAGTAGTAGTATTTGTAGCATACAGAAAGGGGAAGTTTTTTTTTATTTTTTTAACTTATTTATTAGAAAACTACATAACTACATTAAGCGTCTTTCATTGGCGAAAGCAAACTACTCGCAAGTACTTGTATCTACTCACAACTACTCATGCTCATACGATGGTGTAGAAAACAGTAGTAGTTACGCATAAAATTTGCGCTAGGTGGATTTTAGTTGTGAAAATTCCAATAGATGGCTTTTAGACCTTTTTCGATATTTTTCGAGAGTTTTTTTTTGGTGATGTAAAATGTCAAAATTAATACAAAATTATTTTGTTGTTGATATTACATTTTTTAGAAGAATGGATTTAAATATCAATGCGGTAAATATCAATGCTTTCCTTTCATTACATGTCCATTTTTTTGTTATATTTTCAATCTAATTTTAAATATTGCCATTAGCTGCGTTTTTCTATAGATTGCTGCTTGAGATCGCGATACACTTTTTTAGATTTTTTCAGCCCAATTAAAATTATTTGAATATTTAATCATTAAATATGATAGATTTAATGTTAAACTACATAAATTAATTCATTAACTTTAATCATAATTTTTAATAAAATTTATGTTTACCAGTTCGCAACAATTCTATGGTTTTATGTAGGACACAACAGAGTTCCTGAAATTTGAAAATAAATTATGAACTGATAGAAGAGGGAAATTTTTTTAGTGCACATCTAGTAGTTCATTTCTATTTATTTTTCAAATGTTAAAAAATCTTGACAACAATTCATTATTTCAGATAGATAATCAATTTCATTTTGTCAGCGGTGTACCACGCAGAAAAATACAGTCACCGGTTATTGGACCACCAACCACCAGTATAGCGGTGGTACACCGTTTTTATTATAAAGAGTTACATACCAGTAGTATATCCTAGCCTCTGTAAATAATATTAAGCGTGATATACCGGTGGTCACTGTCCGCTTGTTGTATTATTTAGTGTGGTATACCGATGGTGCACTGGCAAATGGGAGTGGTTTTTTACCGTACAGTACAGCGGCAGGGAACCTGTTAATTGTGTCATTTCTGTAATTTGGCTTTGTAGTTAATTTTGAATGGGTGGTATGAGATTTTCTTCGAGAACCGTAGCGGAGCATAAGGCTTCCCAGCACGCATTGAGTGTGGGCGACTTCAAATGTTTCATTGAAAAATCAATAATGTCCGAACATTTAATAATGAAATATTCTTTACATACCTTGGACTCCGACATATTTGTATCAGATTCCAATAAAAATTAATTTTTAAATTATTGACAATATTGACGTATAAAATTCTGTACTAAAAGAACAGCAAAAATTTCCCAGTATTTTTCCGTGTATTTATCGCGATCTAGAGCAGAAATCTAATAGAAAAACGCAGCTATTATTAGCCGTCTTCCAATGGGCATAATTTGCTACTTGGAAGTACTTGTGCGAGTATATACCCAATGGAACGAGAAATTGAGTGACACAAGTAAAACACAGCCTTCTGTTTAGTTGTTTTTTCTTATCTTTTGTAAAGTTACTTATTATAGTAATTCGAAAAATTCACACAAAATATTAGTTGGATTGTTTGTTATGCTCTTGTTCTGGATAAACTCTCCAATTGGAGAGATTACACAGAACTATCATATTGCACAAAAACTAAATAATTTTTCGAGTAGAATTTTTTGTTAAATGTAGAACACGTTTAGACTTACATTATATAATTCAAAAATTTGATAATATTTTATTTCAAATTAGCTAAATTTGAATAATTGCTATCGCGATCTAGAACAGACATGAATACTAAAACACGCCTATTGTTTACATATACGTTTTATTGAGACGTATCGTTAAGAATTTTGTTTCTTATTTCAAATACAATATCATTGGTCTTTTCTTCATTTAACGCCAAATTTGGAATATTTTTCTCACCATAAATCAGCACCATGTCGCAAGCATATAATTGTAGAAAATCATCTAGGACGATAATAAAAACCCTATTTACCATAAGTATAAATAATAAATGTACAAGAACTGACCCCTGAGGTATACCCCGTTCGATTTTTGATTTTCTATAAATTGTTAACGAACCAATTTTTACCATTTGAAAATGATTTGACAAAAAAGTTTCAAACAATTGGAATGATTTATGGCTAGTCCCAATTTCTCGAAGTCTGATAATTAATAAACGATGACAAACAGTATCAAAAGCCTTACTAAGGTCAATGAATAAACACGAGGTATATAGTCCATCATCTAAATTCTTTCTTACTTTCGACATTAATTGACATAACGCCGATAAAGTGCCCGATTGTGGACCAAACCTAAATTGGTGAGGACTAATTGCACGGTTAGCTGTACAGTAAGAGTTCAGTTGACTCAATAGTTCCTTTTCAAATAATTTGCTGAATGTAGAATTAACAGTTATAGGGCGAAATAGGTGTAACATGAGAGGCTTTCAGACAATCAGGAAAGATTCCTTCTCGTAAGCCCGAATTAATCAGGACTACAAGTTTTGGAATCTAAATCTCCTTACACTTAATGCAAAATCTTATACTAATATCTTATCATACCCTGTACTAGATTTTATATTTAGGCTTGCTAAATAATTTGAACGTTACAAGTCCGGTACAAACGAAGGTGATAATTTTAGATTGTTGCATTATAGCCTGGCGATATAGTATTCGGAATGCCCATCACAAATTGAGTGTTTCCAGAACAAGAGGTAAAATAATCGTTAAAGATATTGGTAACTTTCACTTCATTTGTAACTAATTCATCTGCGGAATATTCTTGACAGACTTCGTTTTATTGAAAATATATTTATTTGCTATCTCCCTAATTTGCTTTTGGTTATTAGAATTCAATTCATTAATAAAAATTGTTGTTTCCTTTCCAATAGTTTTTTCAGCCAATTTTTTATAATATTAAAATTTACTTCCAGAAACTACTGTCCGTGGATAAGTCATTTTAAGTTTATAGAAGTAATCTCTTAATATTGGTGGTTTGGCGTCTATTGGAGGGGGGGACCAAAGTTTGTAGATTATCTACCAGCTCCGTAACCTTCCAGTAGACGCAAGTGTACGTACTGCCTCCTCGCGGCAACCACCGGTAACTGTAACCATTAGGCAGAATGTGGCCTTTTGTGACAGGCTAAAGTACGGCGCTAAAGGAGAAAACCTTGACAAAAAATCCCTAATCTAAGGTGGAACAGCATATGCCGAAGGATGAATGGCTGATAGGTTAATCAGTCCATATATGCGGACTCTGGATACCAGGCACCCTCCAGTTTTATTTAGCCTTCCTGTAGTAAAGCTGGGTGACCTACAGGCGACTTTTTATTCCCAGCAACTCGCAAGTGGGTTTTCCCTCTCGAAGTCCTTGTGTCCCAATGCTACCGCTTTTCTAGCAGAAGTAAATGTAATTACATCTAGGAGGGAGAGCAATGAGCCCAGATAGTATGTATCGCGTGTAGAAGTACTTCCAACAGTAAACATCTAGGAGGGAGAGCAATGGCCCAGATAGTATGTATCACGACCGGCCGGCAGTATTATAAGGTTCATTAAGAGCCTGAATACTGACTGGACGGATAATTAAGCAGGGCTTGGAGCACAAAAGATCTTTTAGGTCGCAGTGCGAGGTGGCTAAACGCCCACATGGCCCTACAACACTAATTCTAATTCTAATTCTAATCTCTTAATATTAAGTAATTGTGTAGGTTTTTTAGGTAGCCTTATTCCCTTGCGTGTACCGTTAACTGTATTATGTGATTTCATTGAGTCCGTGACATCCATCGAGTTAACATCGTTTTTTCAAACAGTGCTAAAGTGTGGTGTTTATCTAATTTATAATTATTACTTTTTATTAAAAGGAATTTTTTTTTAGTTTCATAGTGATCTGTGATTTCATAAATTATTGTGTGTTTTTAATTCAAGTTTACTTTAATTTCAAGTCATATTTGCGGTTTCGTGTGATTATTTAGTGATAACAGTGATTGTTTTTTTTTATTTACCTAACGGGCTTCACGCAAGTTTCAAGTTTCTATTATTTACGGTTGTGTGTGCCTAAGTAGTGTGTCAGCTGTTAACGTCTTGTTAGTTTTTTTTGTTTAACATGTGCGGTTGTATGACCTTACGCTCGACACTATTGCTGAGGCACCTAACAGCTGCTCCTCTAACACTCCCAAACGGGCCCGTCCTACCATTGGTACAACACCGGAATTGGCCGCAAAAAAGGTGCGTTCCTATGCGCAGGCCGTCGCTGGCTCTGTAGCGAAAAAATTTTGTTTCCGTGATGAGAACCCGGATAACATCCTGGATGAGGAAAAGCTGGGAATTTTCCGGATGGAGTTGAGTCGGAGAATTCTCAGTTCGGCGAAATCTTCTGGTTTCATACCGCTAATGCTTGGGTGCTATTTGTCAGATGGTGTATTCATCTGTAAAAGCAGTAACGAGGAAGCCTATACTTGGTTCTGCAATGAGGTTTCCAGCATTAAGGATACCTGGAGTGATTGTCGACTTTCGGTTGGTGATCCTCCGAAGCCTATTTTATTACACACTTACCCAAGTCACACTTACCCCCCTGGTCCACCAGAGGATCCCAGCGTTGTGGTTACTAACATTTGTGTGATGAATCCAAATATCTCGATCAGCGGTTGGAAAGTCATCCGGTACAAACGAGAGGCCTATCGTCAATCGATTGTTCTCAGGGTTGACTCTAAGACCTATGAGTATATTATTGGTTCCAGCCTTTGTTTACAATATGTTCTTGAGAAGATCTTGTTTAAGGTTACCTCTGGACCATAAGCTGTACGTTTTATTGTTTCAGTTGCTGATATGTTAATATGACTTCCATGCTTGAAATTAAACAGATTAACTTGCACCACAGTAAGTCAGCATCATTTGAATTAAGGAAGTTGCTTACTGGATCGGTATACAGATTTATGTTTTATTCAGGAACCTTATCTTCTCGTTGGTTCTGTTTGTGGACTAAATATTCCTAATGGCAGAATTTTTTCAAAGAATTCTGTCAATAAAATTAGAGCTTGTATTTATATTTCTAGTAATATCAATGCTTCTCTTATTCACGAATGCAGTTCGGCTGATCTCTCAGCCGTTCTGATCACTTTCGAATCATGTAATGCTTGCACTGAACTGATTGTTGCCTCAGTTTATCTTCCATTTGATTCTTCTCATCCTCCCCCGTCGGAGGAACTTAAAGAACTCTTATGATGGAGTACGGATAAAAATATTCCACTCTTAATTGGTTGTGATGCCAACGCGCACCATACTCTTTGGGGTAGCACTAATATTAATAACCGGGGCTCTGCTCTGATAAATTATTTAAGCTCATCTGAGCTAGAAATACTCAATAAAGGTTGTGAGCCAACTTTTGTCAATTCTACGCGAAGGGAAGTTATTGATATAAATCTGTGTTCGTTGCCTATTGTTGATTTAGTTTTAAATTGGAGGGTGACTAACGACATTCTCACTTCTGACCACTGGTGTATCTCTTTTAACTTCAACATTAGAAGACCACCTCTTAAACCATATCGTAATCGTAAATTAACCAATTGGGATCTATTCTCTTCCGATCTTATTTCTTTAACTCATCCTGCTATGGATATTTGCTCGGTTGAGGACATTGAGTTACAAGCGTATAAGCTGACAAAAGCATGCTCGACAGCTTTTGAAAATTCGTGTCCACTTATTACCAAACAAAAGATTGGGAATAGACCTTCTGGTGCTCTGCTCTTAAAAAACAAAGGAAACTTACTAGGAAACTGGAGAATAAAGCAAAATATTCTAATCTTAAATGCGATTGGAATAGTTTCCTAATAGCTCAAAAGGAGTATAAGAAAAGCTCAAGATCCGCTCACAGAACCGCATGGACAAACTTCTGTGAGGAAATGAATAGTCTCTCTGCGGTTGCCAGATTAAATAGAGCGTTGGATAAAAATGACACCTGTAGGCTTGATGTTCTTCGTCTATCGAATGGCAAGTTTACTTCTTCGACGAAAGAAGCAAACGAGTGGCTTCTTTCTGTTCATTTTCCGAAGTGTGCCATCGTTAACTCTGATTTTGCTCATTCTCTAACCAATAGGAATTGCAATGAAGCTCAGATGGGCTCCTGACTGGGATTTAGCGATTTGGATAGTTACGTCCGAAGTTGTGCGTTGGAGTATTTTCTCCTTTAAACCATACAAATCAGGTGGTGCTGATGGGATTTTTCCGGCTGTATTACAGCATGGTTTTTCTATTATTAGGGACCACCTGGTCCACCTTTTCAAAGCGTGCGTTGCTTTTAGTATTGTTCCTCAGGTTTGGTGCAAGAGTAACGTTGTTTTCTTACCGAAGGCAGGCAAATCAGATTACACTGATCCCAAACCATTTCGGCCTATCAGTCTGTCCTCAACATTTCTTAAAACATTAGAGAGGATTGTCGACAGATTTATTAGAGATAAATATTTATCTAATTCCCCACTCAGTAACATGCAACATGCTTATAGGGTAGCTAAGTCCTGTGAAACGGCTCTACATATGAACTTGTCACTAGGATCGAAAGATCCCTCAATAATAAAGAGTTTCTTGTAGGTACTTTCTTGGATATTGCGGGAGCCTTTGACAGTACATCGTTCTCGTCGATAACGCCTGTACCAATTTCGGTATTGATCCCACCATTGTAAAATGGATTGATTGTATGCTCAAATCTCGCATCGTTGAGGTTGGCGTGGATAATGCTTCAATCTCGGTCAAAGTTGCCAAAGGTTGTCCTCAGGGTGGTGTGCTCTCACCCCTGTTATGGCTTTTGGTGATTGACGATCTACTTGTGAAACTTCAGCAGTCAGGCTTTGTTGTTCAAAGCTACGCTGACGATCTTGTTATTACAGTTGCTGGAAAGCACCTGAATGTGTTATCCGACTTAACGCAGAATGCCTTACGTATTGTGGAGTCGTGGTGTGGTGGAAAGGATTTACTCGTTAATCCTTCTAAAACTGATATGGTTATATTTACCAGTAATCGTAACATTGGTGGACTAACTGTGCCTTTACTTTTCGGGGGGCTGATTAACAGATCCGACCATGTTAAGCATTTAGGTGTCTTCATGGACAGCAAACTTTCCTGGAAATTTCACCTGGAGTATAAACTTCAAAAATCGACTGCCATTTTTTGACAGTGTAGACGATATTTTGGGAAAACCGGGGGTTTATCTCCCAAAATGCTGACTTTCATCTATAAATCTTTGGTTCTACCAATGTTATCTTATGCCTCCATGGTATGGTGGCCAGTAGTTAAATTAAAGGCTTCAATCATTAAACTTAATGGTGTACAAATTATTGCTTGTAGGGCCATTACAGGAGCCATGGCCTCGACCCCCTTCTTGCCATGGAAATAATTCTATTCTTTCCACAGCTACATTCTTTCATTCTTAGCACAGCATGTTCTGCTGCGTTTCGGCTAAAGAGCATAGGAATGTGGAACTCTCTTGGATCAGTCGTGGGCCATAGAACAATTTTAAATGATTTCGTATCATTAGTATCAGGAATTGATATGGTTAATGATAGACTGATGTCTGAATTCAATTTCTCTAAATTATATTCAGTGGTGCGACCTTCGAGAGACCAGTGGAGATCACTGGATTTTCTTGAGAACTTGTATGAGTCGATAGTCTTCTTTTCTGATGGCTCTAGCTCTGATAATAGTTCGGGTTATGGAGTGTACTGCCCTACGTTTGATTTACATTTTTCAGGCTGCCTGGGCCGGCACTGCAAAGTTTTTCAAGCGGAACTAATTGCTTTAACGCTCTGCATAATTGAGGCATTGAATCTCGCTGTTACAAATAAAAATTTTGTTTTTTGTACAGACAGGCAGGTTCTGAATTCTTTGGATAATCCCTTGATTGCGTCAAAATTTGTTAAGGACTATAAACACTTTCTACATATTCTCTGTTCTAGCAATAGAGTGACGATTATGTGGGTGCCTGCCCATTGTGGTATTGAGGGCAATGATGTCGCTGATTCTCTAGCGAAAGCTGGGGCTGAGTTTAAATTCATCGGTCCCAAACCAGTTGCTTCCTTACCATTTAGTTATGTTAAGAAGGCGATAAAAAACTGCGCTGTAAGTAAATTAAAACAGCAATGGCTTGCAACTCGCAGCTGTCGCATTGCCAAACTTTTTGTTAGTGGGCCTAATTTGAGGGCCACTAAGTTTGCTTTATCACTCAGTAAGAAACAGCTGCGAGTCTTGATCGCAACTCTTACTGGGCACGGTCATTTTAAGGTACACCTTCAGCACATGGGGCTATCTCTTTACGCTGTATGCGAGGATTGCCTTGAACACGATGATGATTGCATTCACTTCGTGTGTTGTTGTCCTGCTTTCAACAGAGTTAGGTTGCAATTATTTGGCTCTAGATCCATTGCTGATAATCAGCTGTATTCCTTACCTTGGCCTAAACTATTTCAGTTTATTAAGGCTGCAGCACGCGTTCGCGAGTTAGGATAGAATCGCTGGTATGCACCATGGGCCCATCGTGGCATTGAGTGCGGAACCTCTGATGGTTCCAACCAATTTTTAATAATAATAATAATAATTATGTGATATAGTACTGTAGAACAGATGCCTTCTAAATTATTGAACGTTGATGCGGATTTAACCTGGCTCGTAAAGCTAGATACACCGACCAAACGGCGCAGTGGTTAAAGCTACGGCGGTTGGATCGCAAGGTACCGGGTTCGAATCCCTATAGGGGCGGGATGCAAAAGGGATTTTTCATCATCTGATTACGATCGGTGATGACGATGAACACATCTATGACCCCCTGTTGAGAGTGCGGAACCCATGGGCCGACCCACCTTTCATGTCAGTACTATAGGCTGGCATGAAGCAATGCAATGTGCAGGTGGTTTAAACGAAAGCGGGTCTATAGCCGTACGTCCTCGAGTTGGCTGGCAACGGCGTAAGGTAGGACGTTAAAAGGGAACTGCGAAAGAGTTGGGAGTGCCTCGAGCCCCAGAAAAAGATTGCAGAGATAGAGACAAAAAAAAAAAAAAGCTAGATACATTTATTTTATCATATTGAAACAATGTGTCAGTGGAATCAGTGGTATTAAATCCTCCTGGTATTACAATACTATTCTCAATATTAATAACAATAAGTATATGATCACTAATATATATGAATCAATTACAGACATTTTAACCGTATTAGATATAAAATCGGTAACGACGTGGTCAATAACAGCTGTTTAACACGTCTAAATATTTTTTAACTCTTCTATTTTCAGCGTTCAATACATTTATGTCAAAGTCACCTATTACGTAAGAATTTCTAATAGTTCTAATATTTTCTAACACATTTAAAAAATTAATAATTAATTGTGACACTTTTGACAACGTGAGAAATTATCCCGTTTAATACATAAATACGACAGCCCCCTCCTCCACTATTATGTCTTGTAGCAAAATGCACTGTATAATTTTCAATACCATAATCATTTGTCTCGCTGTCATAAATAAACACTTCTGTTGAAACAATTATATGAACAACAAAATTATATCGTGCTACAATGTTATTGAAATCATCAAATGAATTTCTTGAACATCTAATATTACAGTAAAGTACATATATTTAAACCAACAGTTCCAAAAAGGCCATCAAAATTATTTAGGTAGTGATATACATTATGATTATCTAAAGATTCTTTGACTTATTAATCAAACTCTCAACATCATCCATATTTTTTATAAGAAGTAGGTATTTTTGATAATGACGTTTGACGAAGACACACAAAATTTTTTTATTAATAAATTAAATTTTGTTTTTAATAAACAACCAAAAATACGTTCCCAGTTAATATGTAGCTGTTTTGATGTAGAGAGAATATTTTATACAAGTATATAAAAACACGGAGCTTTCCAACTAACAACGGTATTTCCATTATCAAGTACACATATCTTCATAAAACAAATACATATTCCTTTTGCAAAGAAAGCAAAACGAATTTGTACAAAATAATTATTACTTTTTTGTGATTGTTGTTGCACAAACATAATTAATGGTCTTTGACATAATTTAATGGAATTTACAAGAATTTTCATCAAAATTAAGGTTTTATTATACCAGTTTTATGACTTCAAAAAACTTTATAATTTGTTCCCAAAAACCATCTCACTCTATACCTACTTCAAGGTACAAGCAATAAAATAAAAATAAATCAAAAAAAAAATATTAATAAAATAAAGAATTTATTTCGTAAATAAAATTAAAATTTAATTTAAAAAATTCTTTCATCAAATATTGTACATATTTCCAAAAATGTTCGGTTTGTACCATTTATTGGCAATTAAATGTTCAAAAATAAGAAACAAATTAAATTAAACAGAAAATATTTTACAGAATATAAGAAATGTTTATTTAATTTCGTGTCGGTATGTGTCAATTAATAAAATAAACAAACAAAAATTGGCCAAATAAACAAACGTATAGGTATGCCTAATTTAGATTTATTGTAAGCGCATCTTACTATTTTCAATAACCTATGTGGAAATTAAAATTGACCGGTATAAATTAATAAGGAATCTCTAATCTCTGTATCTCTGCATTATGCTAGTGTTGTCATACCATTTACTATGTGTTCCTAATAATAAATGTATAATGCACTAAATTTAAAATGTCTATGCAAATATATTGTTATAATAGTTTAATCCTAAAACAATATAAATTTTTGGTACGGCTACATGTACTTGACATTTTTTTTTTTATCGTTTCTAAGTCAAGAGAAAACTACTTTATTTTCCAGATATTTGTTTTAGTTTTTCATTTAAAAATTTATACAAGCAGATTAAAGTGTACTCGTACATACATACATATATGTACAGAATCTAAAATCTGTGTATAATATTTTTAAGAAGTTACTGATTTTGACCTCTGACAAAACTATGTACATACGTATATTGATATATAACACAACTACATAAGGCAAACAAGTATAATCATAATAAATGTAAGGTTGTTTGTCAGCTTTATAAACATAATTTAAAGTTTTCATATTTTCTTATCACAAGTTTTTCTCTTTATATAAATCGGATGTTGTTGTTGTATACATTTTCTTTATTACCTTTTGGAAAATATGTATAGATAATGCTATTAAAATTAAAATAAATTAGATTTTTTTTTTTTTTTTTTGAAGAAAACGAGACATAAATTATATTTTTGACAGTTCGTATACATGGAATAAAAAGAAATTCTTAACTTTTATTTTTAGTTTTAGAGAAAGATGGAAATTTGGGTTAATGAATTCAATTAGAGACACTTGTACCAAACTATATTGTAATAAGGTCATGTTTTAACTAAAAACATTGTTTTATCTGAATGGATTTGTGTTTATTTTACCCGTTTTAAGCTTTAGATCGCAATTTGCTAACAAAAATCCAACTCTTAACCATATGTAATGTTCAAGCATAATTCAATATGGATTATAAGAAAAACAAATGTAATTTATTTCAAAACACAAAAGAATTGTATTCCATCAAACTCAATAATTAATTAATTAATTATTATACATATTTTATTGTCACGCATCCAAACAGATTTGGTAAAAGTATGTACGACGAATTCCCAGAAGGGAAACGAATTTCGTTTGATCGAATAGCTATATAAAAGCATTCCCAATTAAATCTAATCATAATCCTTTTTTGGAAAATTTAAATTTTTCTTTTAGATAATTAATCTATAAGATTAATGATGATTTTAACATCTTCTTATGTTTCCTACATTCTATATAAAAGAAGGAAATAAATTTAACATTGTCTTTGTGACTTGATGAGAAAATCTGTTAAAATTAAACAATATTGAATATTTTATGTTGATGAAATTTTAGAGAGTGAACAATTGCCGATAAATTTTCTCAGTTTATTTTATAAGCTGAAATAATTATAAACTTTTTTTTTTATTAAAACAAGGTGTTGCAAAATTTGTTAGCCCATTTTAGCCGTCATGAAAACAAATTATTTTTTAATTAATTTTGTTTGGATGAAGAAAAAAAAACTTGAATGAATTGTGCACTTTTGACAGACCATAACTATATGCGGGATCATACCACACATTTTTGGTAATCTGTTTTAACGTTTCCGAGAGCCAACGAATACATTTAATTTAGATTAAATTAAAGAAATACCAACTTTCCGAATTTCTTTTGTATGTATTGTTATTCGACAAGAGTAACTCCAGTTTTTCTAAATTCCTTATTTTTGGCATAAAATAAGTCCGTCACATTAAACTTTTTATTTTTTTAAAACGTGTGAAGTTTCTAACAAATAATAAAAAAGCATGCATTACAATACAAAGTACACTGTTAATATAACTAAAAAAAAATTTTTGAGTGAAATAAGCTGAAGTAAAATAGGATTTTACGAACTTTTCCTCATTTGTGAAGGCATTTTCACACAAATAACTTGGATATGGTATTGCCGCAAGATGCCATTGACGGGAAATAATAGGCTTAGGTGTCCTGAATTAAATGGTGTGTACCACATTGTTCGAGATCACCAGAAGCCTTAGATGTACCTGATAGGGAAGAAAACCAAATCAACGCAAATAAAAATAAATACTCATGTAATATCACCAATCACAACTTCAACGACATTTCGATAAACAAACTGTACAAGTACAGCTATAAACCAAAAAAAAAACTATTGACAGACAGGATATAAAATCTGTTTTAAAGCAGATGAGTAAGTCAGACAACTTCAGAATATCAGCCGACAATTTAAAATAACTGTGCTTGCGGTTTAATGAAACCGTAAAAATGAATCAAGACTGTATCACGAGAACTCTTAAGACGTCATGAGTCTACTGCGAATGTTTCAGACAGTAGTCAGATTTCTACAATGAAAAACGATTCGATGTTAATTTATGTTCAGCCGATCGATGATGAGAGAAGTGATTTCAATCAATCAAATTTTAAGGAAACCACAGTTGCACCGACCGAATAAATAGATTCTTCAAATCAAATATTTGAATGGATGATGAATAATGGCTAAATAGAAAAAGGTCACATAGAAAACGACCATTTTGCCTCTTTTGACCATTCAAAATAAAATTATCTAATTTACGATTTACTCGTTTTTCTTCTTTTTCCAGATTATTTTAAAATTAAGCCCGGGTTGGACAATTGTTCATTTATTTTTTGGGTGAAAATTTTTGTTCTTTCTACACTTTTGGATTTTGGGCGTTAATGACACAATCGCCCAAACCTAAAACGAAGAATCGTCCAAAATAAGACAAATGTGCAGTCAAATATTTGAGTGATTACTAGGGTCGCCTAATTTCTCACTATAATTTAGAGAGCATAAAATACATTTACATAGACCCAAGCCACATTTTTGGAGTTTACTACTTTAGAGTGGCTTTTCATTTATAGCTCCATTAGATGGGAAGCAAAGTCGAGCGTTAACAAATCGTAAAGTCGTTATACTTGGCAATGTAGTGGAGCAGGGTGCCAAAGGTCTGGGGTTCGGTTATGCTCAATGTTTTTGGATTTTGTCTTGCCAATTTTATTTATTTTTTGTTTGTTTTTTGCTAATTATTTATGTACCGGACCAAATATTTTACTTTCGTTATTTCGCTATATGCGGTTATATTACGGTAATTACTATAATTTCGCTATTCTATTATACCAGGGGATGCAGCCCGTTCTAGGACGGATACAATTTATACATGACCAGTTAAAGACCGCCAAAATTGTATCCAATTTTTTTTAGGTAAAAGAAGATTTATAAGTTGTATCTTAAGTTTATCTCGGTTAGGCGCAGCTTGTAAAATATAGGGCTTGCCCGTCGTTTTATATACGTACGCTCTTCTTTTGACTGAATTCTACTTAAAAATGTCCAATTTTTCTTCTAGAAGTTTGACCTCTTGTGCCCAATAATAGTTCCCTGTTCTTTTAAATTTGTGAACAATAATGCTAAAGTCGCTACAACTTTGGCTATCTGAACGTATCTGCAAATTTATACAGCGGTTTAAAAACATTTTGTCGTGCTACGGCATTACTCAAAATTTTCAATTTTCGATAATATTCAATACTTTACACTCTCTCTAACTGTATAAGGTGCCTTTATTTTTTAAAGCGTTGCACCCATCACAGGTGACTTTCTGATTATTTCCACAAAGTTAAAAAATGATAGAGAAGTTTTGAAATTGGATTTTGTATTCCCGGGAATTATTCACAACATTCCCGGGGAACGGGAATACTTTTAATTTCTTTAATTACTGGGACGCAAGCTCTAGTAAAATCTAAAACTGACTCTGTTTTGCGCGAACGACTATATCATTAGCCATTAGTTTTAAAAAATTTATAAAATTTAATAAAAGAGAATGAGAGAATAATTTCTACTTCGTCGTTCGAAGAAAAAGCTTTCCCCAATTCAAAAAAATTTTATAAAATGTTCCGCAAAGCGAGCGTTCCCGAGTCAATCAGTGAGTCAAGAGCCAACCAGCCAACATTTAAGAAATTTAACAGAACTTATCGAACATTTTTCTTACGGAACATTTTACAGGTCGGCTAGCGAAACTGTAACACAACTTGTAAAATTGAAGTGACGGTAGCCCGCGTTAATATTTGTTCAATAAAGTTTTTGTTATATTTCGGACTAACAATGGAATTGGAGTGACTTCAAAAATTATTTAATTTCTTAAAAAGCCTTAAATTCTTAAAGGACATAAATACAAATAATAAAAGACACAGGTCTTGTAGCGTAAGAAAAATAAATCGCACAAGACATCGAGTTTCTTTTCTTTTAGGTTACGTTCTGCGAAATTAAAAACTTCGATCGAATCCAATTCTTTCTCCATACTCGAATGACTCGGGACATATTTAATATGCTTCTAAATTTTATTCGTTTGGAAATGGCGGAAACTTCCCGGTATTTGCGTAGTAGTAAATTTCGTCTTACGTTAACGTTACAGTGAGTTTATAAACTATTAATTAAACACAACTGAATAATGGAAACAATTGCAAATTAATTGCACTTACCAAGCTTGGGATGCACTTACCAATCTTTGTCGTGGAGCTGGAAAGTAGGCAAAGAAACTGTTCGCGTGATTATTTGCAAAACATGTAAGGTTCTGTGGCAAGTTCTTCGCCCATTATATGTAACGGAGCCAAACTTGCACGATGCTGAATTAATTGCAGAAGATTTCAAAACATTGTGAAACCTACCAAATTGTATTGGTGCCATTAGCGGCAAACACGTTGCCATACAGTGCCCACCAAATACAGGTAGTGCATTTTTCAACTACAAAAAATTCTGCAGCATAGTGCTAATGGCCGCCTGTGATCCGACGAACGTGTTCACGTATATTGATGTGGGAGCTTACGGATCTCAGAGCGACTTAGGTATTTTATTATTATTTTCGGGGAAAGACTGTGTGGTGGGTGCCAACTTCCCACTCCCTGAGCCAAAAGGATTACCAGGAACTAATAATGTCATACCCCATTTTCTTTGTAGGCGATGCGGCATTCACTATCACTCCGAACTTAATAAAACCGTACCCCGGCTTGAGCCTGCCTAAGGCCAAAGAAATTTTTAATAAGCATCTGTCCTGACTACGCTAAATATGGTGCCGTAAAATACAGAAAAAATATTTCTTGTTCTTTGTGCATTGCACAATTTCCCTCGGCTAAACAAGGAAGTAAATGATTTATACGCCCCCCCCCCCTCACACATTTTTCCGACTGGGAGGATAGTAACCACACAACACACGAAGGTTTGTGGAGGACAGAAACAAATTTTACAACAAATCTTCCTTAAATTCAACTGTCACGGAATATTCACGTTTTAGGGGTGGTAATAATATAATCAAAATAAAAGATATATTATCTTCTTACGTTAATAATGAAGGTAGTTAATGGTGGATGGACTAACCATTAAATATAAAACAATAAAATTATTCATTTCGTTTTGATCAGGGAACGCAATTCGAGTATAAATTATTCATCGAGATAACGAAACTCCTCGGATCACATCGGATACGTACAACCGCTTACCACCCACAAGCCAATGGAATGGTGAAACGCTTCCATTGGCAACTCAAAGCCGCTTTCATGGCCAGAAGCAATACAATCAATTGCATCTCTGAAATACCAATTGTACTTTTTGGAATCCGAGCAACAGCGAAAGAAGATTTGAAGTGCTCACCAGCTAAAATGGTGTACGGTCAAACCATCAAGCTTCTCGGTAAGTTCTTTATCGATACTCCTCTTCCACCACTTCCAACTGCCGACACAGTCATCGACCAACTGCGACAAACCATGCGAAACCTTGTACCCGAACCCACTCGTCAATCCAAACAATGCAAAATTTTGTTCCTAAACCACTTGATTACTGTGATTTTGTCGACGAACACACAAAACCGACCATATTGCCTCTACTCATACCATTTTTCACTAGGGAGGGGAAATCACTTGCGAAGGAGTCCTGTAGCGGCTCGCTCATTTATTCACATATTACTTTCAAGAATTCATTCATATTATCCATCCACCGCTACAATCACACATAAATAAATTAAAAGAATATTCTCACGCGAACACATTCTAAACAGAAAAGAACACACCTAATTATTTCAAGGAATACCAACCTAACGACAAACATGGCATAACAAAAATAAAACGAAAATTAATCGTTAGTCTGTTTTCGCTATCTAACAAAATTACATCATTACATTTTACTACATATTTACGCAACAACAGAAAGGGTCGAAGAAAAACGCATCACAGATATACATTTCTTGTGGTGTAAAATATTTTCACACCTTGTATAAATTATTGAATAAGTACTTTCACGTAATAATACCTAATAAATTAAATTCATTATAAAGTAACGCGAGTGTTTCATTTAAAGTGGCGTTTTTATTTAACAAAAAAAAAAATAAAGTGAGATGCCATAAGACAATGCCGATTCCAAAATGGTGTTCTTTTAAAAAAGCGTTTTAAGAGGTTGACATCAGCATCATCATGTACAAATATGCATCATCTGTACGCAAAAAAAAAGATTCTTAAAATTAATGTATCCAGTTTGACGTGGGGAATTGAACAAATTTGCAAAATTAAGTAAATGGCGGTCATTTGTAAAAAAGTTTTTCGCGTAAATTCAGAACTTTTTTTAAGAGAGTTTTTATAAAAAAAATTAAAAAAACGATTATTTCCAACTTTATTCTGATCTTAATAACCCCTTAAACCAAATAATATTCAAAACCCATGCGTCACGGTTCAAGATGATTTTAAACTTGAATATGAAATAAATTTACAAAAAAATTTCTTTCATCGAATTTTGTCATCAATAGGCTTAGGATTTTTAGGTTCTAAAAAATCAAAAATATTTCCCTAAAATATGTAACTAAAATTACCAAATATGTGGTATAATATGTGATTAAAATGACAAATATATGGTCAAATTTTTGAAAAGAAGACTAAAACTGAACCTTACCTTAAGAGGATTTCAATTCACTCATCAACAAAAATTATCAAGTTTTTGGCTATAAAGTTGGAGAAAATAACTCTCCTAGGTTACAAAGTGCTGGAGAAGCAGTCCAAAAATGAATCCAAATCCATACACTTAAAAATTTGGACTAGTAAACGATACTACTTACCTTAAAAGAACACCATGTTGGTAGAGACTAAAACATTCATGCTATTAAAGCAAGTTTTAAACTAAGAAAAAAATCAAATCAATCAAATTGTAATTCAAATACAATTTTTAATTTAAGTTACGATCAAGGTTACACTCAATTAAAGTTTAGAATTCATATTCTTTTATACATCGTGCTGATACCAAATAGTTTTGTTATTTGATTGAAATCATGTTTCGTGTTGCAATTTTTACTAATTGCAATTAAAATTTAGTTTGGAATATCAAACTTACACTTCTCGAATCATTTTAAAACGGAAGCTGAAATTGAACTCTAAATTTTGTATTTTAAATTTCGCTCAAAATTATAACTCAATTCCTGCTTCAATTTTGTCAATTTTGTATCAAGTCGAGTTTGGAACTTAGCCTATTTGTTTTCGAAATATCACAATATGTCTATCTAATTGCAACCAACATTCTGGAATTCAAAATCAAGCTTTACCTAAACATACAATTATTTTCAATTCTATTTCATAATTGTAACTTAATCTTTAATTTTTCTCTTACTAGTCTAATTCGAAATACAAACTTTTTCTTTAACCTAAAAACTAAATTACAGTTATGTTTTTGCTCAAGTCCAAATTACTATTTAAATTCAATTTCTACTCAACATTTTTATAATTACTGCTTAAAATTCAAATACTTCAATACTTACTCAGATTTCTGGTCAAAATTTCTACTTAAAAGTCTCACTTTGAAATTGTTTAATCCCAATTTGCAGTTGTTTAGCCCCAATTTGAAATTATCTAGTCCCAATTCTACTCTAACTCAGCATTTCTAACAACACTCAAATTTTTCTTAGATGCATTTGCATCTAAACTGAAGTTGTACTCCAAATTACTAATCAAGCATATTTAAATAAATCTAGGTTGGAATTTTCACTTAATTTGTAAACAATATATCACAAAATTTATAGCTTAATTTCAACCATAATTTTGTGTTAATTAAATTTGGAATTCAAACTCCGTTTTGAAATATTGTTTAATTAAATTGCATCCAAATTTTTGCTCAAACTCTCGATTGGATTGAAATTAAATTTTTAGTCCAAACTTTGTTCAAATCTTGTTTTACGTCGTACTAAATAAAAGTTTAGCTCGAATAATTTAAATTAGATTTTTAAAATTCACTCAAACTGTTCTGATTCGAAAATTTAGTTTTAAGCTATAATGCTCATGTATTTGCTTAGATCAAATGGTTATTTCAACTCTATTTCTAATGTAAGTTCCTACTTAAGATTTTATTCAATTACCCTTCTATACTATTACAAAACAAAAAGCATTCAGATTTTTGCTCGATTCCTGATTTTCTAGTTGAATTAAAAAATTTGTTGAAATCGTGTTTAGAATTTAAACTTAGTCACATAAAGTAGATTTATATTCAAAATTCCATTTATCATTTTGCTCAACTTCGAAAACTGCTTGGAACTAAATATCTGACTAAGAAAAATCTTAATTTTTTTTTATAATTCATTTTGATTTTAAACTAAGTTACTAGTCTGAACACCACTCACATATTAAAAGGCAAATTACAATAATCAATTAGTAGAATATCTAACTATTTGTTAAAACTTTAAATTTCACTAAAATTTTTATTTTAATTTAATTCACTGAGCGTGATCAAAATTATATTCAAAATTCAAGTACAGTTTGGAAGTTAACTCATTATCGAATTAAAATGCCACATACAGTTTTTTGAAATCCAAATGGAATTGTAATTTAATTTTATTCTGGATGCAACCATGGTTTTATTCGAATCCATTAAAACCATTTTCTGTTCCAGCCTAATTTTTTGATTCAATTCAAATTAGTTTCAAAATATGTATTTTGGTTTTGTGAAATCAAAATTCGAGTTGTTGCTCAATTCCTATAAGATTTTATTTGGTTTGGAATGCCAAAACCACTTTTTTAAATTTAAATTAATAATTCAAATTTTGGAAACAAATTTAATTCTAACTACTAAATTAAATTCAAAGAACATTTTTTTGGTTGTTTGAGATTACATCTCGTATTGCTCGTATGTAGTTTGGAACACCAAATTTAAACTCAAATTTTTGCTCAAAACCAAGTATTTTCAAATCAATTTTTAACCCAAGTAACACTGTACAACAATTTGTACTATTTGAAATCAACGCAAAATGAAGTTTAATCCAGAAACATTTTCTTAATTACTTCGGTCTAAAAAGACCAAAGTATTGAAATCCTGTCAAAAATGACGAAAAATTTGGTGGGTCCAAAACCACTTTTCTCGACGTTTTGAAAGTCCCTCAGTCTGAAAATGCAAAAAAAAAAAAAATGTCCGTCCGTCTGTCTGGATGTTTGGATGTCTGGATGTCTGGATGTCTGGACCAGTGGTATCTCGAGAACGGCTTGTCCGATTTGTCAAGGCGGAGATTTGAAAAGCTTTTGGAGACTGTACGTCAAGGGGGTGGGGTACCTGCCATACGAATTGACCCAAAATACCTGGTTTTGTAACGATTATTTTATATAATATGCTGGTTTGATTATTGAATTGGGCATTGAAGAATTGGAATTGATTTGAAGGTTAAGTTGGGGGTCAATTTGCGCGTTGAGTTGAAGTTGAGTTGGAGTTGAATTGGGGTTGCATTAGGATGTAGTGATTAGTTAACAAATTTTTTATATGATGGAATTTGTCTATTTCTCAACCGATTATTATGAAATTTGACATGTGTGTCGGAAATGGGATTCTTAAATGATTTTTGGATGAAGTTCTGGAATATGGTCAAGTATGATGGAACTTGACAATTTTTCATCACATGTGCGTTGAAAATGGGATTCTAAAATGAGTCTTGGATGAATTTCTAGAATATGGCCAAGAATGATGGAACTTGACTATTTCTCATCACATGTGCGTTCAAAATGGGATTCTAAAACTGTTTTGGATGAAGTTCTGCAATATGGCCAAGTATGATGGAACTTGTCTATTTCTCAACCGATTATTATGAAATTTGATATGTGTGTTAGAAATCGGATTCTAAAATGAGTTTTGGATGAAGTTCTGGAATATCGCCAAGCAGGATGGAACTTTCCCATTTCTCAACCGATTACGATGAAATTCGACATTTGTATTGGAAATGGGATTCTAAAATGTTTTTTGGATGAAGTTCTGGGATTTTAAAATGATCTCTGGATGAAGTTCTGGAATATGGCCAAGTATGATGGAACTTGTCTATTTCTCAACCGATTACTATGAAATTTAGTATGTATGTTAGAAATGGGATTCTTAAATGAGTTTTGGATGAGGTTCTGGAATATGGCCAAGTAGGATGGAACTTGCCCATTTCTCAACCGATTACGTTGAAATTCAACATTGGTCTTGGAAATGGGATTCTAAAATGTTTTTTGGATGAAGTTCTGGGATTTTGAAACGATTTTTGGATGAAGTTCTGGAATATGGCCAAGTATGATGGAATTTGTCTATTTATCAACCGATTATTATGATATTTGATTTGTGTGTTAGAAATGGGAATCTAAAATGAGTTTTGGATGAGGTTCTAGAATATGGCCAAGTATGATGGAACTTGCCCATTTCTCAACCAATTATGATGAAATTCGACATGTGTATTGGAAATGGGAATCTAAGATGAGTTTTGGATGAAGTTCTGGAATATGGCCAAGTATGATGGAACTCGCTTATTTCTCAAAGGATTATTATGGAATTTGACATGTGTGCTAGAAATGACGATTCTAAAATGAGTTTTGGATGAAGTTCTGGAATATGGCCAAGTATGATGGAACTTGGCTATTTCTCAACCGATTATGTTGAAATTCGACATGTGTAATGGAAATGGGATTCTAAAATGAGTTTTGTATCAGGTTCTAGAATATGGCCAAGTATGATGGAACTTGCTCATTTCTCAACCGATTATTATGAAATTCGACATGTGTATTGGAAATGGACTTCTAAAATGATTTTTGGACGAAGTTCAGGAATATGGCCAATTATGATGGAACTTGGATATTTCTTAACCGATTATAATGAAATTGGATATGTGTGTTGGATGATTCTAAAATGAGTTTTTGGATAAATTTCTGAAATATGGTCAGTTAAACGGTTAGAAGTATCAGTATATTTTGTTATACTACTTTCGGTATAAAGTTCTAGAATACGATTTTTCGTTTTAAATTGGATGCCTGTACCCATGTTACTGACGCTTTTGACCTGTTTGGCTGTTGTTGTATAAGTAAATATAATGTTGGTTAAAATAGAAATCAATAATGTCAAAACTGTCACACTAACTTTATGACATTATTGAAGATGCCAAAGACCGAAGTTCTGATCCCCTCGTGAGGTTTCAGCCCTTTATATTTTCTATTTTAAATTCCACGCAAAATATTATTGGCGTCGTGGTTTGAATTGTAACTCAATTAAAATTGTATCTGCTTAATTTCAATCTGAAAATGTATGGAATTAACACATACGGTTTTTCTTAAATCCATTCAATATTTAGTCAAGTCCCGGTTGGAATTTTTATTCAAAGATTCGAGTTCAAAGTCTATTTATGGAAACTACGATTAGCTTTTCATTCATATTAAACACAAAATGTTGTACAAATCTGGTTTGTAATTCTAATTCAATTTTAAAATGTTTAAATCTTATTTAAGTACCTTCTCAAGAATTTATCCAATTACATTTAGGGATTCAAATTCTTTTTCAGTTTTTTGCTCGAAATTCTGATTTTATATTCCATATGTTGAAAAACCCAAACGTCTATTAACATAGAATATCTTGATTTTTCTCATTTTCAAAATTTATGTTTGAATTCTGGTCAATTTCTATTCTAAATTAAATTGAAGATAATTTTTTTATCTTTAGATTTCCCGCTAGTTTCGTGTTTTAATTGTAATTCAAAATCGATTTCTAATCTACGATTTTCGTCAAGTAATGCAGTTAGTAATTCATATTTAATAATCAACTTTGCATTCAATATTTCCCTTAAACATAATGAACTTGGAACTTTTCGGATTAAAAATTAGTTTTCGTGCGAGCTCATTTTAAATATGAATAGCTATAACACTGTTGGTCTAGTGCATAAATAGGGTAGAATTGCTTTTGCTACGTTTTTATAGTTGAAGGAATTTTAACGCTCGTTTAATTCATTTAAATTCCGATTTAATCAGATAAATTTCATTTGTGATAAAGACACATATGTTAAGGAATAAGTACAACAATCACAAAATCTGCTTCTCCAAAGCACGAGTTTAGACCAAAGCAAAACATTTTTAACTTCTAAAAAAAATTATTTGTTGGCCTAAATTTAAAATTTGGCTTATAAAATAATTTGGAAGAAAAATTTAGAATATTTGGAATAAATCATAAAATATGTGGTAAACCATTGAGCATTATATAATGCTATTCAACAAATTTTTGGTTGGGATTTCCACAAAAAATATTTTTTACATATGAATCCTAAGCCTAGTCATCACCTAAGAATTATGCTTCCTTATTTAAATGTACTATTATCTTTCACTTTCCAGTAAATTAAATAAATTCCTCAATGTGTGATTTAAGGTTCATAAAAGTTTTCTTTTATTTTCATAAAGCTTGTCGATTCTGTTAATGTGTCCTACTTTTTGTATAAAACTGCATAAATATGTGAACCATTTCGATAGCGATATCAAATTTTTATTTATAAAACTCAATGTTGCACTCAATAAATTTTTAAATTTTCTCTGCTCTAAGAAATATCTTCCTTATTCCCCAAAGTTATCTCAATAAGTTATTTAAGTTGTTTTTGTTGTTGTATAGAATGTTATGAATTAAGAAGCATAAATAATCTTTCAAAAAGTCCAGTATGAAATAAATTGCATACACACATACTTTCTTTATCAAAATGAATAGTTTTCTTTTTCGTTGTATTAGTATCAAAAAAAAAAAAAGCAAAAAAAAACAAAAAGAAAAAGTTTCAAGTTGATAAGAATATTTTATTTTAAATGAAATATCCTACATACGAATAAGGAAATAAAAGAGGAAGTCTTTAAAAGAAAGCCGGTATTGTATGGTAAATTGAAAGAATTTTTACATACGTAATGTAATATTTTCTTGGCATACATACAAGTTTTTATTTTTACATACTTTGACTTTGAGATTATAACAACTTCCGCCACTTCGATATACCTAAGTATGTATACCATATGTAAAACCAAAATATTAAAAGATTCCAATTTTCGTTGTTGTTGCTTTACTGGGAGTATATGAAGAACTCATATTATGTATTGTTTATGTAGAGCACAGACAAAAATGAAAGCATAACAATCTACTTTGAATAATTTTTTTTATATACATACATATTACATTTTCTTCAGAACTTTTTGATTATATATCATAAAAATATTTTTCTTTTTCTTTTTTAATTTTTTATAAGGAAATGAAAAAAATTTAATTTTTTAAAAAAATATAACAATAGAAAAATGAAAAACTTTTAAATAAAGCACATCAAAACAAAAGAAAAAATTGTATTTTAATAAAACTAAATAAAATTTATCAGATAACATAAATTGTATTCTGTATGTTTGATGTTACTAAATTTAGTTATGCTGTTCCATTTGCGTTAACCCTTTTGGATATGGTGGTTTTTTCTTGTGTGTCTGCGAAGTTATTAACATCGGGAAATTAGCAACTCGAAACCCGTCCAGTTATTAGACGAAAGAATTTGGCTAGTGTACAGCTGGTGCATAACACTCTAAGCCCCAATTTTTCGAATAGCTAAGACCTCATGGCAATAATTCATCGACCCTTGTTGTGTGAATAATGTTTTACTGTCACATACGAGCAAATTTTTAAGAACATTTGTGATTATTTTTGTGTTGGTTACATTCGGCATGCATTTTAATATGTTGTTATATGCAGCTAATGCAGCTTTTAGGAAGTCGTGCCATTCTAAACATTTTAAACCATGCTTCATTGTGTCCGGACCTCTGATCTAGTCGGCTTATGGTAGCCCACGATAAATATATCTAGTATTTGACATGTTGGTTTGACAATGCCAACGAGCAAATTCATTTCCAGAATCTGTTCAAGTAAAAAACTGTGCATATTTTTTTTAAATTAATACACACAAAAAAATAACCAGTGAAGAAGAGAGAGTCTACTTCTAGAACTCGACTCTACTGGAGGCCGTGAATAAAAACCGACTTTTAACTCGTTAATTTAGCCGCAAAAAACTAACTAGACGAGTTGAACATTAAAATCTGACTGACTGAAAATTTTAGTATTACATGCCAAGGTAAATATAATCAGGCCCCTCAATGTACCCGAAGTAATAAATCAAATTATGCTGCCCTAATCGTTAAACAATTAAAGGTTGGGGGTTTCGGGTTTGCTTGGAACGAGTACACACTAAATAAACAACGCAATTAGTCAAGGAATTCAAAAAGAAAGTGAATTCTAGCAGACAAATGGCAGAAAGAAAGAAACAAAAGAGGACTCTTTCAAGAATTATTTAATTACTATGCGTGAACTAGGCAAAGCCGGTAACTTGGAAGGTTTTATATAAATCAATCTCTATATGGATATTTGAGAGGTATACTTGCAATTTATGAAAAAACCAAACAAAAAATTTAGATAAAAGCAGAAAGCGTACCAATAAAGCCGATTGAGAGCAAATTGTAGTAGATTCCGTAGAATGTCAAGATGTTACTAATTTCCGGAAAGGTTACAAATGCCATGCATTTTAAAGAAGTTGACTTTTTGTGGGGTACAGATTTAGTAAATCAAACTGTTATTGTGTTAAGGTCGACTGGAATTAGTATGAGAAAACTTGAGCACGAAAATGTTTCAATGATGATTAAGGATAAAGACCATCCGCTCGTCATAGACTTTACTAATGATTGTTAAGTGGTGAAAACAACCCGATTATTATAAATATAAAATAAAAGACTGGTGCCTCACTGATCAGAATTTCGGTTCTGAAAATTTATTCAACTTCCAAATCATACCATAACCAAATCAGACTAAATCGTATACAAATACCAAATCAACCGCCAATTAAACCATTAACTAGAACACAACTTCAACCCTAAATCAACTATTAAATTAAATTAATCCTAAATCTATCCCCAAATAATTTCGCAACCGAACTCATTACTAACTTCCAATGCAAGCTACCTCAACCCCAAATCAACATTAACTGAACTTAGTTCAAAAAAAATCTCAACCCTCCGCTCAACTCCACACAGTTCGATTCGAATGCATGAAGCATGTTATTATATATTTCAAAGACTTTTTAATATTATACTGTATATTGACAATTTATTATATTTTAATTCGGTAAATACTTTTTATAGACTGCCTCGTTCTATGTATAATACTACAAAATCACTGTTTTGAAAAGGTACAGGTATTGTCACAATTATTATTAGTATCTTCTAATTTATGTTAGCATATTATATCTTTCCAATTTTAATAAATGTCTTGTTTTTTTTTTCTTACAAGATTTGACTTACATTCTTAACTTAGTTGTTATATAAAATTATTTTAATTTTTATTTGATAACTATAATACATAATTTAAACTTATTTATATGCCAATCTTTCAGGAATTGTTCTAGTTCTCGCTGATCTTCTTACCAAATTTTCGTCTTCTTCCCTTTGGGTTGATTTTGACGCTCGAACTTCTCGTTCTTTTACACTCGACGTAGATGATATTCATCTTCCAATGATAACTTTAATAAATGATGGCCTATAATTAAATATATTATAATATATATAATTACTAAATTTTTTTTAAGTCCTTTCTGGTAACCATTTAACGAAATCTCGCCAATGATTCCGGTACATGTCCTTTTGCCCTTCACTGAATCTTTTAATTTCATCCATATTTTTCTCCCCAAATTTTTTTTGATTATTTTCGTTAAACTTAAAGCTAACTGTTTTACAATTTTTATTATTACAATCCTTGAGACTAGCCCTATTTTCATGTTCAACTCTAGGATTAATATAATTAAGTATTGTATGGACTTTGTAATTAAATAATAAATCATTAGGAGACTTAGTACTAGTAGTAACAGATGATGTAGTGTTGCTATAGCCAAAAATCAATTTATTCTTTAATGGAAAGCCTTTCCTTTGATTGAATTAAAAATTTCTTCAAATACGCATTCACCGTTTGTACACCCCTTTCAGCCAACCCATTCGACTCAGGACTGTAAGCAGGTGAATGTAGGAACTCTATATTATTGACAACACAAAAATCATTAAATACTTTAGAATTAAATGGAGGACCATTATCCGACACTAAGTTTTTTGGTATTCTATATATGTATAAATATTCCTTCTATGCTTATGTATATGGACCCTCTCGAAAGGATACTCTAACATACAAAACAATTTTTGATTTTACTTTCAATATCTTTGTTTATATTTAGCCACCAAACTATGCGTCTTACTAAAATTTTCAAACGTGTAATTCCATCATGGTTAATAAAAATTAGACGCAGAACCTTATTAATGAAGATGGAATCACAATCATATTCCCAAAGAACAAACAACCATTTTCAATGCTTAAACTATTCCTCAACCTAAAATATTTTTTTATTTCTGTATGATTTACCCAGTTAATGGAATCTTGATCTACTTCAGTTTTTCTTTCTAGAGGAAGTCGTGTTAAGCAATCAGACTTTCTCAATTTTGTTCCTGGCTTATACTGAAATTCGTAATCGTACTTAGATAATATGACGGCCCACATTTGTAATCTCGATGCATATACAGCTCTTGTTTCCTTTTTACGACTGAAGATTTATTTAATGCTGCCGAATCGGAACATATCGTAAAATGATGACCATATACTTGTTTAATGCAAAAATTACTGTTAAAGGTTCTTTATGTAATTGGGAATAATTTTACTCCACTTTTGATAGAGTACTGGTAATTAACAAAACAAGTCTCTCTTGGCCATCATTTACAATTGAGAGCACCGCTCCTACACCTTAAGGACTAGTATTTGTAGCCACAACAATTGGTTTTGTTGGGTCAAATAATGATAAAATAATATTATTGTGTAGTTATAAGTAGTTTACATTTTTCGAATGTTTTTTGACACTAATCAGACCAGCCATATTTCACGCCCTTATTTAGTAATTTATATAATACGTTAAATTCTGAGGCTAGATTGGGAATAAAATGTCCATAATAATTCAATAACCCTAAAAAACTTTGTAGCTCTTGAGCTCTTGCAAGTTTTTCGGATTTGGTGTTTTGACAATAGCTTGTACTTTTTTAGAAGATGGTCTTATTTCACTACCAGATACAACGTGGCCCAAAAAATAAACTGAATTTTCAAAAACCTACACTTTTCTATATTTAGTTTAACATTATATTTATTTAGACGGCTAAGAACTTTCAACAAAATACTCACAACATTCTTCATAATTTCCACCACCAACTAATATATCATATAAGTAACACAGGGTATTTTTGCAGCCCTGCAATATACGATCTATTGTTGATTGAAAAATTGATGACTGACTCTTGACTCAGTAGGGTAAAGAAGTTTATTGAAATACCTTTTAGGGTATTGATTGTAAGATATTGGTGGGAATTATCAGACATTTTTAGTTGTTGGTATGCCCCAGTTAAATCTATAATACAATAAATCTGAAAGTTGGTAATGTATTTGATACTTCATTGTCTAAGTTTTTTTTTCTGTCGTGCGGTAATTTTTATTTATAGTTGATTAATTTTCATAAGCCAAACTTGTATGCTAAACTTCAGTTTTCCAAATCCCGAAGGACAAATATGCAAATATGTTGATGTTTCCAACTAAAAGAAAAGTCATCCTTAATGATTCAGTTTTACTTAACTGCTTACTTAACTGCTAATTAATTAAATTTGATTTATTTGACTAATATTTATTTTAATCATTTTTATTAATATTTTTCATTTTATTTTATAATTTGATTTTGTTATTTTGTAATGTTCTTTTACTATTGTAATGGTTTCTGACTTAGTATTGTATAAGCTAAGTGCTTACTACATATACCAATTATTAAATAAATTATTTTTATTAAAGTTTGAAATACTTGCAAATATATCGTTAACCCTAGATAATGGATAGTGTTCTGTTTGAATATATCTATTTATCGTAACTTTACAACCTATACTTATCCTTATCTTATTGGTAGATTTAAGTACTACCACTATTGGACTTGCCCACTTATTAAAACGCACTGGGACTAAAACGCCTTCTCGACAATATTACGAATATTTTACTTATTTTATTTTATTTTATTTTATTCCATTATTAGGACAACACACAGTATAAATACTTTTTAAGTGTTATCACAACGACAATTATAACAAAAATTTACAATAACCAAATATAATAAAGCATACAGGTTATATAGTAAGGTACTAAATACGCACGGTGAAAAATTTGAACAGTATTTTATTTAAACCACCCTAATTTATTTAACCAAGTCCGGCCCATTAGTGGTTTACATTTCTTTCGACTGTTAATCACTACCATTTTAATCATTTGTTCTTCTGCATTTCGTTCTATTTTGACTTTGACATATATTTTGCCGTTATCCTTAATTCAATCACATGCTACTCATGCTAAAATTTGCAAATTATTGATATCTTCCGAAAATTCTTTAATACTGCTACTGATGGCTGGTGATCTCGATGGTTAACTAGCTTCTTGATAATTGCATTGACTACAATTTTATGATGATTTATTTGATGTTCCTCTTCGTTTTCAACCATTTTCCAATTTATTGCTGTTTCACATGCTATTGTTAGAGTTAAGCTTATTTCTTTAAGCAATTGAGTACTTAACTGATTATCCCGCAACCCAAAACCTAACCGATCTCTCATGGTTTCTGATCAAAAATCCCCAAATTTACATGTTTGCGATAATGTTTTTAGTTTCACTATATATTCAGCCACACTTTGCCCGTACTGTTGTTCTTCTTTATAGAATTTGTATCGCTCTGCTATTTCATTGACCTCTGGTTCATAAAAATCTTTTATAACCTTAATGCACTCATCATATGATGTCATCGTTTGATAAACTGGTACTAAAAGCCGTTTTAGTGTACTATTATCATTATAAATCTTTCGGCATATTCCCTAAAATTATCACCAGTACCGCTAAACCAATTTTCAATACTATTTGAGGCAAGCTTTCTTCTTATATTTGAAATTATATCGATTATATCGTAATGGCATGAATTCACTACACACGCGTTTCTGCTGTTGGAGTTTGGTTCAATGTACTTTCACACACGATTATCTATATTCTGTAATTTTTATAGCCAGTATTTAACCATTTAATTATCAATAATATAATTTACTGGACTGTTCTAAATTAATTGACTTAAATAACGAATTGTATTTAATTTAAATTTTAATCCCCGTCGCCAAAATATTATATATTTCAAAGACTTTTTATTATTATACTGTATATTGACAATCTATTATATCTTAATTCGGCAAATACTTTTTATAGACTGACTCGTTCTATAATTACAAAATTATTGTTTTGAATAGGTACAGGTATTGTCACATTTATTATTAGTACCTTCTAATTTATGTTAATATATTACAAATGTTTGAATTGAACTAAAATCAACTTAATCTAACCCCGCCCTCCCCTTAAACCCTCAACTTAACTCCAAATTAATTCCCTCATCAATCAAATCCAACTCAACCATAAACTCAACACCAAATCAGCCGTCAACTCAACCCCCAACTCCAGAGATACCTCAACATCAAACTCAATGTTGAACTCAAACCCTATATCAACACCAACTCGAAAACCATTTGGGTACATAAACTTCACCCCAACCTCCAAATCAACTTTTGAATAAATCCCCACTGAACCACATGACTAAACCCAAATTCAACCCCACTCGACAACAACTCTACACTAAATACCCAACTCAATCCTCAGATCAGCATGGTTCCAAAAACAACATGCCTGAACTCAACTTAGGATAATTCTAAAGTAACTTCCAACTCAATTTAACTTTTAACTCAATCCACAATACTCCTCAAATAAATCCGGAAATGAACTAAACCTTAACTCAATGCCAACTCAATCCCAACTCAACTTTCAACAACCTAAACCAACATCTTCTGAAAACTGATGTACTCAACCTATTACTGGACCCCCAACGCAACCCTCAACTTAACCCCAATGTCAAGGTCAAATCATCTCGACCCGAAAAACTACATTACTGTATATCAACTCAACTCAAAACAACTCACGCTAACTTCCAGCTCTGCCCTTAACACAACTCCAAATAAATTCCAACTTAATCGCTGATTCTTACTTAATTTAACCCCAAATCTTCTCTGAAATCAACATGGTCTTAAAACCATATGCGTACAAGAACTCAGCTCTAGCTAACTCTAAATAAATCCCTAGCCTATTCTATTCCGCCTATATTTTGGTTTCGATTGTTCCGGAATTAAAAACACTAACTCCGGAATTAATGAATTTCTATTTTTCATATTAATTTAAGTAAATTCAACATAATTTTGCGTCATTATAGTCTGTCTTTTAGATACTAAAAAAATTTACATATACAGGGAAACTTCTCTAAAGTCACTCTTCAAGGGACCCAGAAATGTTGGTCAAATTATGGAGTTGGTTAATTTAAGGAATAAAACAACCTAAAAATTAAAAAATCCAAAGTCAGGCTAAAAAGAAAATTTTTTAAAAAACATTTAATTTTGTTAGTTCATTAGCTGGAAAACATCAAAAACCGTGATATACGTTTTTGCGTTACGAAAAGGAGTTTAATTTTGGGACGACGGCAGTGCTCTACGACTCTAAAAGAGCGCATTTAACAGTGGGAAATATCGCCGTCAAAATTCTAGCCTAAATGACACAAGCCTCGATGCGTCAGGTTTAATGAGAAAAACCAGAAAACCAGGAACCACTTGATTTCAATCATTGCCGCCAATTGTAAGAACGGTACTAACTAAAAATGTGTCCGATTTTTTTCACATTCATTTTATAAGGAGTGAGTAGGAAAATAAATGTTTAAACAAGCATTTAAATGTAACTGCGGTTTAGTATCGTTAGTTAGACTAGGGAGTCCTATATCGCAACGTTAAAACTGCGAGGGTCCAGTAATAGTGAAGGGAATACATTTTGTGCCACTCCAACTAACCGAACGTAACTCATTGAAAATGTAGGCTTTATAGAATTCATCGAATTTATAGGATTTACAGAGTTTATTGAATTTATAAAATTTATAAACATTAAACAAATTTTAGAAACATTAGAATTTTTGAATTTCTAGAACGGACAGACTGGAATAATTACTAGAACCCATAAAATCTATAACATTTAAAGGATTTATAAAATTTATAGAATTTACAGAATTTATAAGAAAATAAAAAAGATTTGTAGAATTTTAAGCACTTACTGAATTTTTAAACGTTATTCATAGAATTTATAGAACTTATAAATTTAAAACATATACATATATTGAATTTACAGAATTGTTAAAGTTTATAGGATTTTTCAAAATTTTTGTATTTATGAAACAAATAAAATTCGAGTTAGTAGAATTTATAAAACAGACACACTTGAAACAATTACAAAAAGAATCGAGAAAATTTAAAGAATTTATATTATTGATAAAATTTATAGAATTTATAAATTTTAGAGAATTTGTAGATTTTATAAAATTTATAAAATTCATAAAATTTAAAAATGTATAGAGCATATAGACATATTAACACTTACAAAATTTAAAGAATTTATTGGATTTTTAAACTTTATAGAATTCACTAGTGTGATATGTTTATGACAAATTGACAAAAAAAACCTTACAACAGCCAAACAAGTGTAAAACCAAGTATAACACTCTAATAAACTGCGGATCTCAAATAGTTTTAAGCGACAGTACCAAAAATTTACATTTTCATAATTATGTAAACAACTCCCCTACTATACTACGTAAAATTTAAATTTTAGAATACAAAATTTGCATGAGTTTAAATCAATTTTATAGGTTCTTCTTAAAAAGTATAGGCTAACATTGCGTGAACCACGACAGGCAGAAATCATTCAGACTTCCAAGTAAATGTTGGCATTTGTGAAAAGATGTGTATTTGCTCGATTTTGAAGGTCAAATAGAGAGGTATCGAATTTACAAAAAAAAAACATTTCTAATAAATAGAATAGAATAGATAATTCGAAAAAAAATAATTTGAATAGAAAAGATCAAGCAGATTTTCCAGAGCTTGATAATCCCACTTTTCAAAATGACAAGGAGCACTGCTCGCTTCGGAAAAATTGTAACTGAAAATCAAGACAGACAAACAAATTTAGAAGAGAATATCTTCTCCTCTCCAGATTTTGTAACGTTTACCATGAAGCATTATTTTGCTTATCTTCCACTATGTAGTACATGTTACTCTAAATTTATAAATATTGAAGGACGTCTATCAAACTCTATTGTAGAGTTGTGGTTCAGCCACGTTAAGAGTATTTATACCCAAAATTTTTTTTTAAGAATTGGAAGATTCGTGGCTTTACTGATGCGGAAAACTTAACTACTAGTAAACTCTATAGCGGTCTCTGACGCACTTAAGCCAACACCACAAATCAATATATACAGATCATTCATATTGAACAAAAAAATGAAACCTGATGGGGTGCTGCAACAGAATAGAAACAAACCTTTCAAAAATATAAATATTTTAGAAACAAACCAATTTAAAATCAGAAATACGCGCCTACTTGGATAAATAGCATTATTACATTGTTGAATGTATGTACATTTGTACTATTTTTTAGCCAAAATTGAATTGCTTCGCTTTTTCTGCTTACTAAGTTTTATAATTTTTTTAAATTACACTTGCTGAGAGAGAAAGAACAAACTGTACACACATTCTTTATATGTACGTATACATTCAGCAATGTATTAATGCTATTTATCCAAGTAGGCGCGTATTTCTGATTTTAAATTGGTTTGTTTCTAAAATATTTATATTTTTGAAAGGTTTGTTTCTATTCTGTTGCAGCACCCCATCAGGTTTCATTTTTTTGTTCAATATGAATGATCTGTATATATTGATTTGTGCCAACACCTTAATCGCGAAAGAGAACATTTGTGAAAACCATTGATTCAGAGGAAGAACCTGATAACATCATGGATTCAGAAAACTGGAATAAAAAAATACGTTTAAATGATTCCGATGTGCTTCGGCAAACGTGTTATCAAAATGTATTCCACAAAAAAATTGTTTAGAAAAAGTGTCACTGAAATCATTCCTTATGAAAAGCCCGAATTGCTCAAACCCTTCTTACCAAATGGCTTTTCATATGTTAATGAATGAAATATTGAAATTAATGTTTATTCGACATGCGGATTTGATTCACTATCACAGATAATGCGTACGGTATATTCATGTTGAGAGAAACAATATGATGGTGTACTCAGATATACTTAGCCATCTCTGCGATTGCCTGTCATTGGCCATTGAACTTCCACCTACACTTTTTTTTAGAAATGTTTTTTTTTTGTAAATTCGATACCTCTCTATTTGACCTTCAAAATGGAGCAAATACACATCTTTTCACAAATGTGTTTGTTGGGACAAAGAATGTGACTGAGTGCCCACATTTACGTGGAAGTCTGAATGATGTCTGCCTATCGTGGTTCACGCAATGTCAGCCTATACTTTTTAAGAAGAAGCTATAAAATTGATTTAAACTCATGCAAGTTTTGTATTCTAAAATTTAAATTTTACGTAGTATAGTAGGGAAGTTGGTTGTATAATTATGAAAATGTAAATTTTTGGTACTGTGGCTTAAAACTATTTGAGATCCGCAGTTTGTTAGAGCGTTATACTTGGTTTTACAGTTTTTTTTGGCTGTTGTAAGATTTTTTGTGAATTTGTCATTAACAACACTCTAACATAAAATTTATAGAAATTATAGGATTTACGAAATTTACAGAATTTATAGGATTTATTGGATTTATAAAATTTATAGAACTGATAGACCTGAGTAATAACCCATAGCCATATAACCTTTGTATTCGTATGTCACGCTTGAAGTGACAATACTAATTTACTCTAAAACTCGCATATCAGTTTGTAGACGGTAAAACTAAATAACTGTAAAACACAATGCGATATTCCAGATCTTAAATACGGTGCGCAGTCAGTTGTGAAGTGAAAATATGTATGGCAATCGTCGTAATTTTAAATCGAGTGCAAAGGGTTAAAGAATTTATAAAATTTATGTAACTTATAGATTTTAAAAACATATTCGAATTTATAATATTTACAGACTGAAAATTTATAGAGTATATTGAACTTTTAAGATTTTTAGAATTTATCGCATTTAAGAATTTAGGAGATTTGCAGAATGTAAAGAACTTACTGAATTTTAAAACTTTATGCATAGGATTAACAGAAATTATTGAATTTATTGAATTGTTAAAGTTTATAGGATTTTTCTAATTTTTTTTGTTTATAAACAAGTAAATCTGGGTTTGTGGAATTTATAAAACAGATACACTTGTAACAATTAATAAAACACAAAGAATCTACAAAATTTAAAGAATTTGTAGTATTGATAAAATTTATAAACTGCGTAGAATTTGTAGATTTTATGGAGTTTATAAAATTTAAAAATTTAAAGAGTTTATAGACATATTAAAACGTGTGAAGAGAGAGAGAAGAATTTTTAGGATTTATAGAATTTTAGAAACTTGTTGGATTTTTAGACTTTATAGAATTTGTAGAATTTACTAAATTTATTGACATAATTTATTGTGTTTAAAGAATTTAAAATTTTCAGAATTTATACATATATATAATTACTACAAATTCAATTAACTTTACAAATTAAATATTTTTTAAAATTGTGTGTAAGTCCCTTAAATATAAAATTTGTGTATATACTAATCGTAACTGCGATTTAGTATCGTTCGTACATATTAGCAATGATTATAAAAATATTTAAAATTTTTAATTGATTCCGGAATTGTGGAATCGAGAACATTTGAATTCAAAAATTCCGGAATTAGCTATTGGCCAAAAATTGGATGTCCTAATTGTAACTCAACTCTAATTCAACCCCAACTGAACCCGCTAATGTAACCCAACTCAACCGAAAACTCAGCGCCTAACTCAATACTCAATACAGTATACATAAAAAACTGGTTAACGTTGTACCATTACCACGTGGTTTGGCTCAATTCGTATGAATGTTGCCCTCTTAATGTCAGCTTCTAATCGCTTTTCAACTCTTTGCCTTGATTACCATTTAGCAAACCATTTTCGAGATCCCACGGTAAAGCAGACATCTAGATATTCAGATATCCAGACCGAATTTAATATCCCCAGCCAAACATGACACAGAAATTCAGTAATTTTTGGGTCTATCAGACTATTTTAGAATTTTTTTGGAGAATTCCTCAACTAATGCACCATTGACGAGGCTAAGGAAAAAACGTCGAATTTTATTTTGGATTGGAACAAAAGATGGTAATGCAAAGCAAATTTTTTTTTTTTTGGAAAAGCATTCAATTTTAAACACACGTTAATCAAAAACCGAAACCGATGCCAGCAACTATAAAATCGGTGCCTTTTTGCTTCAAAGACCTAACTAAGATGGCAGCAAGTACTCAATATTTTTTTTAAAGCAAGAAAACTTTGAAGTGTCAGGAAAACTGGATGCTTTGGTATCCAAATAGCGAATTTTGTAATTCTAAACTGTTTACGACTTTCGAACTTTCCGATCTGCTTATGTGTGAAAATTCAATAGATTATACCAATTTTTACTTCCATAATTGGTGTAAAATTCTATTTTTCTATTCTAAAAGTATTTCTAAAAATGTCACTTGTAAATATTTTAGAGCTCCTACCATAATCAAAAACGTTTCATAGTTTAACCAAACAATGTTCGTATTTTAAGCACAAAACAATGTTTTGTATAATTTCCAGACAATATAAATTGCAAAAGCTCGTACTTTTTTAGACATGGTACAACTGCATGTAGTATGAATGTCGCGTTGACGCATAAATGAAATAAACTTACTTCAATTACACAAAAAAATTAACAAACTTTGTGTACGAGTGTATGAGTTGAATTATTATTCCATATAGCATTTTCCATAATTAAACTTTAAGCAAAACAACTTTAATATGCATAGTAAAATGTCATTGAGCTTTTTGAAACGTATAATTTTTATTCTATTATTTTCGCCTCTCATTATGACAAAAAAAAAAAATGCTTTCTAACAACATACGTATATAAACACTAAATTTATATGCTTTTATTATTTTTGTTGTAAGCTCTGCACTATACTACAGTAGACTTTTTACTATGTGCTTAAAAACAAACGCGATGCAATTGAATTTTTAAAATAAAATAAAAAAAGGAGGAAAAATTAAATGAAAACTTTTTTTTTTGTGTGCTTTGTATTAATACAAATATGAAAACCACAGATAGTCATTATAATATGTGTTCCACTGGTAATGATAATGATAATGGTCTGGATATTTGTATGAATTTTGATTCATTTTAATTTTAAATCTACCATCATATACACAAGAGTGGAAAACAAAACGTAAAATGTATTTTTTTTTTGTTTTTCATTTAATTTTTCAATTTATGAAATTGAAATAAAATTGCACATTTTCATATTAATGATGTCAGAATGATGCGAATAATAGATGCATGTGTATACTATATTTCGATTACATACACAGGGTATTCAGTAATATTAACCTTATTTTGTAAGTAATTGAAAATCGAACGAAAACTTTTTATTTTATTTATGTATATAGCGTGTATAATATAAAAGCTTTCCGTCTTGAAGTAAATACATAAAGCTACCCAAGAAATGTTAAAACAAAAAAAAAAACTGAATTAAGGAAAACTTTTGATATTCGTTAAATGAAAATGTATTATATAATAAAATTCGCGTTGAATCTCTACATTTTCATTATATTTCCATTTTTCTGGTGTGCTTTTTTCCATTACGCTTTTGTTTTTTTCGATATAATAAAAGTTTTAATACATTAACATTACTAAGCGTCGATGTTTGTTTCTGCTGCTGTTGCTGATGGTATAGAATTTTACATTTGAATGCGATAAGCCATAGTCAGTTGTAAAAGTAATGGTTTTGGTAGTATGAGTATAAAAAGACAAAAAATTCTATACATATACATACAATCTACATATTACGTAAATATTCCGACAAAGATAATCATTTTATGATCTTATGATTTAAGAGAATTTTCATGCATGTAACAACGAGAGTTGTTTTGCTTGTCGTTTCGTTTTAATTAAGAACAATAACGCGGGATGACTATATAGATTATGTGGGGATGATTTTGTATACAAAACACTAAAATTTGTTTACAAGTTGTGATGCCAAGTGAACAAAATATTAATTTAAGATTAGGTTATTTATGTCGTGTGGTGGGTGTCCTTTGTTTATACTGTGACCTGTAATTAAATTTATTTTAGAATTCCTCTCTTTTGTTCAATTATGTAAATGAAAACATTAAAACGAGCTGGAAATTTGTCGGTAGGGCACGTTTATATTGTCTGTAAGATTAATTAAACAAAATCCGGTGATAAATCAACCTAGTCCAAATAATATAGTATATTTAGATATGGTTTTGTGTTATTAGAAGTTGAATTAGGATGCAGACAAGTTTTGGAACTAACCGATAGTAATGGATAATTTGGTGCTGGTTCTTCGAGCAGGATCAGCACCTACATTAATTTTCAACAATTTTTATTTTCAATGTTTTTGATTAACTTATCCACTTTGCTTATCTGAATCATGCGCCGCATTCAGATTATTGTGTATTACGGTATTTATTGTATGATACGTGTGTTGTTCAATTGTTCATAGGATGATAGTTGTTACCGTATTATACTTTTGTTGATGAACGTTATATGAGGAATGATTATTACTAGACCTATATATTTCTGACTGAATTGTTGCTGCAATTAATGTAATTTGAAAATTACGTAATTCTAATCCCTAAACTACTTACAGCTTGCCACTGGTGGGGCTATTACATAAGTAGGTTTGCTATTATTATTTTATGAAATCAATGGATGGAACTATAGTTGGCAAAATTGTTGCTTTGTTATTTAAACAACAATTTTACTGGAGAGAGTTTGTGTTATTTGAATAGGTGTCTGGACCTTCCAATTATAACTAATTATTTGGGCTGGCACTAGGTGCTGCCCCGTTTCTGTCAGTTATAATTTTCCGAATACCAGTATTGACGGAATGTTAGTATAATGGCTGATTAGTTATACTTACGTTTATATATTGATGACTACGGTTACTTTCGTCTTGGAAATTTGGTATGATTCAGGCGATAACAATTTAATTTCAAACTTATGAATTTTTCTTTATTCACTTTTATTGTAACTTTATTAAGTTGTAATTGTTAGACAAATTTTTATATCTTAACGCACTAAAATTTTGTTCACTTGATAATATTAAACTGTACTACTTTATGATACACTTAATTTTAACTTTATATTTTGTAGTTTATTAAACAACTTCTGTTAATATTGTGGAATTACTTTAAAATGATTGAGATTTAAGAATTGGGCAGAGTTTTGCCGTCTTGAATTTTGAAAACACGATTGAATTTTTTGGTATAAAATTTATACCCTTATATACTAAAATTTCTATAATTTACAATAACAATTTGTACATGCACTTAATTCTATTTTGTGCTGATTATTTATTGTGCAAATTAATTTATTTTTTATACGTATCGATTAGTTTTTGGGTCGACGTATTTTCATAATACATATTACTCATGTTTCGTTTTTCATTATGTTTGCATAATGTTACATTTTATTTCAGGTCATTTGCATTACTTTGTATATGTACATTTAATATTTTGATATTTTTAACAATCTAAATAATTTTAATATTTTTAACAATCTTGCGTTGCCTTTCTTATTTCTTTGTATTTTCTTATCTATTTTTAGTTGTTGTATTTGTGAATTTTTTATGTTTCTAATTTATAAACTAACCTTAATATTTCTTGATTTTGGAAATTATCTTAATATTTTGAGCTTTGTTTGTTCTGTTAATTTTCATCATTTCAAATGTTAAATGTACCCTAATGTTGTGATCTAACACTTTTATGGTAAACATTTAAAAATCACCTTTGAATGAAATTTAAAACGTAGTACAACGACACCAAAATATTTATTGCTTCAATTATGTTTGTAGCTTTCGAATTAACTAACCTTTTTCTACAAATCAGTGATAAATGTGGTTATTACTGGTATCCTCTCTTAGCGCTGAAATTAGAATAAGATTATTTAAGAGATGCGGTTTGAGCCGTTTATGATGCATATACGCATAGTTTTACAGAAACCTGCATTATTAGGGGATTTCGACACAAAATATTCCAGTATTTTATCAAATAAGTGAATAATTCTTGCCTTTATTTGATTATCATGTCTAAACTCGTGTGCCCGAAATCGAAAGCATTAATAATTGTTCCAAGTAAATAATACAAACCTATCACAGTAATCCAACGACTATTTATTGGTGTCTTACTTCAAAAAACGAAATAAATTGGTCCACGTCTTCCTGAAAATAAGCTGCCAGAGCTTTTATGCAATCAAAATTGGTGAAATTATCAGCAGTAATATCCCAAGGGCATTGATAATTTCCCGAAATAATTTTATGGATGTGTATCGTAATCCAAAAATGAAAATCCAAAAGTGGCAAAATCCAAACTTTTGAAAGAATCCAAATGTCGAAATCCAAATAGGAAATAATCTAAATATCGAAAAGCCAACTGGGGTGAATTTCAAAATTATTTGGGAGCGCCCTGAAATTCAAAATGTCGCTTATAATCTCTCCTTTTATGTATATTTATTTTAAAATTAAATTCCGCATTGTCCAGAATTAACATTTTTGGTTATTTTCGCTTCGTTAATGAAACCGCCATTTTCCAGAATTTATAAAAACCAAGATTTTATAAAACTAAGATTTTGGAAACCTAGATTTAGTACCCAACCCAAACATATGTATATAGATTTGGATCTCAGTAGAGTGATTAAGTATCTAGGTATAACAATTAATAGCAGATTAGACTTTAAGGAGCATATGAATAATGTTGCAAAAAAGGAATTCACTGTAAACAGCGCACTGTCTAGAATAATGTTGAATACAAACGGAGCAAGACAAAAACGAAGAGTACTCTGAGCCAATGTGGATTCATCAATATTGATGTATGGAGCTCCAATCTGGGCTGACGAAATGAAAATCTCGTATAGGAGTAAGTTAAACTCCGTTTATCGACGTAGCGCTCTAAGGGTGATCTGCACGTTTCGAACAGTTTCAGACGATACAGTGTGTGTAATTGCAGAAATGCCTTCGCTGGACCTCTTAGCTAAAGAGCGTAAAAGGTTGTATGAAGAACGTGGCAACAATGTGAATGTTGCAGAAAGGAGGAAGATTGCCCGAGAGAAAACTACGACCGAGTGGCATACTAGATGGAGCCAAAATCAAGCAAAGGCCGATGGACTCATCGCTTGATTCCTCAAATTGGAGTTTGAATGGAACGAAGATATGGGGAAGCTGACTACTATCTTTCTCAATTCATAACGAGACATGGCTGTTTCCGCGAGTATTTGTTCAGGTACAAACACGACAATAGTCCTTATTGTCCAACATGCACTGAAGCAGTGTAGAATGTGGAGCATATATTTCTCGAATGTCCACGGTTTGCAGGAGCAAGACATGTGATTGAGAGAAGTATCCGAGAGCATGGGTCTCCTGAAAACATATTGCAGAGGATGTTACATTGTGAGGAGACTTGGATCGCTGTGATTGGAAGTATCTGTGACGTGATACAACAGCTTAGGAGGGTCGAAAGGGAAAAGTTCGGTAATTCATATGTGCTATAACCACCAATAGGTAGAAGTGCACCTTTTGCTAGATGCCTGCTAGACTGTATGGCACTGGTGGTATTGGAGGGAGATTTTAGTTGGTATAAATTCAACAGTCATACTTGTCAGTTTATGGTTAGAAGATCTCCTCCCGCCACCAAAAAAAAACACACACACAATCTGATATCTGTTCTAAACTAAAGAAAATCCAAAAAAAAAATCCAAACTTTATTAAAATATTTTCCGCGCGGAAAATGTTTTGATAAAGTTTGGATTTTTTTTTTTGGATTTTTTTGGATTTTTTTGGGTTTTATACATTTGGATTTTGCCCATTTGGATTTTGTCCTATTTGGATTTTAACAGTTTGGCTTTTGGCATTTGGATTTTATTTTTTGGATTTAATTATTTGGATTATGACACAGATCCAATTTTATTATATTTTTAGAAAGCACGTTGCTTGAAAAATTGCATGAGGAAAATATAATAAAATTATGAGGTATTTATCAATGATCGAGGGGTATTCGACGAGCAAATTTTTTCCAATTTTATTTTATTCTAGTAGTAAGGCTGCTAGATTGTAAATTGTTCTATGAAGCCGCATACTACAAAAAAAATTCAGTAACTTTTTTGGTAATTTCGCAACAGAAGAACTTGACCGACATAAAATGTTCTCATATAATTTGTAAATTTTTTCCCCTCCGTACCAACTTAAAAAACATATATTTTTTTCTCGTATGGAAAAAAGAATTATGTTTTTATTAAGTTGGTATGGAGGGGAAAAAATTACCGAAAAGTTGAGAAAAGTTTATGTCCGTCAAGTTCTTCTGTTACGAAATTACCAAAAAAGTTACGGAATTTTTTTTGTCGTATGCGGCTTGAAAGTGTCATTTTGAAACAGTATTTATTGTAAAATAAAACTATAAACTCTTTTCATCTAGTAGCCAGAGTATGTTTTTCTAAAATAGCAAGCCTATTAAATCGGTCAATTTCGAGTCACGTGTACAAAATATCTATACCAATTAAAATAACATTAGACTGATAACTTCCCTAGGGAAATTATCAGTGTAATGTTAATTTGATTGGTTTATTTCGTACACATGACTCAAAATTGAGCTGTTTCCTCAAACGTCAAATGAAGTAAATTGACCACTAACGGTGTAGGCCAAACATAAATATGTTTTCTTATTTTCTGTATTAAAGCAACAAAATTAAATTTGTACAATATGCTTAACTTTAGAAACGTTTTTAAAATAATTTGGTATTGTTTCACCATCAGTGAATCCTATTTATTTGTCCCACAGCAATAATTCTTAAATGTTTGGCCTGCAGCTTCGGTGAATTTAGCTGTCAAAATATTTAGGGAGAAACAGCTCTATTGACTGATTTAACAGGCTTGCTATTTTAGCAAAAAAATTTCATGGAATTTTTTTTTAAGTTCTCTGTCTTTTTAGTTGACGGCTGCCCCAATTAAAAATTGTTGGTTTCATAATTTTAAGATTATCCGATTACACTGTTATCGGTTTCCCCATCAATTCTTTGAAATGGTCAAATAAACATATTTGTTTAAAGAGAAATGGTCACTCATCTACGGTTTGTTCAATCGTTGGTACTGAATTCTGATTATTCAAAAATAGTCTAATTTCTGGATAGCAGCACATCATTTCCTCGGTAACTTTAATTTCATGTTCGGCTGTTAAATTTATTTTATTTTTCATTGCACGTAACCATATTTGTTTCTGTTTTAGACTTTTTGCATTTTGATTACCATAACTTTTTGGCTGCCAATCCGTACAAGATTGTTGGTGGAATATTTGGCTTTAATTCGTTTATTCAAATAATTATTGTAGTTCACCATCATATTGGCTAACCAATTCGTGTCAGTGGAAACAAAATGTTTACCCTAAGATGATTTTCGACAAAAGGAGTGAGGATAAAATGAACCAAGTACCTCACGGACTCTTTTAAATTTTGTAACAAATATTATTTCAGATGATTTTCGTAGTTCGAGAACTACAGATCTCACAAAAAAATTAATGTGGTTACCCAATTGCTGCTGTGTTTCTAATATTGTGCATATATAATGGAGGTAATATTTTTAAATAATCCGTTTCATTAAATCTTAAAATGTTCTCTTCAAATTCGAAGTAAACGGTTGATATAGAACTTGCGGTTTAAAATTCTAAATTCCCAAAAAAAACTTTTTTGGCAGCCAAGTTATAATTATCCGAAATAAATACATTATACATTTCTTGATTACTACAGGTTTGATTGGTACTATTGACAGATTCGCACGATTACCCATTAAATTCGATTTATATACTTGGTGAAGATATGTCAGTGACTTTTCAACATGAACGACGTTTTTTTAATTTCGCACGGCATTTTTGAAATATTGATGTTTATTTTCAATACGGAATGTGACCCTGTTAAAGTTAGCCGAAAGTTTTCAACCGAAAGTAAAAAGTCGATAATGCCGATAACCTTAATAACATTCCAGCCAAAAATAAAAAAATTCGTGGTTATCAGCCGAAAGTAAATAGGACACTTGGCTCGTAATAAACAATTTTGTAAAAAGTCTTACGTGGAAAATTTTGTTTAACCTAATCGCGGAAAACATTGGAAAATCAAAAGAATTCACAAAATTAAAATAAAATCGATCTCTAGAGTGTACATATATCTGAAGTTGAATTGTGTTTATTGGATTTATCAATAGCCATCGCTGGAAAAAAATTCAGTTCCAGTTTCCCGTGAGAAATCTCGGAAAATTTGAAAAACGTTCCAGCCGAAAGTAAAAATAAATATCAGCTTCTATAGTGTTATGTCTGGAAATGGATTACATTTATGTAACTTGTCACTACACTCTTAGAAAAACGGGGTTGATGGGGCTCCGAAAACGAGTTCAATAGAGTCCATGTATATTCGGAGTTAATAGCTAACTAATAGTGATTACTAGGCTTCGGATTCTTATGTAAATACATCTTTGTTTTGGGTTAAGGAAAAGGAAAATGGATAAGAACGTTTTACGAATTAGAAATTTTCGAGAAAAATGAGCCATATTTGTTACAACATTAACAGATTAAACAGCTTTAAGCATGCCACTGAAGATATATTAACTACGTGAATTATTTTTTAAAATTTGCCATAATTCAATTTGCCGTAAGATCCAAACGTCTTGTGTCTCTTTTTGGGGGGTTTTACATGTTTTTAACACAAGTAAGAATTCAATTATTTTTAAGACGCCGAAAGCAAAACAAAGCTTTAATAGTAAAGCAAAATTAATTTTGAAAGAATACGGTCAGCTTTTTAAGACAAACGGGGAAATTTTGTATTGCAAAGTATGTGAAAAATCGGTGTCGATGTATCAAAAATCTCTTATACACCAGCACGTGAAGAATAAGTAACACAAGAACTGGAAGAAATGCGAACGGAAAAACTTCTCTGCCTTTTTTCCACAATCAGTGACTAGTTCGAGTTATTCGAAATTCAACAAGGGTTTGTGAATGTCAATCCTACGTAGCTGCTGATATTTTATTCCCGAAAAAAAATAAGTGTTTTCATCGATTCAAAAAAAAAAATTACCGGATTATACCGGACGAACTGGCTGGTCTCAATGGGACGGACGTAAGGTGTATTCAACGCTCCTTCATTGTACGCTCTTCATGGTTCAGTGAGTAGATCCGAGAAAAATTGTACGTAGAATGGCTGCGGAGCATTTTTGTATCGAAGCCGATACCTTAGGACTGCCACCCAAACCTAACCTAACCTTCCGGACGAATCAACGTTAAGCAAACGATTTAGAGCATTTTTTATTTGCTCCCGAAAGATGATATGTGGAGCAGTCAATTTTATACACTTAAATTTAAATTTGACAAGCTATTTATTGATAAATTAAATTTAATTAACGCCAAACTAAAATTTTTAATTCCATTCCTCAGTGAAACTTGATATACAAAATATTTAGCTCTACCTATTTATATGCAGTAGCTATCGGGAGCTACTTTTATCTGACGGCTCTCGATGGCAGCTCTGGATAGGGAACAAAAAAACGCACTAATTTAAGCACTATAAAACAAAAAATTTAACAAAATACTGCTAGTAACACAAAATAAATATTTGTGGCTTTCAGTCGATGAAAGTACCAGCAGTACTGGGGACGTTAAGTAGCCAATGTGATAGTAGGGTTATTGGATGTATTTGAAATGGTAGCCAAACGGAAACCAATCATTCAACAATCGTCTGGTTGTTCGACAACTCTGTTAAATTTTCAAGAGATAGATTCGAGAGGGCAAAATGTAGCATTTTATTTCAGAAGCGATGCCTTACATGGTGATAGCCGCTCAATCTATTCAGGTATTTTACCCCAAAATTTTACTTGTGACCTGTGGATTACACAGAGTTTGCGAAACAATTCGACCAAATTTCAGCGATGTAAATCGATTAGTTTCGACGATTAAAAGTGTTTTTTTGAAGCACTGTCTTGGATTGCGCTTTTTAAAATTAAAAATTGCCTAATCTTTGTTGCTGTCTCGGCCCATATTTACTCGCTGGAAGACTTGGCTAAATACAGTAACATATTATAACGAAAATTACGAAAATCTTAAGAAATTATTTTGGAACTAAACGACAACTTGGTTCTATTTATATTCAAACTGCTCTAAGACAATATTAGATAAATAAACTTTGAAAAATGACTTGGTTTACATAACTGGCAATTATAGCCATCTAACCAAGATAATAGAAAGCCTATAGCCTTCAAATAAAAATTTAGTGGCACAATTAAACTTGATTATGGAAGATAATAGAAAAGTGGAAGCAATTATTGGGGCTGTCGGTGAACTAATTAAAAATAAATTAAATATTATCATACCAGAAATTACGGGTTTGAATATTTTACATACCTACATAGTTTTGAAGATCCTGGGAATGCGAATTAGATCGAATCATTCGCGATATCTGAAATTTCACCATTGAAACATAGCCCAATCACATCTGTTGTCGTAGAAGGGTCATTTTCTATGTATAAAAAAATGTTACAAAATTCGACGCGAAAAGGTTTGAAAATCTAAGGATATTTGTACTTGTAGTATTTCATTTGATTTTGAAATTATGAATTTTCCTGTGATAATTGTTTTATTTAAGATTTACGTAAGTTTACGATAGAATATAATACTGTTCTGTACATGTTCTGTAATACTGTTCTGAACATTAGTTCAGTGCGAAAATTTATTGAAAGAGATTTGTAGACCTTGACAATTATAAAATGTTTTACAGGTTTAGAGCACAACTATAGATTTATTCGCAAATTCAAAACGTTTATGCTAGGGCGATGCTCGAAATCAGTTCAAACAGTTCTTAACGATTCTCGTATCTTAAGTTCAGTCAAAGTTAACCATTTCCAACTTAAAATACGTTCTGATTGTTTTCTGTTACAATCTAAGTTAGCATCTAAGTATTTACTGAAAAGCTTTTTTACTAAGGTGTGTTTGGTATTTTTTTCTAAATATTTTTACATTTTTGACCACATATTTTGTCATTTTACTTGCATATTTCTTCTTTTTAAGCACATATTTTAAGTACATATTTTTCTTTTTTTAGTGCATAAAAATCCTAAGCCTAGTGATTACATATTTATTAACTCTTTTTAAGTGCACAAATTTTAACACCATGTAATTGTTGATTGTGTTCCTTTTCGGAGATTTATTATATTCCTTTTAAAAGTTAATTTTTGTCGCTTTACGGAATAAAAATTGATCTCCTAAAATAGTTTGTTTAGTTCGCCAACTATAGTTAATGCAGAACTCTCTCCGACGTTTATATATAGCAATTTTAGGAGTGGAATATCAGCTCTTATATAGGGATAATGTAAGTTTCCCAATTTGGAGTTAAAGTAAATTAAGTTTGTTTATTTCACATAATAATATATTCAGTATTTCAAATCAAAATTTAAAAAAATTTTTATTTCAATTTATAATAATTTTTGTTGTATTTCTTTATTGTACATAATATTTATAAATTATAATATTTCTAAATAAATTTAATTTTTTACAATATACTTTGGAATAATAAAACTTTTACTGTTATTGATAGGATTATGGATTTCAAAGGGACTTTTTACAGTGAGCTGATCTAAAGAAATTATTTCAATTTCCCCAATATTTTTGACCTCACAGCCCATAATATTTTTATCAAATAAAAGAGTGTTAAATTTTTCAATAGCAAAAAAAATGTTATTTTCATGTTCAAATATTAATATTATTTTGCCAAATTCGGGCATTTTCTTAAAGTTTGATAAGGTACAAACACAAAAACTGGTTCGGTACAAAAATCCCTTTTCTATTTTTTTTATTATTTTTATTAAGTGTGTGTTTTGATTCAATGAAAATTTTTCAATAATAGTGTCTTTCACATGTACGGGGAGTAATTCCGATATTGGTAATTCTTCATCAATATTATACTCAGCCTCAATAATATATTTATTCATAGCGGATGATTTAGCATAAAAACATTGATGCTTTATTTCTAAAGTTTTGCATACATTAATAAAATTATGACAGGTGGAAGCCATCTGTTTAAAGGTATTATGTTTACCTTCGAATCTCATTGTCCAAAGATAAATTAACGGTCCCATTTGTTGAATTATTCGTGGATAATGGATAAGAAAATGTTGCTTTGGAATGATTTTATGATCAGGATATTCGGTTTGAAAATTTTGCAGGTGGGTTGATATTAATTCAGATAATTTGTTTAGCATAGTATTAGGAATGCGTGGAGAAAATACAATTTGCATAATTTCTAGAAGATAACATATGATACTAAACTTTGATTCTAAAACACTTTTGTTTTGAAGTAGTATATCTATAAAACTAATCGGAAAATACCTGATGAGACACCAAAACTGGGATGCTATTTGCCCTACCAAGTGGCCCGGCTTATCAAGGTTTATAAAACTTGGCCGGTTTGTGTTATCCAAAAGTACGTAATTGAAACATGAAATTCTATCATTGAGCTCAGATGCAGTGAGAATTTTTTGTTTTTTAACCATATATATGAAGAATAATTTTAATCATATTGACCGATGCCTTCTAAAAAATCATGCATCACATCAACGCTTAGCGAAGCAAAAGTGTTGAAGAATTTCAAATCATTTAAAACACAATACGTTTTATATCCAAAATCATTTTTGGCTAAATGTAGAGCAGCATTTGTTGGATTCCTTAAGATAACATCATTTTCAGAAAACAAATGTTGTGTCTGATCTTTTGAAGAGAGACAGAATCTGCAAAAATAGTTAAAATTGAATGATTCATGAAGACCATATAAAGTATTGGCGCCTAAATTGTCATGAGCCACTGATAAAATAGAACCTTTTACAGTAAATGTTTCTTCAAGCTATTGAACTTCAATACCAGTATGTTCAAGATACTTTAAGTCTTTGACTATTGACTGTAATATTGCGCCAAATCCAGTTGACTTAATGTCCTCAGCATAGCATAAGGCCACTAAAAATATATTTTCAAGGTGCGAGTTTAACTCGAATGGTAAATTTAATATCGTAAAGTAAATGCCACAAATTTTATGAACTTTGGTTTTAGATCCAAGAGGATTTACGCCTTCAAATTCATCAGAGAATAATTGTATTTGAAAAGAGAATTTTTCTTGTGAAAAAAATGGATTAGTTTTATAATACAAAATCCATCACTAGGTTTTAATAAGATAGAAGGGTCCGTAGTATCATTATTGAAAATGTGAAATAGAAATTTTTGATTTAAAGAAAGAAATTTCAGGGTCTCTACTATGGATACATTGGTTGGGGAATTCCACATTTTAAAATAAGTTGTTTGCGCTTATATGTCGAGTTTATACCTTTAAAAGGATTATCAAGAAATTGTTGAATACTCAAACCTAATTTTTGTTTTCCCTCAACAATTGGTTTTAACTTATTTAAAATGCTCTTGGTAAAAGTAGTTACTGATTGTACTATAGAATCTATTTTTGTGTCAGCTATATTTAATTTATTCATTTCTAAGATGAATTGTTCCGAAATATTATTCATTGACACCTCTTCTTCTAAAGATTATTCTGAACGATTTATTTCTAGAGGTTTGTCCCGTTCAATATTTATGCTAGTGTTGGGAGTGTGTACCAAAGCTGAATTAATATTTTCCTTTGAATGAATTGAAATTTCCTTTTTTTCATGGTAAATTAAATGCTTTCGTAATCCACTAAAAGTTTTAAACTTAAATTTACATTTATCATATCCGCAAAATAAGTCAGTCTTATTCTGTTCATGGAAAAAAAGTATTAGTCTTAAATGCCTAATATACATTTTGGAACTACATAGCTGCTTACAAATAAAACAAAATAACTTAATAATTATAAACCAGCCTCGTTAAAGCTCGTTAATTCTAGCCGATTTTTAATATCGATTATTCTGGCAGTAGGCAGTTTTGAATTCAATTCATAAATCGCATGGTCCATAAAATTAAAAAATGTTTGATGTCTATCAGTGTATTCGCATCCGAAGACAAAAAATGTCTTAAATAACGTGTCAAATGCTACAAGTGAGGAGCAACCGTCTATAGGAATTTCTTGTGCATCTATAGCAATTGTGTATCTTGATATGGTCGCTTTATTAGTACCGTAAGCAATGATGGCTGGATGGATGAATGTTGCTTAATTTACCTTATGAAATTTAATAATAGAAATTTTTCGATCGGCAGAACTACTCTTCCTTCCTCTTGTAGAAAGTAATTTAGACAGTATCAGAAAAGCACTAGTTTCTAAGTCCCACCCTTAAATTATATTAAATACATTTTGTATCAGTAACAATTGATTAGTTTAAAATAAAAATAACTTACGATCTTCATCGCTGATCTCGTCATCGTAAAGTTTTATTTTAAAACTATCTCCAAGTTGAATAACCTTCTTTTTTAATTCAGGCCATTTTTCGGTAAGATGGTAACAGTTTTCCGGATATCTTAAATTAAAGTCTTGTTGAATCTGTAATAAATAAATTTTTTAAAAATATACCTATTAGAAATTGACAAAATATAATTAATTATAAATCACCAACCAATCCAGGTGTATCAAGGAATCTTGGAAAGTTTTTCAATATATCCTGGCTACCAGATGATCTTAAGGCAATAGCTTTTGCCATTCGTTCAAAAATTTCGTTTTTCTGCACCGAGGGGCAAGAATTCCTTAAAAACCGTATATCTTCTTCAAAGTCTTCATGTACTTCTGGAGAAGTTAAAATGGCTTCTTCGGCTATAGATTTCTTTATTTTTCCACTGCCTGAACTAGTTGGATTTATTGTTTTTAATCGGTTCCCGATGTAACCTCCCCTGGTATTTGGATCATAAAATATTTCCTAACAAATTAAAAGAAAATTAAAATTACGCAAATATTAAGCAAGTGGACTCATATTACGTATTTTGTAGGATCACCGCCACACAAATTGCTAAACAGTTGTAACGAGGTCAACCGGAAGCTGACCCCGCCAACAGAATTACCCCGAAGTCACCACCTGCAGCATTTGCTCTGGCTATCGCGCAGTCTGTCGTGGGGTTGTGGTGGTGTCCATTCATGGTCGAGTTAGCTGCCTAGACGGATTTTGAGATCAATACGCACACCTCACACACATGGCCACTCTTCGAACTTAATTAATTACGACATTATCTCGGTAGTATAACAAAATTAACACATTTTTTTTATTTCTTTTTAATTAAGGCAAACAAAAAAAAATTACAGAAATATCCGAACAGACTTGGATTTCCTCGAAACCATTCCGTGATTTGTTCCCGGGCGCATAAAAATTTGTCCTCGCTGGTTCCGCAGAGCTCTCCGTACCCAGTAGAATCTGAAATGAACCCCAAAAGAAAAAGGAAACAAAAATTGCAGGAATTCCTTCAACAGGAAAAATCCAAGAAGGCCCCGTACAAGTAAAAATTACAATAAACTAAATTTAATAATTATAAAATTATAAATAAATGAAAAAAAAAATTTGTTATACCATCCAATCGAACTTTCTCAACCGAACCAGATGCACAAGGATCCCGCTATCTTCAATATAGTTATTGACGTCACAATCTCTCGGATGATAAAAATACTGATGATAATTTCCCGCCTCTAGATGCCCACTGACGTAGTGATGTTACCGTAAGAAGCGCTGGTAATAATTTTTTTAGACGGATAATTTGATCGATTACAATTTTGATGATGAAACTTCGACGGTAGAAATAGTACTCCACACGACGCAATATATACTCGCTCTATAGGTGTTATGGATAGATTGTAGTTTCACAACTGAGGGCTTGAGTTTGCTTATTTTAACAATTTATTTGTTTGTTGTTATAATCAAGCCACTCACTACACGTATATTTTATTTTTTTTTTTATTACCACCAAGACAGTATGGTTTATTCTTTTTTTGTCTTTACGACGTATTATTTTGTTTTTTCCAAGTTAGTTGGATATTTTTTTTTATTATTAATTGTATTGGAATTTTCTTCCCACCGTCTTCACCTTTTGATGATTCGTTTACCAATCCCCAAAAAAAAAACTCCTGTCATCGCAACAAAAAAAAATAAATAAAATATCAAAATCCCCTCCCCGACAACAACGCCACTCAGTAAAAAACCATCAAACGTTCATTCCGTGAACTCGCACACGTCATCACTCGTTCAAAACACACACACCATTCACACTGTTATGCATTCGCGCTCGATCAGAAATTATCTTTCAATTATGGATAAAGTTTGTAACGACTTCGTCGTTACACAGTCTCGCAAGCGCTTTTGCCCAATTAATTTTTTCTTCACGAGTTGGATGGGGACCGTTTACTTCGGTTAAATGTTGTACGGTTAAATTTATTAATGTCTTTCGAGTTGTGTCTTTTAAAGTCTGTATTTCCCTGTATTCCTTAAGTATGTTTAGACCTGATAAACTTTGGTTTAAATGCCTTTCGAGTTCGTTTATAATAAAATCGAGGTCAAGTTGAACTTTCTTAGGAAAATTTCCAATAAAACAATTTTGTCTTCTTAATATTCCTCTACTACTGGCATCACTATCACTTTCAATACCTATATTTATTTCCACAGGATCTGTTTGGGTTGCTTCGTCTTTTGTTAATTCTAGAAAAGTAATAATATAAACGACAGTGTTTCGGTATTTGATAATTTGTTAAAGAAAGCCACCTTTGTTTTTAGATTTCCTTATATTTATAAAATATCTTCTCTTGTACGTTTCCAGATTTAATATGATACTGAAGTACTTCATCCGTTATTTGAGCACCTTCTTTATCCTCTAAAGAAAACAAATCTGATTCAGTCAAGATTAGTGATGTGCCGAAAGCTATAAACGCTACCAATTAGAAAAAAATATATACAAAATAAAAAAACAAAACACATATAATTTAAATTTTGTTTAAGAGTTAATAAACTTGGCCGAAATAAATTGTTCACTTCATGAGCTGTAGAGGTAATTTGGCTGACAACTACCTCTGCGTTTCTTTCTACAAAAATTGTTTTATGTTGGTTCTGGTTCGTTATTTTTAAATTTTTGTTTTTTTTTTAAATTTCTGATGTTTATCTTTTGCTTTGTCGATTTACAGCGCTATTGTTTGAAATCGAGAAACAGATGGTAAACATTAAAATTTACTGATTGATATTTGGATATAATTAACTAGAAAACATCATCGGTAATCGATCCATTTGAAAGTCTCCATTGGTAATCGTCGATGACGCTTTCCAGCAAAAGATTGTAAAACAGTATAGTATGGTTATAAATGTATAAGCGATTGTTCTCCCATAACGAGATCTTTTAATAGATAATTAATGAAACACGGATTGAATTTGAACAATTTGTTCCCCGCGATACATTTTATGGGAACCAATTTTATTGAAACAACATGCAGCACACATAATTTATCGAAACTATTTCTTTTAATCATTTACCAGATATAATGACATCCATTGTGGTGATTTTTGATTTATCGTCAAACTCAACGAACACATATTTGATTAATTCGTTATGCGAAATTCGAAATAATAATTGTTGTGCCATCTTTATTTAAAATTTAACACCGTTCTTTTCATTAAACTTCGTTGGGAGTTAAATAAGCTTCTTATGAAGACTTGAATATAACGCACATTAATTTGCACAAAAATTCTCGATTTATTTTCTAATTTTAAACAGTGCGTAGTTAAATCTCTAAGATACTATCTAATCAACTATAGTTAGTATGGCACTTTATTACTTACTATGCTTATATTCACTAATTTGCACTTTAGTTTTACATTATATTAAATTGTAAAATAATTATTTACTTTTCACTTACAGCACTTAAACGATCTATCCAATTCGGGGGTTACCAGAATACTATTTTTTCACAAAATTTATAACGGTCATGTTTAACACCGATCGGAGTTAATTTTTATTACTTTCGGAGTTCTATAATTTATTCTTAGTTTTTAACTCTGATCAAAGTTAAGTAAAACGACATTCGAAGTTAAATGTTAAACTGATTTCTAAATAAATATGATAAATTTTAGCCCAAAGAGTGTTTAATATTATTATTTAACTGTTCTGCGGGGCTAAAAAAAAATAACTTTGCCGCTATGTCAAGAAATTGCACAAAAAGGCGTTAAATATGGTCAACTCCTGCTGTTGGAGTTGAAGTACACCGGATATTTCTAAGAGTGTAGCTATCGTAGGAAAAAAATTCAGTTCAAGTTTCCTGTGAGTAATCTCGGAAAATTCGAGTTTCCAAAAATCATTAGAAAATTTGTATAAAATCAGCCTCTAGAGTGTTATGTCTGGAGATGAAAATGTATTTTGTTGATGAGACTTGTCAATAGCTATCGCAGGAAAAAAATTCAGTTCAAGTTTCCCGTGAGAAATCTCGGAAAATTTAATGTTCTTACTTCTGGCTGGAACGTCTTTCAAATTTTCCGAAATTTTCCACGGGAAATTTGAACTGAATTTTTTCATGCGATAGCTATTTTTTTTTTAAATACATTTTTTAATTGGGTGCAGAGTGGACTGATTAGTTCCTAGCTACTTGTAACTGTCAGAGCTTCTGCACCCAATGCGCGATCCTGCAAGTAAAGATTAGTAGCAACCTTAAATTTATTTATTTGGTATTCTTTTGGAAATTTGAAGTGTATTAGCGAATTCCATTTTTTTGATGTTCGGTATATAAATTCGCGCTTGATTTCTTCAGTTCGAGGTTTCGGGAGCTTCACCGTAAACCTATGTGCATTGGTTGTTCCTCTTGTTACTCTTGTTGTTGTAAAAAATGGTGGTATTTTCTCCGATACTTCTGCAGAACATTTACCATGTAAGCATCTGTAGAAGACGCAGAGTTCTGCAACATCTCTGCGATGCTGTAAGCTGTCTAGTTCTTGAGTAAGTCTGGGATTCCGTATTATTTTGATAGCGCGGCATTGAACCCTTTCCAATAAGTGGAGAGTGGTACCAGACTACATTTACAACTACATTAATCTCTCTTCCCTTTCCCAATCTTGAAATTTTTTTAAGATTCGTTCTTTGATGGAAAACATTCGTTTCGAATAGTTGTGTTAGTTGTTGTAGCTTCGTATAAAGCTTAAGTAAAAATTAACAATTATATTTTGGAACTCTCTGTTTCTTTTTCTCTAATTATTTTCAAAAATTGAATAAATGAATGTAGATAAGAAATAAGTTGGTGTCTACTCATGAGTCTTTTATATGTATTGTGTAAAATATATGCATACGCAATTATATAGCTATGAAAATAAATATTTCAAGGGAGTACATTCGAATTTATAAATTTAAAAATTATCATGAAAGTATAGTTTGTGTTTTTGTGTCAATTATTTTAGTCCATTGATATTCCAAAACATTATTTTGATGCCCTAGCTTAGAGAAGGTCAAGTGTGCCCCACGATAAAAATTTGACCGACTGGCTTGGAATTATAGGCACGCGACAATTCTTGAAATGGCGTCTATTTATACGAACAGTTAACTGTGAAGGAAGAGAAATAATATTTTAACAACTAGATTTTTTTGTTGTGGAGTGGTTACTTGTTTGTTAAGCTCATGCTTTAAGCTTTTTCATATGCGAATATTCCTAACATCTGCGCTGATGATCCATGATAGAATTTTTGAAAACTTTCCAGAATACGCAGGAGTGACACAATGTATGAATGACGAAATGTATTCAACTACCGAAAGTACTGTGTTTACGTTAAGAAGCGGAAGTATGGCCATGCATATTGTGGTGAAAGAGTTGTGTTAGAAAGCTCTTAAATACTTTTTTCGCGGTTGATTATTTTCCTAAATATGAATATATTGCTACATCTGCAGCTCGCTGATCGACAGCATTAAATTATTTTTCTTCACGTCAGTCATTTTTAGTCCAAGTGGATAACATAAGAGCGCATAAAACCTTCACTTTGAAAATGATAATACGACCAATATTTAGTTAACAGTAACGTTGTGTGGTCGAATAATCTGTTCGACAGAGGAATGATTTCTGTTTAGTAAATACTGAAAATTTTGATGGCAAAATCGTTTCGCAGTTGCAAATAAAAACAATAAGGTTAAACAATAATTGCAGGACGAAGACCTAAACGAGTTCGTAGACGTTAAAAGCTTCACAGAATTAAGAGGTAATGACAATTTGTGTGAAAGAAATTAAGGGTCATTTCTCCAATTTATTTAATAATAGCAAAGCAATATTTTCAAAATCGGGTTTCAATACTAATAAGTAATAACTAATTAGTAGCGCTAATAAATCAGTAATTAGGGTAATTCCTAACAAGGAATTACCGGTCCTAGGTTAATTACATTTGGGACTAGAGTAGAAATCTAAATCGAAACATGACTCACGGAATAAAGATTTATCTGATCTATTTAATCTCCAACATACTTTAATCCCCATCATCAAATTCAAACAGCAACGATATGCCTATAGAATGCGAATAGAATCATGAGATTATTTAGTCTAAATAAATCAAACAAAGTGTTTCTAAAATATATTTCAATTTTGTTATTAAAAATTACAAAAACCCATCAAAAATATTTCATTCAAGTTATTGCTTGTAAATTTTTATGCGAATCATTAAAATTAAGATTTTATTATTTTTTGTTTACGACAGGATTTATTATTTTCCGTATAAGTAGTTTTATATTTTGCAGAATTCCACTTACTATGCTTTTTCAATAGAACTGAACAAGTAGCAAAAAATTAAGTATTTGCAAGTTGTGGTAGTAACATGGATTCTGTTCATCAAACCAAAACTTATATTCCAGAACTTTCTTGTATCTGATACGCAGCTTTCGGATATATGCTTCTTAATATTTGTAATATGTGGCTTGGCAACAAAAAAAATTCGGGAAATTCAGTTGGAGGGTGAAGCGATTCAAATTGCGTATTGCTCGTATTTATTTTTAAAAAATATAAATGATTCATTTTCCATTTTAATTGATTCATCTTCCTTTCTTAAAATATTCTTACAATTTTTGCAAGTTGTTCTTTTTAAAATTTTGCAAGCGACATATGCGATGAATTATTTAATTGATGAATCATTTTTTGTTTCAGGCTCAATATCACAGAAAGTCTCCAACATAATAGTATCCAATTGCTCATTTTCAATAGTGTTACATGTACCACCAGAACTTATTTCTAGTTCACGAGTTGAGATGCAGTTTTCTTCAACAAGCGACGAGGAAAACTCTGTTAAAAGCATCTCATCGTCGTTAGGTTCACAATTTGTTCACACATTTCGTTGTCATGATCTTTGCGGCAAGATAGTTAAATTCGTGGACAGACACTGTTACCACCGCGCAGCCTTGTTAAACCAAATAAATTCTAGACGATCTTGATTAAGTCTAGACGTCAAAATGTAATCAGCCTCCTTGTTTTCAATAAGTTGCGACGAAAGTGGTAAAATTCCTCTAATGTCTGACGTATACCACTTAAACAGAATACATTTTTTTTTGTACATGTCTTAGTATTTTCAAAATATTCCAACATTAGTTTCAAATTTGTATGAACCAAATAATTATTTAGTTTCAAGCCACATGTGGGATTTAAATTAAACAAATTGTTGCTATTTATATTGTATAAATTGCATGATTTCTACAATTCACCGAGAATGATTCGAATTCATGCTTTGTTTTTATTGTCGTGCGATTTAACGCTTGCGTTGCTAGTTTTACCCGCATTTTTTCGAAAGCATTGGGATATACATATATGTCGAGATGCTATTTTTCGACATAGTTTTGTGTTACAATTTTTTTTAAACCATATTCGAAAAGTTATTTTAAAATGGCCCAGCCTATAATATCAAGTCCAGTATTATCCAAAACTTTTATAGTGTTAAAAAGAACTTTAGACAAGGTTATTCTATCCATGTTTTTTCTGTTCCGTGATAAGGAACCATACATTTATAAGGTTATAATAATCCAAGGATCATGAAAACCGTCAAATATTTTGCCATGGTTTTGAACCATCATCATTATTAATTTCACTGAAGCCGTCTACAACATCACAAACGTGGTCATACTCAAAGTCCTGATGAACGGCAACTTCATCAAAAATAAAAATACTTTTTTTTGAAGTGTTATCCATTTTCGCTAAGCTTTTATAGTTTTTAGTGATTTTTCAAATTTTTGTTTGTAGTAAAAGCAATTTTTTATATTTAAAAAAAACAATTACTGCAAGATGATGGACTATTTTCTGCTTGACTACTTTTAGCAGTTGAAGACATTTTATCATATTCATCGAATGAGGAAATCATCGTCACATCACGTTTATGCTTGTTGTCGTAAACTCTTATATTTTAGAAACGTTCCGGTACTTCACTATTGCTTTTTAAATCGGGATAATATAAATAAAATTTTTGCACAGATTTTGGTTTTAGTTTCGGCAAGCGCAAACTAAACTTTTATAATAAATAGTAGGACTATTCAACGGTTCGGGAATACAATAAGCTGGTTAGACGTGCCTGTTATGATGGGTTAGGCTCAAATAACAAATTTTCTTAGAGATACGCTCATATAGTGACTATATATTTTGGAAAAGCATACACATGGGAATTCAAATCACTCACTGTAATTTTGATTGAATCTGGAGGACTCTTGCAAATAATTTTTGAAAATTAACTTGATCCATTTCACTCAAACAAGAGATACGAAACGTCTGGTTTGTCAGTAGTCAATTGATTGAAGTTTCTGTGGCCCCTTTGGGTTGTATAATTAATGATTTATTAATGATAATTAATATTTAATAATTAAAAATTAAAGCGCCCTTGTTCGATACGAAATTCATCGATTTGTTAATTTTCAAAAATTGTTTGCAAGATATCAAAATGGCGCTGTGTGATCTGTTTGATTTGGATTTCTCAATTTGTAGTATAATCTTGACAACCTATATAGTCAAACGAATTTTGAGAAAATGGTTTCAAATCAAATCTCAGGGATGTGCTCGTGTAGTGTATTTATTTTATGGAACGTAAAGTATCCCTTTTGCCATTCTTCTTTAATGGGTTGAGTTTAAGCAACAAATTTTCAAAATTTATGTTTATAACTAATGTTTGCGGGATTAATTTTAGTTGCTGCACTGATTTCTACGGGAAATTGCAACATATCGTTGTGTAATTCCAAATTATTAATGTGTCGCTTAATATAGGCACGAAAACGACCATTCAAATGTTTCAGCTTCATCGATTACATAGTGAATTATTCCTTTTAAGTGGAGATCTTCATGATCTAGAGATAATTTTTGGCTAATATCATTTATTTTAATGTTGTAAACGTTATTGATAGGTTTTACGTCAACAATTGCAATGCCATAGTAAGTAAGAAAAAGCATCGATCGCTCTGCAAGGCATTTCGAACAACACGATCTCCCAAAATCGATGGTTGATTGCAAATTGCTGAGCGAGCGTTGGTTTAATTTAAAAACATCTTTAAAAGGAACATAAAACATGGGTCTTAAGGCAGGTGTTGGTTCACATTTCGAGTAATTGCGGGTTTCAGTTAGAGGCAACGGAAGAAATTTTTCTGAAATGAAAGATATTGTACAGAAAGCATCTAACGAAATGTTATTTTTTGTTGATACTAATGCCGGGCTGTTTTCGTAGATCTTTAATATCACCCTTGTTCTGCTGATGTGAACTGAATCGGATTCATTGGAATTTGCCATTTCACGAATAAATTTAAAAAAATTGTGGTCCGATGATCGAAAAAAGCCATTGTAATATTCGAAATCCAAGTACAGGCACATACAAATTTGTGGTGTCGAATTAAAAGCAAGTATTTGTTAATTTTATTAATTTGGCCTCTTTTTCCCAATTAAAACCATTCTAAAGAATTCGGCAGTCTTCAGTTTTATTATTTTCAAAAGAATCATTCATGATAAAGCTCTTTTTCCAAAATGTTTCGGAGTATTCGCCATTTTTATTTTTTTACTCCACGTCTGGATAATCTGGCCTGGGACTGTACATTTTTCGTTTTAAAATTTTTTTTGATTCAGTGACCAAGGTTGACAATGGGACCATTCTTTTTAGCTTGCGTGTTGTCTCCCTCATAATATTAACAAATCTACCAGTCCGTAATATTTCGTGTAGTGGTTTTTGACAATTGAAAACCAACTCTCAACACTAGCGTTCGATCTCCCCGGTTCGATCCGTCGGTCTTCCCTCAATTCCCATTTCGAATGCAAAGCATGCTCCCCAAAGTGGCAAATACGCCATATATCTTTTAATAGAAAAGACTAAAAATTCTTCGTTAAAAAAATATTAATTTGGCTATTATCGGTTTCAGTTTCAATTTTTTGTTTTCCATTCTGCGGATTCAGAAGGGGTTATTCTCAAATTGCCGCATGCACCATTTAACACTTTTCTTTAAAGAATTAATTGATTCTGAAACCAATTGGCTTGAAAATCTCGAACACAATATAAAACAAAATGATTCAAAAATAAAATCGACTTCGGCTAAATGTTTACTATTTAGTAACATACAAAAAGCTTCTAAAATAAAATATCGTTTCGACAATTTTCTAAAACCTTTTTGCATTATTAATTTTAATTTGAAACACATTTGACGCTTTTTGTGTAGCTACATTTTTTAACGTTAGTAAATTTTTTTAACACTTTTTCTACCCCTTAGTTTGAGTGATACTGGAACCATATAAAGTTTCTTAACTGTTTTCAAAATCCAACAGGTTGGCCTTCTTGAACCGTCCTAAGTGTTTATTCCTTCTGAGTGCTAATGCTGGGCAACAGCAAAGCAAGTGAACCAACTGTTCTTAATTCACGTCTAAGTAGGGTTATTAATGTTCTATAGTGCGACCCAAAGTTTAGCTTTGGTCAAACTTGTCATGCTACACTACAGGTGGAGTGTTCTTAAGGATAGCTTATAACTCTTTCGTCGCCTCTCCTGACTAGTTTACACGGAAAACCCCGTAACTGAAGTGCCTTGTCTGTTATTCTCCCGCCGTCATTTCTGTTACAGTACTCTTTGGAACCACAGCCCCACTTTCTTATTTAGAATTCTAATTAAGTTTTCTAGTACGACGCTTATAACTCATATTCTGTTTGAGCTGTACGCAAATTCCTTAGTGTCCCAGTCTAAAATTACATAATCTTCTCTACGTATTGCAATAATAAATAAAATAATGCGAGTTTGCCCTATAGTTCAACAATTCACCATAATACGACCTCATTATAATTTTTTTTTCCACACTAATAAACTCATCCGCACCTCGCACCAAGATCTACCTTTAATATATTTTTTTTAATAACGCCATACGCTAAGGTAATTGAACCTAAAATTAATGTTAATTTTTTTGTATTTTTTATTTCAAACAACATGGAACTTTACCATGATACAACATTACAAAATAACACAAACATATCCGAGAGAGGCAACACATTGTCGTAAATATTATAACATAAAGAGCACAAGGGTGACATTGTTTACATATATGAAGACACGAAAGGAAAAAGACTGGAATAGAAGGGATATGTATACTTATAAATATACCAGGTGTAAATTACTGGAAAAATTTAATAAACAAATGAGATGAACCACCTACGTATCTACCATAAATAATGTACTCGTTTACAAAAAAACTTAATTCATATATTGCAAAGGAATTACGTAAATGAAAAATTTGTTGTCAGATTTTGTATATAAGGGTTGTGTTTATACAATGTACTTAGTTACATTTCAATTTTTAAGCTAAATACCGTACAAAAATAGTACAGAGCTTAAGCAATTCCGACTAAATATAATGTATAGTGTGGTAGTTTTATACAAATATAATTGTAGACAATTAAATTTAATTATCGTTTCATCAGGAGATTTTGTGTAGTTTATTAATGCATTCTAAGGTATAGCCAAGTGAATGGACGATAATTTCATATATACTCAAGAATATCAATTATGCATAACCCAAATCCTTTATAACTTCATAATGTTCAACTAAACATAAAATTGTAATTAAATTAAATTAATTCTTTTCACTATAATCTAACATTTTCATCTTTCTTCGTCGTATTCAAATTTTAAATATTTTTTTTTTTTTTGCAGAATAAAAAGGTTTCAATTCCAATTCGAATTAATTTTTTCATAAAAAAAAATTCAAAAATAAAATTGATACTATTTTAATAATATATATAATGTTAATAATAATATTTAATAATTGAATTTTGACATTTTCTCGTTTTAAAACAAAAAAAAACATCCAAAATAGAAAACTTTATTTAATAAAAAGGAAATTTAATTTTTGAATTATTCAATTTGACTGAATAAAAATTTAATTTTGATTTTTAATATTTTTATCCTATTTTTAACCTCCTCGATATGGAGTTCGTTTTATGTGCTATATATGAACATGAAGTCATGTTGTTATAGAATGAAAATAAATAGTTTGAAATATGTTTTCATTTGATATTTAAATATTAAATATATTTATATATGAAAATTTGTACAATAATGAATTATTTTGACAATAGCAAGGGTTAATTATACTATCTAAAAAAATCCAATATAAATATCGACATCAAAAATAGGTACAAAAAAATTAAATTTATTGGTTTGGATTACAACTGCTAGAACCAAAGTAGTTTTACTGTTTACATAACTTTTCGTTGTTCCTTGCTAAATAATTTACTACCTAGCATTAAAGCTCGATCTGTTGCAAACATAAACTGACTGTGTCAAAATATGTGTAAATATTTTTTAGTGCATATTTTTGACTGAAATCCCGCATGCATCCTTTTGCTATGCCAACAGAATCATTTTCGGTATGAATTGAATATGGCGGTCTTAACGATTCACATCGTCAAAATAAAATGTCAACTAGCCAATGGTGATGTTCTCAGTTGAAGCGACACAAATAATAAGGAAAGCGTAGCATTTATGGATGATTTCCTATTTCCAAGTGCAGTTGCTTGTCAACAATTATTGTCGGCTTGGATTTAGTAGAGCATACCATGTGACACAGTGCTAATTTTTACAATGGTAGAAATATTTTCATTTAGAAAATAGCTCCATATTTAATAAAGTAGCAATAATATGAACTAAATAAAAATGCCACTTTTCCAAAAAATGATTGTGTTTTTGGTGGCAATGATTGTGGTAATGCATTGCTTGTATAAGTAAGTATGTAATGCATTATTTTTCGTATATTTTGGAAATTCAAAATATTCTCAGTATCTAAAATGATTTTTGGATACATTTTTGAAATATTGCCAATTATCCTGTAACTTGATTATTTTTTAAACGACTATGATGGAATTTACAGGTACGATGGAAATACGATTGTTAAACGATTTTTTGATGAAGTTTATGAATATGGAAAATTTGCCTTTAACTTGGGTATTTATTAACCGATTATGATGAAATTTGCGTATATGGTGGAAGTTGCATTCTCAAATGATTGAATTTAATTAAGCTGGAGTTCTAGAATATAACCAATAAAGTAAGATGGAAATAATGGTGATTAATGATGGTTATGGTCATGTTGATGAAGATCAGGATTGAGATGATGATGGTCTTGATAGTGAAGATGATGATGATTTTCATGGTGATTGTATTGATGATAATCATGCATGGCTATGGTGATAAAGGTGGGTATTGAGATAATGATGGTGATGATGATTGTTGTGGTAGTGAATAATCACTACCTCATGATAACATGAAGAGGTAGTGAATAATCACTATCTCCATGATAACATGGAGATAGCGATTATGATGGTGACCATCACGATGATGATGATAGTCTTGGGTTCTCTTGGGAATCTGTTAACCGATAATATTAAAATTTGACAGATACTAATAGGATAGATAAAGTTCTAGAATAAAGAAAATCGGGAGGTAACTCGATTATTCCTTTTCTAGGAAAACAAAATAACCACAAAATAGTTGTAAATGCAGCCTTTTCCCAAAATATTTCCTAAATATGTATTTAGAAAAGAGCAGTAAATTTCCTCTTTTCCAAAATATTTTTATAGAATTTTCCTCTGTTTTTTCCAGAATGTGACCCGGCTCTTTTCCGGATTATATTACTAGAAAAAGCAGAAAAGTCCCCTTTTTCTAAAATATTTTTAAAGAATTTTTCTCAATTTTTTTCCAGAAAATGTCTCAGCTCTTTTCCAGAATATAATACTAGAAGGAGCCAAAGATTCGTCCTCTTCGAAAATATTTTCCAGAATGTATTGCTAGAATGAACAGTAAATTCCCCCTTTTCCAAAATAATGTTAAAGAATTTCTCTCAGTTTTTCCCGGAATATGTCTCGGCTCTTTTCCAGAATATAATACTAGAACGAACAGTAAATTCTCCCTTTTCCAAAATAATTTTAAAGAATTTCTCTAAATTTTTTTCCAGAATACGTATTATTAGAGATAATATTTTTGTAACTACACTCATCCAAAAATTAAAGGAACACAATTTTTTTTCAATTTTTTTAGTGTTCTTTCAAGATCTGTATCTTTGTAAAATACGGTTAGCGCCTTCCAACTTAACCATATAAATTTAACCAAAAATCATTTTAAAATTCCATTTCTATCGTACGTGCTGAATTTTATCAAAATCGGATTAGAAATGGCCAAGTTCCTTCCTAGTTTGCCATTTTCCAGAACTTCATTTCAATAACGCATACCAAATTTCACTAAAATCGGATGAGAAATTGCCAAGTTCCATAATAATTGGTCATATTGCAGAACTTTATTTAATTTTTTGTCGTCTCTTATGGGCAAGTATTGCAAAAAAATCTTACGATCATTAAAGCTGAATTCACCAGATTTGTCCATTGAGCTCGTCAAGAAAATGACAACTTGACGGAGTTAAAAACCGAGTTAAAAATATGTTATCTTGCTTTTTTTTTTAGAAATTTCAGAATTATCAAAACCTAAAATAAGAATGGAAAAAGAAAAACAATGTTGGTATGCCTGAAATTTTGTGTCCAGCGAGATAACATATTTTTAACTCGGTTTTTTAACTCCGTCAAGTTGTCATTTTCTTGGCGAGCTCAATGGACAAATCTGGTGAATTCAGCTTTAGGGTTAAAAAATAACTAACGCAAAATGTGAAAAAAGTCGTTTTTTTATTTTGATGATCATTTGTTCCTTTAATTGTTTTGTACAACTTTGATCAATCTGTCCGGAAAAACGATTAGATATACCAATTTGAAAATAATACAGGGTTATTAGGAGTTGATTAAACTGTAAAATGACCTGGCAACATTAGTCTTTTCATCAATATTTGTAAAATAACGGTAGATTTACTAAAACAACCTAAAAACTCGTTTTTTGGTACTTTTTTCAAATCAATATTGAGCATGAAAAAAAAATGTGTTCTCAAGTAATCATTAAAGGGTCTTGTTAACTTAAAAAAAATTCCCAAGCCCATGGATCCTTAGAAAAAAAAATCCAAATTTTTTTCTTTGCGCTTTTTCTTATGATTGCGTGATAACGGTATCTTACAAAAATTGTCCGCTCAAAAATGTCAAAACTAGAGATTTGAAGCTTTAAAAAGCTTTTCTTTTCATCTCTGTATGGCACTAACACTAAAACACTAAAAAAATTGAACAAAAATTGTGTTTCTTTAATTTTTTGGATGAGTGTAGATACGGCCTAATCAGAGTTGTTCGATTTTGCTATTATTTATTTCATTTTTTAAAAGCACTTCATCTCTTACTTCGAAATTTTCGTAATGAAGGTTTCGATCATAACGAACTTTAGATTTTTGTTTGTTTTCATTTAAAATATTTCGAGCTACATTCCATGAAGTTTGTAATCTATATAGGTATTAGTTCTTTGGAGTAGTCTTCATTTTATCAGGTTCTTTCAATAATGAGTTTGAAATTGCTGGCTTATTGCCGAATAATAATTCGAATGGCATAAATTTTATTGATGTATGCGGTGTGGTATTATAGGCAAACATTGCATATGGCATCCCAGTTTAAAGGATCGTCTTGTGCCATGGGCGGATCTAGCTTTTAAGTTTGGGAGGGGTGGTAATTTTTAACTAATGTGTAACTATTATATACCTAAACAGAAATATCTTTTTTACAAAATCCGTTTTTGATTATTTATAAAATATATTGTATTTAAGAAGGACTTGGTCGCACAGAGTTTATGATTATTTCTTCCTTAGCCCTCAATCCATGAACCAGAGTCGTTTTCATCCTGGCCAAAACTACTTTTTCAAATTTTTCCGAAAGTTGCTCCATATGCAATTTAAAAAAATATATTAGTTTTGCTGGCAAAAAAAAAACGATTGTTTCTTGAATGAGGATGCCTAAAGATAATCCGTGAATTATTTAAGATTTTTTTATTGATAATTGTTGATTTTATAGCCCAAAGACGAAAACGACCATGATTCATGGAATTAAGGTGCTTAAAATACCTGCATGGACTGAGGATTAGTGTTAGTAGTTGGCTGCTTTCAATTAGGATATGAGATATGCGTAAATACTAAAGTTTTTGTTTACATTTTATTTTCAATTGACTGGTAAATGTAATCAAGATTTTTTTTCATGCGTACATTATTTAATCCATTTTTTTAGCATTATTTCTGTAAAATATCGAGTTTTAACCTCTCTGAATTTAACAATTAGTGCTTATATACCCTTAGTCAGTAATATGTACATAGTTGAATTATTTGCTTTGATTTTAATGATTGAAATGTATATTTTTAGAGGTTTTTGTTTCATTTTGGGAGGGGTAATTACCCCCTCTACCCCTCCCTTGTATCCGCGCCTGTCTTGTGCATAATTTTGGATATACTCTCCTAAAGTTTTATGGGACCTTTCTAGTGCACCGTTACTTTGAGGATGATACGCCGTACAGTTAATTTATTTTATTTTTAGAATATTACATATTTGTTTAAACATATGACTAGTAAAATGTTGTCGTTGATCTGTTAGTATGGATATAGCACATCCAAATAAACAAATAAAATTTTACACAAATGCTTTTGCAACCGTTGTGGTTTCTTGGTTCGGAATAGGGATTGCTGACGAAATTGTCAAGCCATCTTGGAGAGTTAGTATAAATTTATTATTTTTGTGAGATGGAAGTAATGGACCAAAAATATCTAATGATATTCTCTCGAATGGTTTGGTTGATGTTAGGCATTTATAGGCATTTTTTGTAAAAGTCCATGTTTATTATGTTGACACTTTCCACATGTTTTTACAAATTTTGAGATTCGACTTAGCACTTTACGAAAACTATAATAGCATTTCATTCTATTAAATGTTCTAATTATTCCTGATAGCCACCTAAAGAATTTATGTGAAATTCTTTGATAATTTGAGAGATATACATAGTTACGACAACGTATATTGTCTCTACTATATATATTTTGGTGAAACCATGCTTTTCAATTTTGTTTAGTCTTATTCGAACTGTAGGACAGAGTAGATGTAATATGCGTATTTTTACGGTATTGAGATTTTTTTTATTGTTTGGAAAATACAAAATATTGTTTTTAAATTTGTTGATATAATTATTGATATTTTATTTTACGATTATATTTGTTTAATTTGTTGTTGTATTGTTTTAGTGTTCTATTATCCTGGAAGACACCAATTATAACTCATCAAATTTCATTGTTTTTATTTTATTAAAATATGTAGTCATATTTCATCAATATTAAATTAATCTCCATAATTATTATAATCGTAGCTATAATTAGAACCATCTTGATGTGAATAGAGCCGGCATGTGAAAAATGAACTTAAAATAAGGGATATAGAAACACTAAAAATTCATTTATTTTCATAGTGTTTATATGAAAAAACGCGATTTCGATTGACGATGAAATATGAATTAAAAGTTAAACCTAGTTAAATAATTTTTTAAGAAATCGCTAACAAACCACTCAATGTCTTACTCATTTAAAACACAGATTCTCAAATTTCCTTATTTTCGAGCAATAATCAAAAGAAAATAAGGGAAATTAAATTAAAAAACATTCTACAACAACAACAACAATGTGTATTAAAAAGAGAAAATGCAGTTTATTGACGACATCATATCTCCACATCTAAAACCAATGGTAAGAAAAAAGACAACACGTCTCTGCTCAACAATCAAAATTAAAAAAAAAACAAAAAGAGCCAAACAGAATAAAATAAATCAATACAATGAGCGCGAAAAAAATAAAACATCAAAACAATCTAGCATGCTTTGCAAATTCAAAATAACTATAGAAACATATTCGAAGGGTTGGCGTAGAGTTTGTTGTTACCTAACATAGTCCTAATAGGCCGTTTAAGCGACACAAACAAACTACACCACACTCACCAACTAATGATTCAATTATTTAACTGGGTTTAACTTTTAATTCATATTTTATCTTCAATCGAAACCGCGTTTTTCATATAAACACTATGAAAATAAATGAATTTTTAGTGTTTCTATATCCCTTATTTTAAGTTCATTTTTCACATGCCGGCTCTATTCACTTCAAGATGGTTCTGATATTACATGTTTCATGAACATTTTCATATCAAAACGAAACAAAAGCTCATATCTATATTATATAAAATACAAGAATGTTCAACATTTTCTTAAGCTATAAATTTCCATTTCATATATCAATTACTAAGCATAGTTCAATAGCTCATGTGTTAGAGCGATTCGCTTATGAAGTTAAAGGTCTCGAGTTCGATTCCCGATAACTTCGTCTTTTTTTTTTTTATCAGATTAATGTTGGCCTTTATTAACAGTACATTCTTTTATTAATTTCGAAGTATTCCTTTTGCAGAAGATGTTTGTATTTATTATGGCAAAAATGTTTCACATATGTAAATAATAAAATTGTGCAATTGCACAGGGGTTCCCTAGTCTATATACAATAAAACAAAGTCGGGTTAGTTACACCATTTATAACTCAAGAACGGCTGGACCGATTTTTATGATCTTTGATTTGTTGTATTTGTCTCCGCCCCGAATAGCAAAATAACTATTAAACATCGGAAAAATTCACGAAAACAAAATTTATGAAGAAAATTCATTTTCTCATATATTTTGTATGGAATGGCTTTTTTGATGATATCTCGAGAACGGATTGACTGATTTCGATGAATTTTTTTTTTGTTAATTTTTAATTTTCATGAAAATTTAAAACTTTTAAAAAAATAAAAAATAAATGGTTTGTTTACAGAAAAAAGACCAACCATATATTATTTGTCAACATAATTATTCATCTCTATGCAACTGTCCACGCTTGAGAAAGAAGATTTTATATGGGAATTTGTTGTTGTTTTCGTTTGTTTCTGGTCTAAGTAGTATTTCATGTCTCTTTTGCATACCACTGAGCACGTGCTTAGCGATTTATCAGCAATTTTTTCGAGTTTTTACCAATTTTCATTCAGTTTTCGACGGTTATTAGATTTGAATTCGATTTAATTAATTCTCTTCGAACGATTTTTTCTGAAATTCATCAGTGAAAAGTGATTTCACAGAGGATAAATTACACATTGTAAAAGGTTATGTATAGTTTGTACCAAATAGATGACATCATATATGCCAAGATTCCTGATCCCGAAACTGATCCAACCCTGCATGATGTTGTAATTACGAACATGATTCACGGTCCGTGTGGCGCCTCAAGTGTTCCAAGCGTTATCCACGAAATTTGACAGCGGAAACTATCACTGGCAACGATGGTTATCCACTGTATCGGCGTCAACCACCCGATGATAACGGTAGAACTATCACAAAGGAAGTGAAAGGAAAGGATTTCGTGGTCGACAACACTTGGATTGTTTCATGTTCTCCACTTCTTTTCAAAACATTCAAGGTGCATTGCAACGTGGAGTATTGCCAATCAGTGAAGTCCATCAAATTCATCTGCAAATATGTCACGAAAGGCAACGATATGGCGGTTTTTGGTATTCAAACTTCTAATACCAACGATGAAATCACGCACTTAAGTTGGTCGATATGCGTGAGCTGCAATGAGGCAATTTGGCGTATATTCTCATTCTCCATTCATGAACATCATCCCACTGTTGTACATTTGGCGGTGCATCTGGAGAATGGTCAACGGATTTATTTCAACGCATCAAATGTTGCTCAAAGTGCTGAAACACTTCCAGCGACAACATTGACCAGTTTCTTTTCGATTTGCCAAAGTGATCCGTATGTACGAACGTTGCTCTACTCTGAGATGCCACTTTATTATACTTGGAATGCTTCATCGAAGAAATTTTAACGTCGGAAGTAAGGCGATGCGGTTCCTGATCATCCGTATGGACGTTCTACTGATGCTCTTGTTCGCATTTACACAGTTCATACGAAGAATGACGAATGCTTCTACTTGCGGTTGCTGCTGGTGAATGTTCGTGGGCCGACATCATTTGAATCACTTCGAACTGTAAATGGTGTAGCGTGCCCAACATTTTCTGCTGCATCATCAACAGCTTAATTTGCTTGAAAATACTCATTGGGACATGACAATCGTTGAAGCAATTGTTTCTGCATCTCCAAGTCAGATACGAACATTATTTTCTAACATTATGTCGACCTGCTTCCCATCGAATCCACGTGAACTGTGGAACAAATACAAGGATGACATGTCAGAAGACATTATACATCGAATTCGTGTCAGTTCAGGGAATCCCGATCTCGAGGTGAGTTAGGATGAGATTCATTACCAGGCTTTGCTTTTGATCGAAGGCATGTGTTACCTCATGTGCGGCAGTTTGTTAGTCAAGTTAGGAATGCCAACGTTATATCGTGGAATGAACAACGCTTTCAATCGAGAATTGGAACGTGAACGTGAATAAGATCGAGATGCATTGAACCAATCAGTTCGAACGAATGCATCACTGTTGAACCCCCAACGGAAGTAAGTATACGATACGTTAATAAAGGCAATTGTTTAATGGAAATGGTGGCAATTGTTTAATGGAATTTTCGCAATTTCGTCTCAACGAAGGTCGAGCTCATCAAGAAAGTGTTCCCATCATTGCTAACCACAAGAATCACAATTGGTGGAGTGAACTAGTAATTCTTACGGCAAAGAACAAAGATGTGGATTAATTAAACTTCACAATTCAAAATCAAATTTTTGGTCAACAGCAATCTATCGACTGTGTAACAAACGAAGACAACGCAACCAACTATACAACTGCATTTTGAAACTCACTGGATCTGCCTGGCTTGCCACCACACAATTTACAACTGAAGGAACCAAACAAAACTATGTAACGGAACGCGTTTGGTGGTGAGAAAACTCATGGGCAAAGCGATTCACGTTACGATACTCTAAGGAACGTTCCAAGGTGAGGAAGTTCTCTTTCCGATAATTCCGATGATCCCAACCGATATGCCATTCGAGTTCAAAGGAATTTAATATCCCATTCATCTTGAATTTGCCATGATGGTCAACAAATTACAAGGCAATCCTTAAGTGTTTGTGGCCTGTATCTATAAAATTAATGTTTCTCTCAGGGTCAATTGTACGTAGCATGTTCACGTGTCGGAAAACCATCTGCTTTGTTTGTTCTCGCACTTGACAAAAAACGAAAAATATCGTATATCACAGGTGCTTCAATGAAGGGAATCGACCCCAGTGCAACCCATCCAGCAAATGCCATTAAGCAAATGCCTTGCTGTCACGTGAATGACATTCATTGCTATGTAAATAAAATTCATTTCATTTTGATTTTTGTACATTTATTGAACTTACAGCTAATTAATTTTGAGTATTCATTTTATCTTAATAATAAATTGAATTTAATTTAGCCAATAAGTTAACACAACATTTATTAATTCTGAGGTGGTACGAAGTTCGCCGGGTCAGCTAGTTTCTAATAAACTAAAACTGTAAATGAAAATAACCGTTTTCCCATATAAATACGTTCATAGTAAAGAAAAAATTGTATTTTAGGAATGATATCAAAGGGCCGAATGTCGAAGGGCCGAAATGGGTCGAAGGGCCGAATTTTTGTGTTTATTTTTTTAAAGATTTGAAAAGTGCCATCCGTGAATGTTGATCCACAATTGATCCGAAAACCCTCAAAAATTTAACAAATTCAATGCCTACTCGAATTTTCGAAGTTATTCAGAAAAATGGGGGCCAGACCAAATATTAAATAAAATAATATCTGAAAAATTGCTAATTTTATTTTTTATTTTAGTACATTATCAGAAGTGCGTTTAAACGAAAGTCTACCTGAAATTTAAATATTTCAATTTATTAAAGTAAACCATTAAAATTTTTACTAATGGTTTATCTTAGCAACAGATTTAAAATGATAGACACAATTTAGACTACTTGAAAAAAATCAAAACACTTTACTCTTAGAACTATATTCAAAAAACATAGTGCGTTTAATTGAATGTCTACCACTGTATAGTTGCTTTATTTTTTTCTATTTTATCTTTTATTTCATTCACTTCTACAGTGTGTGAGAAGATCACATAAAAATAATCTGGTTTCACAATTTCAGTTTTCATAATGAACGTAGGTCGTACGCTATTGATCTTATCTGTAGAGGATATTTCTATCATACTCATGGGCCTAACAACATTCAACTTATTAATTTGACTATACATACATATTGTATTTTATTAAAATAATTATGAATTTTGTGTATGTAGTATTTCTTCTAGAATATACGATATTCCACACCACCGCGCGCTGGATGTTTTGTCTCTGTTATTTTCGAAATTTTAACAATTTGATTGGTGTTGGTATATGACGACTTCACACGAAAGTGTAAAAGAAAATAAAAAAAGAAAACAAAATGTTTCTTGTTCGGGTTCCGATTTTTTTTTTTTGTGTGTGTGTTTTTGACGCGGAGATTTTTTTTATCTTCTTGAGTCAGTTCCAGTTGAGTTTTGATTTTTAATTGGAGAAGTCGATTTTTATTGTGAACCAGTTGAGTTTTGGGACTTTTGTCCGATAAATCGGTGAAGTTTGTTTTATTGAATAAAACGGTCGATTTTTTTTAGTGATATAGAGTTTGTGTTTTTTTTGATCGGGACTAGTCATGTTTGGAGTTGGAAAAAAGAGCCCACGCTGGTAGTGAATATTGAGTAGTGCTAACTATTGAGAAAAGCCAATATGTTGAATTTAGTTTAAAATCAATAAAATTTATTTTAATATTAACGAAAAAATAAAATAAAGAGTTAAAGTTGTGCTGTGAGCACAGATTGGTGTCTTAATATATTTTTTTGTGTTTTGAGTTTCATTTATAAACATAATTAAGAGTGTCAGTGGTTTTTTTTGGGGGTTTTTGTGTGGGCATTGTGTTAAATAGAAAAAATACAAAAAGAAACTATAATGGTGTTTTTGCGCTGCTTTAAAAAAAAAAAAAAACATTACGCTAAACCGTTAATAGTGGTAATTAAAACGTAAAAAAAAACTATAAGAAGAGCCATGTTTTTGTTATGATTTATTTGAGGAGTTCATTTCCGTATACTTGCTGTAAAGTGGAGTGTTAACGGTGGTGCTCAATAACTTGGGAAAAGAGAAAAATAAAAAATTTCCAAAGAGAGAATACGGTGTGTCAAAGCTGTGATTCTGGTTTACGGTTATCTGTTGAAAGATCAGTTCTTTGACCAGTGAATTGTTGTGTGGCAGCAGACCTGCTTATCAAGTAGGTCGGGGTTCGTGCTTGAGGAGGATGGTGCATCGAGTTCCTGCGTCGGGTGGTGTGTGCAGATGAGATCGGACCGATCTCAAAAGGTATTGTGTTATTGAAGAAAAAAGAAACGAAAATTTGTGAACTAACGTTAAATTTAAAGTACCGTTTATCCTTATTATTTTTCTTGTTTGATTCTCATAGTATGAATATTAATTTTTGTATCGCTAAGTTTATTAATTCAAGCTCTGTGAGCCAACCTTGACTACGACGCAGTTTTCGTTTCATTACTACATATATTAAACTGTATATTTATTTTATTATGTAACATTTTTTCAGTATTGTCAGGTGATACTCATCACCACCAATCAAATCGTTAAATAAATATTGCGAATTTTCAGGTTAAATCAGTCAGTTTTTCCAGTTAATTTTATAACCTTTAGTTTCCGTTTTTTTTCGAAATTTTTTGGCATGGTTCGATTTTAGTGATAGTTTTTTCATTTAATACGAGTAGTTCCGGTAACGTGCATTTAATGCTAGATTTTCTTCGTTATCACATTTTTGTCATTAGTCTCAATTTTTTATTTTTTTTTATACATTTTGAATTGAGTGCAGAGCGGACTTATTAACGGTCCTGGCTCCTTGTAACTGTCAGAGCTGCTGCACCCAATGCGTGATCCTGCAAGTAAAGATTAATAGCTACCTTAAATTTATCCATTTGGTATTCCTTCGGAAATTTGAAGTGTATTAGCGAATTCCACTTTTTTGATGTTCGGTATAAAAATTCGAGCTAGATTTCTTCAGTTCGATGTTTCGGGAGCTTCACCGTAAACCTATGTGCATTGGTTGTTCTTCTTGTTACTCTTGTTGTTGTAACGAATGGTGGTATTTTCTCCGATAGTTCTGCAGAACATTTACCATGTAAGCATCTGTGGAAGACGCAGAGTTCTACAACATCTCTGCGATGCTGTAAGCTATCTAGTTCTTGAGTAAGTCTGGGATTCCGTATTATTCTGATAGGGCGGCGTTGAACCCTGTCCAATAAGTGAAGGTGGTCCAGACGCACCTCCCCAAACTTGACAGCAATACTCTATATATGGTCGGATGAAGGTTTTATATATTTGGAGAACTTAATGCGATTTAAAAAACCTTCTGCATCGATTCAGAAACCCGAGTTTTTTTGAAGCTGATTTAGCCAATGCAATAATGTGTTCATTCCATTTGAGTTTGTTACTTATTTGAACACCAAGCAGTCGAATTGAGTCGCAACCCACAAGGATACGGTTTTTTACCACAAATGGGTAGTCGTTGCGACTTTTTTTTTTCGTGAAAATGTGCATATTTGTGTCTTTTTTTTAAGTTGTTGTTACCCAGCTCAAATATTGTACTTAAATCGGAATTAAGAGAAGATACGACTTCTGCCCGTTTATTATTTAGATCTGTAATGGTAGGCTCCACCTCGAATGAAATAGAAGAATGCAATGTGGCATCATCCGCAAAGCTATAGATTGGGTTTACAGTGCTATCCAGCAAATTGTTGATGTATAGCAAAAACAGGGTCGGTGACAAAGGTGATCCCTGAGGGACTCCGGCATTTGGGAAGTGCGTCGATGATGATCTCCCATTAAGCACGACGCTGAGTTTTCGGTCATTGAGATAGCTTTCAATCCACCTGGTGGTCATCGAGTCCAGCCCGTATGCCACAAGTTTACAAATCAGATTCTCATGCAATACCTTATCAAAAGCCTTGGATATATCCAAGGCGATTGCAAAGGCCTCTCCGTGGTGTTCTAGGGCTAGATTCCATTTGTTCGTGACATACGCCAGGATATCGGTCGTGAATCGGGTTTCACGAAAGCCGTATTGTCTACTCACTGGTTCGCCATTTGGTTCTTTGTTCTCGTAACTTGCACTCATCATGAGTGAGTAAGTTTATTTCGGTGATCAGGTGATGATGATTTGGATCTCAGGAGGGGTCGGTCCTTCCATTTACTGCTGATTGGGCCGTCCCCCAGGACAGGCTGTGCTGGGCGACTGCTCAATATATGTGTTGGTCGTCTGAAGTGTCGGCTTAAAATAAAAAATATTTTTTTTCAAAAATGTGAGTTGTAAATAAACCTTTATTTTATATTTGTGTTATATTAATATTTTAATATAATATTATTATTAATTTTTTGAATTTTCTCAATACGACTGCAACAAACAATGAACAATTTAAAATCATAATGGATTTTATAGAGAAAAACGTAGGCATTGCCAAAAATTATTTAAATTCCATAAGGGCCTATCCACACCAGTATTTTTAAAAACCGTATTCACCCTCGTTTCTATACCTCTCTGCCTACAAACCTATATTTGTGGTGGGGATTTGTAATGCACTTTTGCATTACGAAATTTCTGGTATTCTCGTGTTGTTACACGTGTGGATAGGCCCTTACAATTCAAGGAAGCCACAAATTTTGTGGACTGAAGTGGTGGAAAGCTTAACCCTTAACGAATGAGAGCCTTTTGTATGTACTCTTAAGTTTTGAAATATGGAACTTGGCTATTCCTTAACCGAGTTTAGTGAAATTTGGCATGCGCGATGGAAATGGGTTTCTAAACTGATTATTGGACAAAGTTCTGGAATATGATCAACTAGGTTGGAACTTGGCTATTCCTTAACCGATTTTAGTCACAATTGGAATGCCAGATGGAAATGGCATTGTAAAATAATTTTTAGACGAAGTTCTGTAATATGGCCATTTGGAATAGAACTTGGCTATTACTTAACCGATTTTAGTAAACATTTTTCAAATGATTTTTGGATAAAGTTCTGAAATATGAAATGCAAGCCGAATTTCATCATAATCAGATAACGAGTAGGCTAGTTCTATCCCAGTTGGCTTAATTCCAGAATTTCATCCAAAAATCATTTTAGAATCCCATTTCCATCGCGTTTACCAAATTTCACTAAAATCGTTTAAGGAATAACCAAGCCAAAATTATTTTAGAATCAAATTTCCATCGCGCATGTCAAATTTTACTAAAATCGGTTAAGGAATAGCCAAGTTCCATCCTAATTGGCAATATTGCAAAAATTCATCTTCAAAATCATTTCAGGATCCCTTTTCCAAGACGCATATCAAATTGCGTGTCTGGTTTGTTCGGAAATCTCCGTGGATATCTCTATGCCTTATTTCACATGTCCTCTTATAGAGGCCTTTCGTTTTCTATGGCATAATTATTTTGTCCTCTTAGCGAGTCCTTTCATTCGTTAAGTATTGAACTATGCAGGTCCTCCGTAAAAAACCGTCGATGAGAGGAAAAGAGTAAGGTTATTTAGAACGCAAATAAAATCGCGATATTGATATAGTAATTTATGATAATAAATGTGCTCTTTTAATTTAAAATTATTATTTACTACAAAATAAATTTTTTGTTGTAGTTCTTACGATTTGTTTACAATTATTTTTAACAGGCCTGCACTAAAACTAAAAGTTTAAAATAATGACTCAGTTTGTTTGGATATAATAATAAGTAAACGAGTTTTTAGAAAATTTATTTTTAATAATAAAATTAATTTTGTTAAAAAATTTTAATTTAAAAATATTTATGTGATTTGAAACTAAAATAGCCATGATTTTCGATATCGATTATTTCATAATAGCTATTTTCGATGTCATCGAAACTCTCGAAATTATCGAAAAAAACGCTATCGCTAATTTCATAATATTGGTTTATTATTTCATTAGCTACTAACGACGTGGCAAAATTAATGTTATTTTCCTTATCCTTTTCTCTGGTTAAATCATGCGGTTATTCAAGCATGAGATTATGTTTGGAAAACCCCACGCCGCACTGTGAGCTCTAGCCAGCTACACAAACCGCACCAAACCTCTAATCTCATAATTCTGTTAACGGAATCCTTCGGGATTTCTTTACAATATCTTCTTCATTATTTAGAGTTATAATTTATTGATCTGAATTATTTTGACCACTTATTGCATTTGAATTTAAACAAATTGAAACAAAAAATAATACACATTTTCTTTATGTGTTATAGAATTAAATGGCGAACAAAAAAAAAACAAACAAAAATATCGGTTTTTCAGAAAATTGAGAAAAACCAATTTGGTGGCCATTTTAAAAATGAAAAACTTAAAGATGGTACTATTTTTAAAAATATTTTCTTAATCCTTATTCTTTTACCTTTAAAATGCGCCCTATTTTATATTTTTCGGATAAATACTTTTTATTATATTTGCATAAATGCACTACCATTTTCAACTAATTCACAAATTTTGACCAACTGAACCTTTTGCAACAACAACAACAAATCGAGTTCTACAAAAAAAATTTTAACCAGTACTACACATTGAAAACATCAAAATCACAAAATGTAAACATGATTTCTGGTCCCATATGTTGAATTTTTGATTTCACGTATTTTTCACCATATACATACATATGTATACCAAATAATACCACCAGTAAGTTTATTGGAATACAACCTTTTATATAAATCTGATAGTGTTTATAGATATCATTCAATTTGGAAATGGTTTCGTTTAATCTGAAAAACCTATATCTCGTTCAGAAATGTATCCATTTATACCATGTTCAAGTCAAATTCAGACTAATTAGAAGGAACTTGGCTGTTTCTTAACCGAATATGATAAAATTCGATTTGTGCGAGTACAATGGAAATGCGATTCTAAATGATATTTAGAAGAAGCTTTGGAATATGGTCAGTTAGGAAGGAACTTGACTGTTTATTAACCGATTATGATGGAACCCGGTTTGTGCGATGGAAATCGGATTCTAAAATGATATTTAGAAAATTGTCTGAATTAAGGCCAATTAGGAATAAAGTCAGTTTTATGACATATCATCGGTTAAGAAATAACCGAATTCCTTCCTAATTGGCCTTAATGCTAAATTTCATCGTTATCGGTTAAGAAATTGTTCCTTCCAAATAAGCCTTCGTTTGACTTAAAAATTATATTGATGGATAAACTAGATTTATATGAAATATTCAAATTTTCTACATCTAAGAGATCCAACAGACAATTGGAAATAAGAGACAAGTCAATCCCCAATTGGGCTCTTAAATCATTTTTTTACTGTAATATATTATTTCTAAGCCATTATAGAGTTAAAAAAGTATATAAGAAAAAAAAAATCGAAGACCGAGAAATTTCATGATTTCCCGGTTGCGCTTTTGACAGAAAAACGGGATCCCTGTGATTTCATAACATCCAAATAGTTTACATTACCCTACACAACTTTATAACGACGCTGCATCACCTTACCGAGAAAATGAGAACATTGGAGGTCAGTGAAAATAAGTGCTTCATTCTTTCGCAAGAAAGATGAGCTACGTCCTCTGCCCAGTATATTTTATTTTTTGGAAAATATTTTTGTCTTTCTTGCTTAATTCGTTGACTCTGAAAATTTAATACCGGAAGTGTTAGTAAAAGTTTTAATTAGAGACAGTTTTAAATGCTGAATCAACGACGGATTTGTACAGATTGGACTTATAGTAGAAAAAAAAACATAAAATCATTAATATACAAATTACTAAAGTTAATTGATAAAATAAAAACAACAAACAATTTCAATGGAGGAAAACCACATATTAGTAACTCCAAAACAAATCCAACCTTAAAACTATTGGTAAAATTAAAACATAAGTTGTGCGATCGATTCAAAAAAAATGTCAAATGTTTCACAGAAAATATGGATGGTAAAATGTTCAGAAACTTTATTGATTTTCCGTTGCATTACAGGACCAGTTACGTCGAGAACCATAAATATAAAAACATAAAAGCAGGGGTACTCATAATCTTATTTGCCACAAATTACGTCACAAGCGAAAACATGCAATCGCACAATTACGCCTTTAAAACCAGATTCTGGACGATACCCAAAATATTACATTGATCAAGATACGTTGAAAAACTGTATCCGCCGCACTCTAAAGATGGCAATTTACTAAGAACGAATACTAAAAACTGCTTTGGAACGCTCTTAATTCATATAGATAGATAGACGTAAAATGGAGACAAAATAACACTTGCGTACTCTATCTGGGGCAGCACAAATGATGGGTAAAATGACTTAAAAGTTAATATATGATAAAAATCTTTAGAATTGTTTTTTTTTTTAAATCTAACATTGAATATGGTTTGTTAATATCAGTGTCAATGTTGTTTTAATACGTTAAATTAATGCGTATGCATATGAAAGTAGATCACATCGTTAAGCATAGACTCGAATAGCTAAGGTATGAATGCTAAAATTGCAATGACATAAAAGTTAGTTACATAACCGCGCCTATACTTTTTGTAGATATTTGCCAAAGTTTAGGAAATATGCCTTGGTTCAGACTTATGTTTAATAATAATACTTATTATGTTTAATAATAATTGAATACTTGCAAACATAGCATAGAATACTGGATATACTTGCAAACCGTCAGAACCAGGACCCGTACAAGCATCCAAGATCATGAGAGCCTTCTTCACTTCGTGCACAGAAAAAAACTCTCATTGACTTTTTTGAACCCGACACCCTTGAATGATGTGCGTCATCCACTTCAAGACGCTGCTAACCAATTTTGCAAAGAAATTTCATATTATATCCAGGTCATTCGAGTTATGGCCACTAAATTTCTTTTAAAATTTTTTTTTATGAGAGTAAACCATTATTTTGCTTCATTAGTTTCACAAAACCCCAGATCTTCTTTGGATTATATCGTATATCCTTCTCAAAGTCTATATTATAATTGTTGTGCAGGAACCAGTTCAGGAAGCAAACTGTTTGTGTCGAAACTTAAATTGAGGATAATTATGGGCCGAACCTGTGCGTCTATATTTTTCGGAGATTTATTATGCATGACCTTAAGCTGCTTAATTTGTGACCCAAGTAGTTCTTTTGTCGTTACGGAAGTAAGACTTCCTAATTTTCAATTTGGGAACAATTCTATATATTCAATATGTTGTTATTTTACAGTTGTCATCAACATAAAGTTCATAAAGTTATTTATTGAAATGTGCTCAGCGCGTGAAAAGTTTCAAACGGACAATTTTAAAAAAAGGTAGAACTATTACCTTTCTTATAAGAAAATCCATTTTGATCTGGGGTGTAAAATACTCTCGAAGATCTGCCAGATCAAACGGCCCAAGTTTGTTGAATCTCTTGTTGGTGTATGTAGAAGATAAAATCCAAATAAACGCCATTGCTATTCAGTATGATGTTGATCTGTGAAGCACATCACATTTTGTTTCCATAAAGTCGCAAAATAACGCAGATAAATCATTTGAATTAGCTGGAATAAAGACATTGTCAACAAATATCCAAGTCAAGTTCGTAAATTGAAATCGCACCAAAAACTAATAAAGTCACAATTCTCGTTCATAGATGGCAATATATTATAGGAGAAACCGTCGATGAAGTCTCGTCAAAAAGATGTACCCAAATCTATAGAGGGGAATAAACAATCTAAATCTAATTTAAGCTTGATTGCAATAAACGCTATATAATTGGATCAGAAAACAAAAGTTAGAAACAAATTTTTTTTCGAACAGCAGTAACCACTCCACCTTCTTTAAACTTTATACTGTAACATACCGTTTGCGATGAAAATCGTGACCGACGGGAAATATTCTGTAAAATGCAAGCTCATCAACCGTGCCATAATTAGTTTAACAAATAGACAGGCTATTACTAAAATTAGTACAGAACCATTGAGGTTGGTTCTACAAATGAATCAGAATTAAAATGGGACGAATTATTAGAACTAAGTGGGTTAGAGTTAAAAAATTTAGAATTTAATGATTTAGAATTAATATTATATACTGAGGAACTATTACAACAAGTATTGCATTATTTAATCACTTCATGGCTTCGAGTTTTATTGAATAACGTTGATGACATGAAAAGCACACACTAAAACACAACCCTGGTTTACTAGAATGTTGTAAAACTCCGGAAGTACCATATTGTCAGCTCTGATGAGCTTCCCTCTTTGGGAGGCTGAATGAAGCATGACAAGTTCAACGAATCAAATCTTCTGTTTATCTCCATAACATAATTTATAATTGAATCCAGCGTTGTATTAGGTTGTTCAGAAATTAATGCAGGTTTTCAACCATTTTATTTAAAACGACATATCTCAGTTTAGAATAAATTTTATTAATCGAAATAAGAACCATAAGAATCTACACATTGTTGCCAACAAGATACAAGTTTATTAATTCCAGTAGCTTAGAATTATGTAGTTCTAGAAGCGACGAATTCTTCGAAGGCATTTTTGCGGCTGTTTGGTCGTTGAATATTTTTTTCTTGTAAGAAGTGGTCGAGATGCTTGAAAAAGTGGTAGTCGGTTGGCAAGAGGTCTGATGAATATGGTGGATGAGGCAGAGCTTCGTAGCCAAGTTGGTTCAACTTCTGCAGCGTCGGTTGTGCAACATGTGGTCGAGTATTATTGTGCAGAAGAATTGGGCCCGTCCTATTGACTAATGCCGGACCCAGATGTTTTAGTTCTTTATGCATTCTGTTAATTTGTTGACAATATTTCTCTGCTGTGATATTTTCGCCAGGGTTCAGGAAGCTGTAGTGGATAATTCCGGCTGACGACCACCAAACAGTCACCATAGTCTTTTTTTGATGCAGCTCAGGTTTGGAGAAGTGTTTAGGGGCTTTGCCACGGTCCAACCACTACGCTGAACGTCGTCGGTTTTCGTATAGAATCCACTTTTCATCGCACGTCACAATGCGATCGAGAAATGGTTCGTTTTTGTTGCGCAAAAGAAGTGAAGAGCAAATTTCATAACCGCGATTTTTTTTGGTTTTCGTTCAATTCGTGTGGCACCCATTTGTCGAGCTTCTTCAACTTTCCAATTCGGCTCAAACGTTCCGAAATTAATCCAATACTTACGCATAGGTCCCTGAAGCTCTTGAACAGTCGTGCGTAGGTTTGCTTCCACCAAAGCCTTCAATTCAATGGCAGAAGGACGTCCGCGACCTTTCTCATCTTCAAGACTGAATTCACCACGGTGAAATTTTTGAAACCAACGTTGTATTGCGCATTCGTTAACACTTCCTTGGCTCCAAACTTCATTGACGTTTCGAGCCGTTTGTGCTGCACTGCGACCGAGTAAAAATTCATACAAGTAAATTTGGCAAAATTCTTGTTTTGACATCTTAACTTCAAAGGTCTAAAAATAGACAAAACTACAATTTAGATTACAAATAGATTATGTGGTAAGAAAGAGAATAAAATAAGCTTTAAAATGACGTATAATGTTAAACCCTTTGCGGAATTATTTATTGTTAAAAAATTGTTCAAACAAATAAAATCATAAAACCTGCATTAATTTCTGAACAACCTAATAGTATATAAGAAAAAAAAATTGAAAACCGGGAAATCTCATGATTTCCCGTTCGCGGTTTTGACAGAAAAACGGGATCCCGTTTTAATAAACCCTATTATTAATTTCACGTCATCCAACCAGTTTATGTTACCCTATACATAACTAGGCATCGACGTTGCATCGTCTTATCGAGAAAATGAGAACAGAGGAGGTTAGTGAAAATAAGCGCTTCTTTCATTCGCAAGAAAGATGCGCTACGTCCTCTGCCCTGTATATATATATTTTTTTGAATAATTTTTGTCCTTCTCGCTAATTACAGCAATTCGTTGGCTCTGCAAATTTAATACCGAAAGTGTTAGAAAAAATTGTAATTAGAGATAGTTTTAAATGCTGTTTCAACAGATTGGGCTTATAGTAGCAAAAAAAAAAATAAAATCATCAACCTACAAATTACTAAAGTTAATTAAACAAATAAAAACAACAAATTATTGAAATATAATGTGGTGAAGAAACACCAGACTTTAGTAACTCCAAAACAGGTCCAACCTTAAAACTATTGATACAAATTTTGATTCAAAATTTTTTTAAATGTTTCACAGAAAATATGGAGGTTAAAATGTATTACAGGACTATGAAGTAAATATCGTGAGCGCAGGTTACACCGAGAAGCATAAATATTAAAACACGAAAGCAGGTACTCATAATCTTAATGGCCACAAATAACGGCACAAGCGAGAAAAGAAATTACACAATTACGCCTTTAAAGACTAGAGACTTTTGGACACTCAAAATATAACATCGGTCCAGATAGGGTGATAACCTGTAGCCTCAATTTACTAAGAATAAATATTAAAAACTGCTTTGGAATGCTCTTCGAGCCGGATTGGCGGCTTTTTTAATAAATCCGTGAATACAAGGTTCAATCCAATAAAACTGCGAGTACAAATTTAAGGATACCTGTGAGTAAAAAGACCAATCTAATAAAACAGTGAGTGAAATTTAATACATCTTCGAGTATTAAATTAACAAAATAAATTTCAAATAGTGATATAGAGTCCGAGAAATAAAAGTTGTGAAAAACATTTCGATCAATAACTGTGAAAATTGTGAATGTTTGTGAAATAAATTACATCAGTGAATTGGCTACACAATGGCGGAAACTACAAACATTAAACGGATATTACGGGCCTTAAAAAATATTAAAGCTCGAAACGTAAATTGTATCGATACCACGACCACTCGTATGACGGAAATAAAGAAATGCAGAACACTTCTAGCAAAGGAGTGGAAGGAGTTCCTAGCTATTTAACAAAAAAAAAAATCCATTTTGAGTTGAAGTGTAAATTAATCAATTGGGAAATGGTATGTGAGGAAAATTGTGCTTCCCAACATAACATCTCGAGGAATGAGATAATTGTCAAATAAAATAATTTTCTTCAACAATTGCTAGGTCCGTACTTCGATCAATTTACAGAAAATCTAAAAAATGGGCCTAAGGCGAAGATTCCAGAAACACCAAACGAAATAAATAATGAGATAAATATGCTCAATGATTGTTATAAAAAGTTGTATTAAAATTTAAATAATAATGAGAGCGATCATTATAAGCAATTATAAGATATGCATCATAGACGTCGTGTTACCATCAACAGAAATAACTATGAATACACGATCGTCAAATACCGACACGCACGGAGATTCAGTGAATTATTCCTCATCATCGGACGAAGCTGTTCGAGGCGTTAACCGAGACCTCAATTTATTCAATCCAAATGGTGTTATCTTGAAAACTAATCAATTGAAAATAGATAATACTTCTGAATTGGTGGAGAAACCTATATTACGTGACCAATTATTCAGCCGCAGCCAATGGTATTCCGGGAGCAGCAATCCGCTTATAAAGGCGTAAATTTGTTCGAAGATAAACCACCCCAATTGAACGGATTTTCAAGCTCATCCTGTAAAATGAATCCGGTGAAAATACAACCATTAAATTTATTAAACGAATCATACAGTATGCCGATTTTCTTGGGAGGAAATTCATGTCTTTAACGCCTATTGTAAGTTTGATGAATACCTCGCTTGCGGACGAACCTAACGAAACTGGTAAGGTAAAACCTACCAAAACAGCGACAAACAAATTTAATGGTGAATGCAATATTAAAACAGCGACTTTCATTAAACCACCCGCGTCGATAGTACACCAGCGGCGTAGCGAAGGGGGGTTGCGGGGGGTTGAACCCCCCCCCCCTGAGTTTCACATATTATACTAAAATCATTACATGGTGATGTGTTGATCCACACAAAATAATTTATAATTCGAATAAGGCTCATTACCTGTTATAATACGCATGTAACCTATTTTTGATTCTTCACATAAAAGAAATGTAAACAAAGCGGCGTAATATTAGACGTAATTTTTACAGACCCGTGTAAACCTTTTTTCCAGATTAAGTTGAAATTACATTACATAAGCGAAGTTAGTTAAAATGTTTAAAAACCGGTCAGGTATCTACCGGTTGAACAACCTATAATAACAAAATTAGCACAAAATATTTGTCAGATTTTTAGTAGTACTGTTAACCTGGATAATCTCTCCAATTGAAGAGTTCTAAGACGTTCAGGCGGCTTAAGAATTACCTAAGAAACACAATCGGTGGGAAGCGACTAAATGGATTGGAATCATTAAATATTCATAGAGATATGGTTATAAGACTGTGTCATCGATGAATTGGCCTTAGTGTCACGACGAATCAATATAAAACTATAAAAAACTAATAAAAAATTGAATTCAAATAAATTCGAATGCATTAGTTTCTTATAGAAATTATTTTTTTTAAACCCCCCCCCCCCCCCCCCCCCTCGATGAATTTCTGGCTACGCCACTGTAGTACGCAAGAAAGTAACAAACCTATTTAACAGTGATCTGGTCTTATCTAGCGACTACATAACATCTTTATCTTCACCGTCGATAATGGAAACACAACCCATCGTCATTTTGTCCAAAAATATAAACCTGTCTGACGATGACGATGAAGTGATTGAAGAATTTGAAAAAATCTCGGCGATACGTACGAGGATTGAGACCATTACAGGTCCCAAAGAAACTGCGAAAACTGCGATATACATATAATTGAGCTTAAAGGGGTAAAGCTTGATAATTCGGATAATCCTATAACGAAAAGAGATCCCAGCATATCAGCTAATTCATCTTTAAGAGATACCAACAGTGCTAATTCAAGTAAGAGAACTCGACGGGGATAAAATGGTTCGGTGAAAATAAAAAATTCCAGTGGTAATAGTATACAAGCGGCTTTTTATAAAAGCAAAAACGGTGAAAACAAAATTAAATCAGCTTTAGATAAAAACAAAAACAGTGACAGTGAGAATGAAAATAAATTTGAGACAGCTTGTAAATAAAAACTAAGAGAAAATACAGCGTTAAATACAGTGTACAAAAAATTCAGTGAATAAACAACAGTGATTATATGTAAAACTAAACACCAGTGATTTTTATTTGATAACTAATTGGACTAGAGATAACCCGCTTTGAATCTTATTGACACGGAGAACACATATACATACAACTATTTAACCAGCGCCCTACTACTGAAACGAGAAATATACAAATTCTACACAAATACCTGACGCTTGGCTAACTGGGTTTCGGAAACCGCGAATTGCGTCTTCCAAGCGCTTTATACAGAAACTGCAGACCGGGCTAATTGGAGTCACTTTTGTTTATGGAGATTTAATATGCATGACCTCAATTTGCTTGAGTTCTTTTGTGAACCACGTAGTTCTTTTGTTGTTACGGAAGTAAGACTGCTTAATTTTCAGATTGGGAATAATTCTAAACAAGTTCAACATGTTGTTATGTTACAATTGTCATCAACTAAAAATTTATTTATTGAAATGTGCTCAACAACAATTTTGAAAGAAGTTAAAACTGTTACCTTTCTCATAGGAAAATCCAATTTGAACTGGGGTGTAAAAAACTCTCAAAGAGCTGCCAGATCATCATACGGCCCAAGTTTGTAAGATTTATTGTTGGCGTAGAAGATCAAATCTAAATAAACGCCACTGCTACTCGGTATACTGTTAGTTTGTGAAGCAAATTTTTATTTGCCATAAAATCACAAAATAAGGATTTATCATTCGTATTAGCTGGTATAAAGACAATGACCAAATCTAGAGGGAAATAAACTAAGCTAATTATTTAATTATATGAATCTAATTTAAGCTTGATCGAACCAAATTTTTTTCCGAACAACAATAAGCTTTATACTGAAACATACTGGTGCGACGAAATACGTGACCGATTGGGAAATATTCTGCAGAATGCAAATCGCTCGTCTACCGTGCCATAATTGATTTAATAAATATAGACAGGCTATTACTAAATAACAGAACCATTGAGATTTTTGCTAGAAATGTATGAATCAGAATTTAAATTGTATGAATTTAATGTGAAATAATTAGTAGAACAAAGTGGGTTAGAGTTAAAAAATTTAGAGTTTAATGAGTAAGATTTAATATTATTTACTGAGGTACTATTACAAGTACTGCATCATTTAATCCCTCGATTTCCAATGGTCCTGCTTCGAGTTTTTTCAATAACGATGATCATGAAATTAACACAATAAAACACAATCCTGGTTTACTAGAATATTGTAAAATTTCGGAAGTATCCCGTTGTCAGCTCTGATGAGCTTCCCTCTTTAAGAGACCGAATGAAGTATGACAAGTACAACGAATCAAATCTTCTATTTATCTCCATACCATAATTTATAATTGAATCCAGCGTTGTACTTTGATGAAAACTGGCATGACAAGTTCAACGAATCAAATCTTCTGTTTATCTCCATAACATAATTTATAATTGAATCCAGCGTTGTATTAGGTTGTTCAGAAATTAATGCAGGTTTTCAACCATTTTATTTAAAACGACATATCTCAGTTTAGAATAAATTTTATTAATCGAAATAAGAACCATAAGAATCTACACATTGTTGCCAACAAGATACAAGTTTATTAATTCCAGTAGCTTAGAATTATGTAGTTCTAGAAGCGACGAATTCTTCGAAGGCATTTTTGCGGCTGTTTGGTCGTTGAATATTTTTTTCTTGTAAGAAGTGGTCGAGATGCTTGAAAAAGTGGTAGTCGGTTGGCAAGAGGTCTGATGAATATGGTGGATGAGGCAGAGCTTCGTAGCCAAGTTGGTTCAACTTCTGCAGCGTCGGTTGTGCAACATGTGGTCGAGTATTATTGTGCAGAAGAATTGGGCCCGTCCTATTGACTAATGCCGGACCCAGATGTTTTAGTTCTTTATGCATTCTGTTAATTTGTTGACAATATTTCTCTGCTGTGATATTTTCGCCAGGGTTCAGGAAGCTGTAGTGGATAATTCCGGCTGACGACCACCAAACAGTCACCATAGTCTTTTTTTGATGCAGCTCAGGTTTGGAGAAGTGTTTAGGGGCTTTGCCACGGTCCAACCACTACGCTGAACGTCGTCGGTTTTCGTATAGAATCCACTTTTCATCGCACGTCACAATGCGATCGAGAAATGGTTCGTTTTTGTTGCGCAAAAGAAGTGAAGAGCAAATTTCATAACCGCGATTTTTTTTGGTTTTCGTTCAATTCGTGTGGCACCCATTTGTCGAGCTTCTTCAACTTTCCAATTCGGCTCAAACGTTCCGAAATTAATCCAATACTTACGCATAGGTCCCTGAAGCTCTTGAACAGTCGTGCGTAGGTTTGCTTCCACCAAAGCCTTCAATTCAATGGCAGAAGGACGTCCGCGACCTTTCTCATCTTCAAGACTGAATTCACCACGGTGAAATTTTTGAAACCAACGTTGTATTGCGCATTCGTTAACACTTCCTTGGCTCCAAACTTCATTGACGTTTCGAGCCGTTTGTGCTGCACTGCGACCGAGTAAAAATTCATACAAGTAAATTTGGCAAAATTCTTGTTTTGACATCTTAACTTCAAAGGTCTAAAAATAGACAAAACTACAATTTAGATTACAAATAGATTATGTGGTAAGAAAGAGAATAAAATAAGCTTTAAAATGACGTATAATGTTAAACCCTTTGCGGAATTATTTATTGTTAAAAAATTGTTCAAACAAATAAAATCATAAAACCTGCATTAATTTCTGAACAACCTAATAGTATATAAGAAAAAAAAATTGAAAACCGGGAAATCTCATGATTTCCCGTTCGCGGTTTTGACAGAAAAACGGGATCCCGTTTTAATAAACCCTATTATTAATTTCACGTCATCCAACCAGTTTATGTTACCCTATACATAACTAGGCATCGACGTTGCATCGTCTTATCGAGAAAATGAGAACAGAGGAGGTTAGTGAAAATAAGCGCTTCTTTCATTCGCAAGAAAGATGCGCTACGTCCTCTGCCCTGTATATATATATTTTTTTGAATAATTTTTGTCCTTCTCGCTAATTACAGCAATTCGTTGGCTCTGCAAATTTAATACCGAAAGTGTTAGAAAAAATTGTAATTAGAGATAGTTTTAAATGCTGTTTCAACAGATTGGGCTTATAGTAGCAAAAAAAAAAATAAAATCATCAACCTACAAATTACTAAAGTTAATTAAACAAATAAAAACAACAAATTATTGAAATATAATGTGGTGAAGAAACACCAGACTTTAGTAACTCCAAAACAGGTCCAACCTTAAAACTATTGATACAAATTTTGATTCAAAATTTTTTTAAATGTTTCACAGAAAATATGGAGGTTAAAATGTATTACAGGACTATGAAGTAAATATCGTGAGCGCAGGTTACACCGAGAAGCATAAATATTAAAACACGAAAGCAGGTACTCATAATCTTAATGGCCACAAATAACGGCACAAGCGAGAAAAGAAATTACACAATTACGCCTTTAAAGACTAGAGACTTTTGGACACTCAAAATATAACATCGGTCCAGATAGGGTGATAACCTGTAGCCTCAATTTACTAAGAATAAATATTAAAAACTGCTTTGGAATGCTCTTCGAGCCGGATTGGCGGCTTTTTTAATAAATCCGTGAATACAAGGTTCAATCCAATAAAACTGCGAGTACAAATTTAAGGATACCTGTGAGTAAAAAGACCAATCTAATAAAACAGTGAGTGAAATTTAATACATCTTCGAGTATTAAATTAACAAAATAAATTTCAAATAGTGATATAGAGTCCGAGAAATAAAAGTTGTGAAAAACATTTCGATCAATAACTGTGAAAATTGTGAATGTTTGTGAAATAAATTACATCAGTGAATTGGCTACACAATGGCGGAAACTACAAACATTAAACGGATATTACGGGCCTTAAAAAATATTAAAGCTCGAAACGTAAATTGTATCGATACCACGACCACTCGTATGACGGAAATAAAGAAATGCAGAACACTTCTAGCAAAGGAGTGGAAGGAGTTCCTAGCTATTTAACAAAAAAAAAAATCCATTTTGAGTTGAAGTGTAAATTAATCAATTGGGAAATGGTATGTGAGGAAAATTGTGCTTCCCAACATAACATCTCGAGGAATGAGATAATTGTCAAATAAAATAATTTTCTTCAACAATTGCTAGGTCCGTACTTCGATCAATTTACAGAAAATCTAAAAAATGGGCCTAAGGCGAAGATTCCAGAAACACCAAACGAAATAAATAATGAGATAAATATGCTCAATGATTGTTATAAAAAGTTGTATTAAAATTTAAATAATAATGAGAGCGATCATTATAAGCAATTATAAGATATGCATCATAGACGTCGTGTTACCATCAACAGAAATAACTATGAATACACGATCGTCAAATACCGACACGCACGGAGATTCAGTGAATTATTCCTCATCATCGGACGAAGCTGTTCGAGGCGTTAACCGAGACCTCAATTTATTCAATCCAAATGGTGTTATCTTGAAAACTAATCAATTGAAAATAGATAATACTTCTGAATTGGTGGAGAAACCTATATTACGTGACCAATTATTCAGCCGCAGCCAATGGTATTCCGGGAGCAGCAATCCGCTTATAAAGGCGTAAATTTGTTCGAAGATAAACCACCCCAATTGAACGGATTTTCAAGCTCATCCTGTAAAATGAATCCGGTGAAAATACAACCATTAAATTTATTAAACGAATCATACAGTATGCCGATTTTCTTGGGAGGAAATTCATGTCTTTAACGCCTATTGTAAGTTTGATGAATACCTCGCTTGCGGACGAACCTAACGAAACTGGTAAGGTAAAACCTACCAAAACAGCGACAAACAAATTTAATGGTGAATGCAATATTAAAACAGCGACTTTCATTAAACCACCCGCGTCGATAGTACACCAGCGGCGTAGCGAAGGGGGGTTGCGGGGGGTTGAACCCCCCCCCCTGAGTTTCACATATTATACTAAAATCATTACATGGTGATGTGTTGATCCACACAAAATAATTTATAATTCGAATAAGGCTCATTACCTGTTATAATACGCATGTAACCTATTTTTGATTCTTCACATAAAAGAAATGTAAACAAAGCGGCGTAATATTAGACGTAATTTTTACAGACCCGTGTAAACCTTTTTTCCAGATTAAGTTGAAATTACATTACATAAGCGAAGTTAGTTAAAATGTTTAAAAACCGGTCAGGTATCTACCGGTTGAACAACCTATAATAACAAAATTAGCACAAAATATTTGTCAGATTTTTAGTAGTACTCTTAACCTGGATAATCTCTCCAATTGAAGAGTTCTAAGACGTTCAGGCGGCTTAAGAATTACCTAAGAAACACAATCGGTGGGAAGCGACTAAATGGATTGGAATCATTAAATATTCATAGAGATATGGTTATATCAGGAGTACAAATTGAAAATGCGGGTTTTTTTCTATTTTTGAACGTTTATTCTGAAAAAATGGTAACAAATGAATTATTCAAAGTATTGTCCATCGCTAGCCACAACTTTTTCCCATCTTTCTGGCAATTTACGGATACCGTCGCGAAAAAATTCGGCCGGCTTGGCTGCTATCCAGTCATCGACCCATTTTTGGGCTTCTTCGTAAGAATGGAAGCGCTGGTCAGCTAGGCCATGTGTCATCGATCGGAAAAGGTGGTAATCGGAAGAAGCAATGTCTGGGCTATACGGCGGGTGGGGTAAGACTTCCCATTTCAGCGTTTGTAGGTATGTTTTGACCGGCGCTGCAACATGTGGCCGAGCGTTGTCATGTTGCAAAATTACTTTGTCGTGTCTTTGCTCGTATTGTGGCCGTTTTTCTTTGAGTGCGCGGCTCAAACGCATCAATTGAGTTCGGTATAGTGCTCCTGTGATGGTTTCGTTCGATTTCAATAGCTCATAATACACCACACCCAGCTGGTCCCACCAAATACAGAGCATGAGCTTGGCGCCGTGAATATTTGGTTTGGCCGTCGATGATGATGCATGGCCGGGGTAACCATATGATTTTTTGCGCTTCGGGTTATCGTAACGGATCCACTTTTCATCACCAGTGACAATGCGATGCAAAAAACCCTTCCGTTTTTGCCGTTCGAGCAGCAGTTCGCATGCAAAAAAACGGCGCTCGACGTCTCTCGGCTTCAGCTCATACGGCACCCAATGTCCTTGCTTTTGGATCATTCCGAGGGCTTTTATACGATGGGAAATGGCTTGTTGTGTCACTCCCAATGAATCTGCGAGCTCTTGTTGAGTTTGACACGAGTCTTCATTGAGTATTGCCTCCAATTCAGCATTCTCAAACTTTTTCACTTGGCCCGGCCGCTCTTTGTCCTCAACGTCAAAATCACCACTTCTAAACCGCACAAACCATCTCTCGCACGTTGAAACCGATGGAACATGACTCGGATAAGTCTCGGAGACCAATCGATGTGCTTCAGCAGCACTTTTCTTCAAATTAAAGAAGTAAATTAAAACTTCCCGCAAATGCTGTTTTGTTGGCACGAAACTCGACATATTGAGAGCTCAAAAAAACTATGAATTTGACACTGCGACAAATTGACACATACTGAAAATTAAAGCTATAAGACGTAGCTTTGACATGAACATAGTCACAGTACTGCCTGATGCGTATAGCGTTAGTAACGCCATCTGTTATCAATCCCGCATTTTCAATTTGTACCCCTGATATGTATAAATAGACTGTGTCATCGATGAATTGGCCTTAGTGTCACGACGAATCAATATAAAACTATAAAAAACTAATAAAAAATTGAATTCAAATAAATTCGAATGCATTAGTTTCTTATAGAAATTATTTTTTTTAAACCCCCCCCCCCCCCCCCCCCTCGATGAATTTCTGGCTACGCCACTGTAGTACGCAAGAAAGTAACAAACCTATTTAACAGTGATCTGGTCTTATCTAGCGACTACATAACATCTTTATCTTCACCGTCGATAATGGAAACACAACCCATCGTCATTTTGTCCAAAAATATAAACCTGTCTGACGATGACGATGAAGTGATTGAAGAATTTGAAAAAATCTCGGCGATACGTACGAGGATTGAGACCATTACAGGTCCCAAAGAAACTGCGAAAACTGCGATATACATATAATTGAGCTTAAAGGGGTAAAGCTTGATAATTCGGATAATCCTATAACGAAAAGAGATCCCAGCATATCAGCTAATTCATCTTTAAGAGATACCAACAGTGCTAATTCAAGTAAGAGAACTCGACGGGGATAAAATGGTTCGGTGAAAATAAAAAATTCCAGTGGTAATAGTATACAAGCGGCTTTTTATAAAAGCAAAAACGGTGAAAACAAAATTAAATCAGCTTTAGATAAAAACAAAAACAGTGACAGTGAGAATGAAAATAAATTTGAGACAGCTTGTAAATAAAAACTAAGAGAAAATACAGCGTTAAATACAGTGTACAAAAAATTCAGTGAATAAACAACAGTGATTATATGTAAAACTAAACACCAGTGATTTTTATTTGATAACTAATTGGACTAGAGATAACCCGCTTTGAATCTTATTGACACGGAGAACACATATACATACAACTATTTAACCAGCGCCCTACTACTGAAACGAGAAATATACAAATTCTACACAAATACCTGACGCTTGGCTAACTGGGTTTCGGAAACCGCGAATTGCGTCTTCCAAGCGCTTTATACAGAAACTGCAGACCGGGCTAATTGGAGTCACTTTTGTTTATGGAGATTTAATATGCATGACCTCAATTTGCTTGAGTTCTTTTGTGAACCACGTAGTTCTTTTGTTGTTACGGAAGTAAGACTGCTTAATTTTCAGATTGGGAATAATTCTAAACAAGTTCAACATGTTGTTATGTTACAATTGTCATCAACTAAAAATTTATTTATTGAAATGTGCTCAACAACAATTTTGAAAGAAGTTAAAACTGTTACCTTTCTCATAGGAAAATCCAATTTGAACTGGGGTGTAAAAAACTCTCAAAGAGCTGCCAGATCATCATACGGCCCAAGTTTGTAAGATTTATTGTTGGCGTAGAAGATCAAATCTAAATAAACGCCACTGCTACTCGGTATACTGTTAGTTTGTGAAGCAAATTTTTATTTGCCATAAAATCACAAAATAAGGATTTATCATTCGTATTAGCTGGTATAAAGACAATGACCAAATCTAGAGGGAAATAAACTAAGCTAATTATTTAATTATATGAATCTAATTTAAGCTTGATCGAACCAAATTTTTTTCCGAACAACAATAAGCTTTATACTGAAACATACTGGTGCGACGAAATACGTGACCGATTGGGAAATATTCTGCAGAATGCAAATCGCTCGTCTACCGTGCCATAATTGATTTAATAAATATAGACAGGCTATTACTAAATAACAGAACCATTGAGATTTTTGCTAGAAATGTATGAATCAGAATTTAAATTGTATGAATTTAATGTGAAATAATTAGTAGAACAAAGTGGGTTAGAGTTAAAAAATTTAGAGTTTAATGAGTAAGATTTAATATTATTTACTGAGGTACTATTACAAGTACTGCATCATTTAATCCCTCGATTTCCAATGGTCCTGCTTCGAGTTTTTTCAATAACGATGATCATGAAATTAACACAATAAAACACAATCCTGGTTTACTAGAATATTGTAAAATTTCGGAAGTATCCCGTTGTCAGCTCTGATGAGCTTCCCTCTTTAAGAGACCGAATGAAGTATGACAAGTACAACGAATCAAATCTTCTATTTATCTCCATACCATAATTTATAATTGAATCCAGCGTTGTACTTTGATGAAAACTGGAAATGTAGACATACTTCTTCTTGATCAAAGCTATAGTCATTGGATTGGCTACCACTGTGTGTTATTGTAATTGCATTATCATCCCGAGATAATACTAGATCCAACAACATTGTTGTAGCATTCCAGATGATTGAACTCAAATCCATCCAGTTGATGTTATGCATTTTTAATTCCTGGCTTTCAAAATGTATAGCCCACGAACACGATTGGCGTTAATAAAACTATTTTGCAATTCTCCAATTTTTGTGTACGGCGCCGAATTAGTTTTGGTAAAGAGCCCGCCTGGGTTATCGATTTTTTCTTAAGGTTTAACATTTCTTGTCGCAGATCCTCGTTTCCTGCTACCTGGCAATCGAAGCCAACGAACTTGGCGTACTGGAAGTCCTTGAACAATTTTGTCCGTCTATCGAAATTTAGCTAAATTATCAAACCAACGATTCGCGACCATTGACCGGTTTGGAGCATGCTGTGCAACCCTTTGTCATTCGAATGTATGCTGGATAAGTGTATTTTTTGCACGACAAGCACAGGAACTGCAATAATAATTATTTAACTGTACGATAAATCAAACTACACAGAACAAACAGAGAACATTTATTTTTGCACCGAATAACAAAATGATTTTTAACAATAGGCTTTAAACAATTCTTAACAAAATAACGACACCATCCTAGGTAACTACGTCAATACAAATAACCGTATTTTGCTCTTATCATAATTTAATTTCATTTTATGGAATGGGCGCACCAGAGCAAAATGTGATAATTCCCAATGGAAATATTCAATATTCATGTAATCAAAACTTAATTAATGTTGTATTGTTAGTAAAACCAATTTAAAATATTTTATTTACTGAGGCGCCAATTTGTTGACTGTATGCTTTAATAATAGTTATATCTACTATGTATACAACAAACATGCAGTTGCCAATCAATAAGTGTACAAAAATTTATCAAAAAAATCAAATTCTTAGAATATAAATTTCAACAGATAAACTCAGAGATTTAATATTTAAGACAAACTCGACTGATTAGCAGTAATAAGCTTATCATAAATAAACAAAAACAAAAATGCCTAATTTATAATCATGATAAGCTGTGAGATAATGCAGTGTATATACACATGGAAATAATAACTTTCGGTATAATACAACCAACAAAATATTTTTACATGCAGGTATCTTTACTTAACAAAATCGTTTTGTTTATGTTTATTTTATATAATGTATATTGTGTAGTATACCGAGTAACAATCGATAAAGCTTCAGTATTTTGTCTATACATTTATGGTATATGGTTTAGTGCTTTTTTTTTATATGCAAATCTTTATGTTGTGCTGTTATTTTATCATTTTAAGTTTATGTTGTATTCTGTGTTAAGCCTTGTTGTTATGTTTACTGCTGGTAGCCAAAAAAAAAATAAAAAAATTATACAAATTGACTGCCCCTCTTTCGATAAATACTAACATATACACATACACAAATCTAATATATTAGGCAAAACTAGAAATTTAAATAAGACAAGAGATTTAAGTTGATTGGGAACATTGGATCGAAAATGGAAAATCTATCCCATATGTGGTGTATATATAACAAAAAACAAGAAAAAAGGATTCAATGCTATGAATATTTTAAGATTTGGTAAAGACTTTTACCTAGATATGATATACAAACATACACACATATATGTATGTAGGTTCAAAAATATTCGACCAAATAACCTAAAAAGGTAAATAACCAAACTTTATGTTGTAATGTACACATAAAATACATAAATTTATATTTTTTACAACCCTGTCTCGTTAGACAAATAAAAATGTAAAGCAATTTGATTTATGCGGTTTCAAACTTATGAAAACTTTTCACAAAGAAAAATATTATTCATAATATATATTTTGAAAACTGTGCGGGAGCCGAAAGAAAAAAATAAAAGCTCAACATAGAATTTATAATGTATATATATATATATATATATAGATGTATACATATATTTTATTTTTATGTACTGCGTAAAATATATTGACATCACCGCGCTTAGAATAAATGAAGAATATTTTCACTTGTGTGAAAAAGCCTTACACCAAAATTTCATTATATGTAGATATATTATTTCCTTATTGTCGAACGAAAGGAATTTAAATATTCTCATGTTTTTCATTTTCTTTATTTAGAGCTCTACACAAATATGTTTATGAAGGGAGAAAAAAGCACAAACGTTTTAGTTTGTTGGTACAATGATAATTTTAAATCAAAATATAATAACGTGGATTTTATTGCATACATTTTCCTCTCTATAGAATAAATATTTAAAAGAAAAAAAGCTTTGAATTTCAGTACCAAATTATGATCGTTAACCTTCAATCTTCGTACACGAAAGTACATAATACACAATACACCAAACAATTTTTTTTTTAATTTTAGTTATGTATATTCCAAACATACACGCACATACCCTAATATACCATCACCGTATAGTTAATTCTTCAATCCCGCGCGTCTCTCAAAATTTTCAAACAAAAAAAATAATAATGAAAATATCTGCGTTAAAGGAATTTAAAAATAATATATAAAAGCACACACATATAACATGAGAAAAATAATCCCAAAAAAAAAAAAAAAAAAAGCTTCGTTTATAAACGAAAATATAATAATTTTCGCTTTATTTTTTGTTTTTTTTTTGTGTACGTCTCTTCATGCTATAATTTTTCATCATAACCTTGGTACACAAAAAAAAAAAAACATTAAAGCACACTTACACAAAAAAAAGCAAAAATACCCAAAAACAATATCATAAACTTGTGTATACGATTAAATAATGATGAGCTTGAAATGGATTTATATAATTATTATGTTCATCTAATTAAAAAAAAAAATTTTATTAAGTGTATTCTAGGTCCTGTAAAATTTTGTCATTTATCGCACGAGATCATATATTAGTGTCCGAACAAACAAAAAATAAATAAATGTAATATTTTGCTCCGGTTTTTATTGTTGTTTTTGTTTTTTCAGTTTTCTTTAAAATTGTGAAATTTAAAATGTAAACAAAAAATAATTTTTCCTCATTTTTTCGTTCTTATTTGTTTGTGTAACATTCTGGGGAAAATTAGGGATACGAACCGAAATGAATTTTGAAATAAAGAGCAAAGCTTTTATATTTTATGTAACAAAAATTTTTATAAATCTTATTTGCTATTAAAGCAAATAATTATTGCAGTATGGACAAACTAGGCAGGCTTGCTTATTTAAAAAAGCTCTAATTTGATTTGTTTGGGAATCCTCTTTGTTCATATTATTTGACAGTTAACTCGATACCAAACAAATATTTTCATTTGTTTTAATTAACGATCCCGACAAGTTTAAATTAATTTGAAGTTACAAATATTTATTCTGCTGCCTGTTAGTATATAATTTTGCTTGTCAAAAGCTCAAAAACACTTTATAATACTTTTAAACTTAAAGCTTGTCACCAAAATCCTATTCAGCCTTGTTTATTAAAAAAGCTCTAGTTTGATGTGTTTTGATCAGAGCCTTCTAGAGTACAGAGCCATAATCATTATGACGTATTTTTTAGAAGCTTTTTAGTGGTATAACTTTTCACTAATTTCAGAGCCTTCTAGAGTATAGAGCCATAATCATTATGACGTATTTTTTCGAAGCTTTTTTAGTGGTATAACTTTTCACTAATTTCCATAGGAATCCATAGTAAAAATGATGTTTTTTAGTTTCAAGTTTTTCAATGAAAAAAGCAAAAATGTTACAAAATTTTTATATATATATTTTATTTATATTGTTCTACATATATTTAGCAGCAATATACAAGAAGGGTATATTGGTATTATGTAAATATTAATTGCAGAAATATTAAAATTAAATTATTTCTAAAACATATTTTTCGAACTTTCATTTTGAAAAATACATCAAAGTTGGCTCTGACGAATTAAAATAATACTTGCTACATTTATCTTTAGTTTTACTAGTGTACGTTAGATGTCTCAGATTTATACAGAAAAATACGAAAAAAATTGTTTAAGCACAAAATTATCACACGGTCTTAATATTTTGAGAATTTGTTTTGCTTTTCCTACAATTTTTGAACTTAAAATTCCCCAGGTGGCAATTTTTGGTACGATTTTTAAAAAATTTGTACTGCCATCACTGCCATCTATGTAATGTATATTGACTTAATGCACACAATTTGTAGTAAGCTTTTCTTTTTTATTTGACCAGAATGCTGTTGTTATGAACTTTTTTTTATATTTTGGTTTGAATAAATCAATTATTACAAGAAAATGAAAACGATTTACTTAAACGACATTTATATATGTTGAAATTCAAACATTTATGAAAATATTTCAGAAATCATAATTAAGAATTTGTAACGTTTTCATTGACAAATTTGTCTTAAGAAAAAAAGTGATTTCCCATATGTTTTATGTGTATTACTATGGAAATTTTGATTTTTTCGTCATTTCTAATTCCCTTAAAAAAGCTTCGTTTTTTAGATTATGGCTTGTATAATCAAGGTTGCTTTGGTTTTGATACCAAACAGACCTCTTTAGATGAAGCTTTCGTAAACTACGAATACCGTTTAATTTTCAAATGAATGATCCCAAAAGGTTTAATTAAATTTAAAAATAAAAATTATTATTCTAGCAAAGTACCTACATATAAAAGCCATCAGCATCAAATTCGAACTTAATATAAGAGGGATATAAAGACAAAACAAAATGGATCTTTCATACCAATCATATAAAAATTTATGTATGTATGTATAATAAAAATATTGTTGTTAAAAAGTGGTTGTGCATAGTAGTTTGTATTTTAAAGTCTTTGATAAATAGTAAATGCTCCATATAACAAAATTTTTGTGCTAAATTATGTATTTATTTTACAAAACAAGATCTTGCGTCATTCATTTCATTTTTGTAAATTTATACTGTATTTTTCACATAGGCATGCAAATAAAAAGTAAATTTGTAAAAGTTTATTTTAATTATATTAATAAATTAAAGTTAAAGGTTTTAAAATATGTTACACTCCAAGTTTTCATTTAAATATAAACCTAAAAATATTTTCTGGTATGAGCATTTTTCATTCATAAAATTTTAATCAAATATGTTTAATTTTACTGATGGAAAATCGTAAAATGTATCCACCTTAAATTAAGCTTCTTTTAAAATTGGTCCGATACTGACGGATTGTATATCTATGTAGGTGCTCTGATTCTGCTTACTAGTTAGCAACCAAATAATATACAATTTTACTCGCCAAAAGCTCTTAAAACATTTTAAATTGCATAAATTTGCTAAAAGCTCAAAATCAAAATGCTAAGTACTCCTGTTTATTTCAAAAGCTGTTATATAATTTGTCTGTGAATCCTCTTGTTGATTATTATTAAACAGTTAACTCGATACCAAACAAACCTATTTAAAATATCGAAGCTTTCGTAAACTACTAATATTTTTCACTTGTTCAAATTAATGTCAAAATCATTAGTCTGTTGCCTACCAGTGACCAATCCTAGTGACATACTTTTTTGGTTGTCAAAAGCTCCTAAAATATTCTATATTGAATTGATGTAGTAAAATCTCGCCTTAAAAACTCTAGGCATCCTTGATTATTTAAGAAGCTCTAATTTAATTTGTTTGGCAATCGTATTTTGTCAGAGCCTTCTAGAGTATAGAGCCATAATCATTATGACGTATTTTTGAGAAGCTTTTTTAGTGGTATAAATTTTCATTGATTTCCATAGGAATCCATAGTAAAAATGGTGTTTTTTAGCTTCAAATTTTTCAATGAAAAAAGCAAAAATGTTACAAAATGTTTATACAAAAGTGTTCCACATATCTTTAGCAGAAATTAACAAGAAGGGTATATTGGTATTAAATAAATATTAATTGCAGAAATATTAAAATTAAATTATTTCTAAAATATATTTTTCGAACTTTCATTTTGAAAAATAAATCAAAGTTGGCTCTGATGAATTAAAATAATACTTGCTACATTTATCTTTAGTTTTACTAGTGTACGTTAGATGTCTCAGATTTATACAGAAAAATACGAAAAAGATTGTTTAATCACAAAATTATGACACGTTCTTAATATTTTGAGAATTTGTTTTGCTTTTCCTACAATTTTTGAACTTAAAATTTCCCAAGGTGGCAATTTTTGGTACGATTTTTATAAAATTTGTACTGCCATCACTGCCATCTATGTAATGTATATTGACTTAATGCACACAATTTGTAGTAAGCTTTTCTTTTATATTTGCCCAGAATGCTGTTTTTATGAACTTTTTATATATTTTGGTTTAAATAAATCAATTATTACAAGAAAATGAAAACGATTTACTTAAACGACATTTATATATGTTGAAATTCAAACATTTATGAAAATATTTCAGAAATCATAATTTAGAATTTGTAACGTTTTCATTAACAAATTTGTCTTAAGAAAAAAAGTGATTTCCCATATGTTTTATGTGTTTTACTATGGAAATTTTGATTTTTTCGTCGTTTCTAATTCCCTTAAAAAAGCTTCGTTTTTTAGATTATGGCTTGTATAATCAAGGTTGCTTTGATTTTGTTCATTTTTAGTTAACACTTAACCACATACCTCTTTAGAATTTTGAAGATTACATAAACTAGCAATATTTTTGATTAAGACATCTATATTCTGCTGCCTACAAGTACATACTGAATATATTTTGTAAAGCTTGTGTTCAGCATCCTAGGCAGCATTGTTTATTTAAAAAAGCTCTAATTTAGTTCGGTTTTGGCTGTCGTTCTTTATTATTTAACAGTTAACTCGATACAAAACAACATTTTAAAACGCCCGTAAACTACAAATATATTTATTCATTCTAATTAATGATCCCAAATAGTTTAATTAAAGTTAAAGTTAAATATCTATATTCTGCTGGTTACAAGTAAACACTTCAGTGACATAAAATTTGGTTTGCCGAAAAAACACTTTATATAAAATATAACTTTATATAAAATATAAGTCGGCCTTTGAATCCAAAGCAGCCTTGTTTATTTAAAAACCTCTAATTTGATATGTTTGGAAATCCTTTTGTCTAATATTATTCGCGATTTGCAACAAAGTAGCTGGCATCTGGTGAAAACAATATGAACAAAATTTAACCATAGAACAAAGGGGATCAGAACTGTCAAACATTCGAATTTGACAATACTCGTCCCCTTTACTTACATAGAAACCAACGCTAACTACATTTGATGAAAATCGCCAATTGAACAGTTAACTCGATACCAAACATACCTCCTTAGAATTTCGAAGTTTCTATAAACTACCAATAATTTTTATTGTTCAAATTAATGATCCCAATAAGTTTAATTTAATTTAAAGTTAAAATCTTGATTCTGCTGACTACCATTGAACAACCTCAGTTACATAAAATTTTGCTGATTAGAAACTCCTAAAATGTTTTATATTAATTATATTTGATAAAAGCTTGTGTTCAGGGTCTTAGCCAGACTAGTTTATTGAAAAAAGCTCTAATCTGGGTTGTTTTTGGCTATTGTTCATTATTATTTAACAGCTAACTTGATACCAAACAGACCTCTTTAAAGGACAGTAGCTTTTGTAAACTACTAATATATTTCACTTGTTCAACATAATAATCCCGGAAAGATTATTTAAATTTAATGTCAAAAATTATTAGGTTGTTACCTACCAGTGATCAACCCTAGCGACATAAGGGCAGCCTTGTATATTAAAAAAGTTCTAATTTGATTTGTTTGGGATTCCTCTTTGTTTATTATTATTTAACAGTTAATTCGATATCAGGCAGACCTCTTTAAAATTTCGAAGCTTTTATAAACTACCAATAATTTTTATATGTTCGAGTTAATGATCCCAATAAGTTTAATTAAATTAAAAATTAAAAATTATTAGTTTGTTGCTTACCAGTGACCAACCTTAGCAACATTCCATTTTGGTTGTCAAAAGCTCCTGAAACATTCCAAATTGAATAGATGTAGTAAAAGCTCGCCTTAAAAACTCTAGGTATCCTTGATTATTTAAGAAGCTCTAATTTAATTTGTTTGTTAATCGTCCTTGTTCATTATTAGTTAACACTTAACTACATAACTCTTTAGAATTTTGAAGCTTTCCTAAACTACCAATATTTTTGATTCAATAAAATTAATAATCCCGAAGCGTTTAGTTAAATTTAAAGTTAACCATCTATATTCTGCTGCCTACACGTGAGCAGTTAAATTTTGCTTTGATAAATCTCATACGTTAACGTTTAAGTCGTAAATTTGAACTAGTGTCGGATTTATTTTAAGTGATATACTAATTACTAGATAACTTGGCTAGTCGTTAGGATAGATATTCTTTTTGTTTTATTGTTTATAGCTTGTCAGGTTACCACTGGTGGGGCCCGACAGGTTCTGAGATAAAACGATGTTAACTGAGCATTTAATATAATGCAATTTATACACATATAAATATGATGTACAATAGAAATGTGTCTGGTAATATAAAAATATAAATGATAAAAGCGTAGGTGTTTACATTCCTATGTGTTCTTATCTATGTTTAAACTTGAGATTGAACATACTGCGGGGCCAACAAATTCAAAGATCGTGGCTATGGTATCGGTGGTTGTTGCATTGGCCTGTCCATGACTGCTGGCTGTTGACTTCGATGCGGTGTTGGAGAAGCATCTATCTGATCCTTACCATTGTCTAAAATTGGTTTCTGTATTGGTAATGGTGACAACTAGGGCTTTCAAAATTACCATTTTTGGCATTACCGGTAATACCGAAATTATTTTCTCACGTTATCGGTATTACCGGTAATACCGGTATTACAGAAAAAAAGAAATTATTACAGTATTTTTATTGGGAAATTGTTTGGAAGACTTTTCATTAAGTTCTTTGGAAAGTGAACGTTCCCAACGTTTCCATCAGACTGATCTGTATATAGCTTCGTTTCTTTTCGATACAGAATTTCCAATACTGTCAATTGCATTCTATGAGCTAGGCATAACTGATGAATAATCGGCAAATAGGAACCAAATTTTCGCATAACCGGTGCGCAATCTGTAGTAAAACCGACAAAGTCTTCACTGCATAAGTTAAAAGTCGTTAGTTTAGTTTGAAAGACCTCCAAGCATATTTCGGCTAGCATCTTTCCATAAGCTCTAGCTAGGCCAAGGTTCCAAAATTTCATGTTTCCATGACCGTTAATATTGCGGCACACCGCACACGTTTTTACAAATATTGAAGCAAAAATGAATTATGTATGTTTTCTATTTTAAATCATGGAAAATTAATTTTTATAGTTACATTTTTTTAGTTTTATTTTGAATTATATTTAATGTGAAAAATTTTCTGTTGGAAAATATTTTTTTTTTAATTTCGTTAATACCGGTAGAACTTTAGTTTAATACCGGTAATACCGAAATGAGATTTCACTGCCATTACCGGTATTACCGGTAATACCATTACCGGTCTTGGAAGCCCTAGTGACAACTTGGTGATTGGTCTCTTGATGCTAGGGTTATCGGCGGTTTTTAACGTTGCGACGCGTGTGAGCCCATCATTCCCTGGATGTAACTCGATGACTCTCCCTAATTTCCATTTAGTGGGTGGTTGCAGCTCGTCTCGGATTAAAACGATGTTCGCTTGTTCTAAGTTTATCCTCTCTTGATGCCATTTCGGACGTTGTTGTATGCGATGTAAATACTCTGACACCCACTTCTGCCAGAAGTGAGTTCGCATGTTATGTACTACCTTCCATCGCGACACGAGATTTCTGTTTTGTCCTAAACACTCTTTTTCCAGTGGGGCCCCTATAGCGCATTCCCAATTTAAAAATGCCCTGGTGTTAGTACCTGCAGTGATTCCGGATCCTCGTTTAATGGACACAATGGCCTGGAATTTAGACATGCTTCTATTTGGTATAATAAGGTGCTCATTTCCTCATAGGTGAGCCTTGTATCCCCTACACATTTCTTCAGATGAGTTTTGATGGATTTCACGCCTGCTTCCCAAAGTCCACCGAAATGTGGTGCTGATGGTGGGACAAAGTGCCAATTTATTGGCTCTATAGTTTACTGGCACCTACAAAGTTGGTGGGGCGACATTTCCCCGCCGGGCCGTAAACCTTCGGAAGGCGTTGACGAATCCTTTTGCTGTCAGATCGGATATTTCGATGTGGATAGCCTTGGTGGTCAGACAAATAAAGATGCAAATATAACCCTTGTAAGACTTGTTTCCCCGACCTTTACTCATCCGTATATTGAAGGGCCCCGCATAACCGACTCCTGTGTGAGTGAATGGTCGTGACATGATGACTCGAGGTTTAGGTAGACTCCCCATCAGTTGTTCTGACATTTTGTTTTTAAACCGATGACATCGTATGCACTGATGGTTATGGTGTTTTACTGCTTGAATTCCCTTGACGATCCAATATCACTTCCGGATATGAGCTAGTAAAATCATTGGATGTCTCTCTTCATATGTTAGCTGCGAATTTTCTAATCGCCCTCCTATTCTGATGATGTTGTGTTTGTCGAGGAACGGATGCAATGACCGTAGGCTTCTGTGTTTGAGGACGGCTTTTGTTTTCTTCAGTGTGAAGTGTTCTTCTTGGAATTCCGTCATTTGTACTGTACGTACTAATACTGCTAAGGCGTGTTCCCATTCTTGCAGTTGTATGACACCCCGCTGCTTTGTTCGCCATCTCAATAGTTGGATCGTTACTCTTACGAGGCGTTTGAGGGACGACTGGCGATTGATTAAGGTTTGAATTGATGATTCTGTCTCTATTCTTTGGACATGTGTTCCGACCGTTGTTTTCTTTTCCTCCGATGTTTGGAAGAATGCTTCTTCATGGTTTGTTCCCATATTCATCGAAAAGATTGGCTCGGTCCACCAGCTGTCCTTGGATGTTAATTTTTTCGATGTCACGCTACGAGATGCACAATCAGCGGGGTTGTCTTCGGATCGGACATGTTTCCATGAGTGTATACTTGTGTTGGTCTGGATCTCTGTTACTCGATTTGCCACAAATGACTTCCAGGTTGATGCCGGTTTTCGCATCCATGCTAAAGTGATCATTGAATCAGACCATAAGGTCACGGTACTTATATCCACGTCTATAGTACCTTTATCACTAGTTGAATTAGTCGGCTTAGCAGGACTGCGCCGCATAGTTCTAAACGAGGGATTGTTTACTTTGCTTTTAGGGGGGCTACCTTCGATTTTGCTGCTAGAAGATGCACCGCTATTTGGTTGTTGGTTACGGTTCTACAGTAGACTACCGCCGCATATGCCTGTTCTGAGGCATCACAGAATCCATGGAGTTCAACACGGTTGTCTTTGTTGTAATGAATATATCGAGGTATACGAATGAGTTGAGTAGCTTTTAGTTCTAATTTCATCTGATCCCATTTGTCCGTAAACTGCGTTGGAAGCGTGTCGTCCCAACTTAATTTCATACGCTCCATAAGGTCTGATACATTATCTTACAGCTGACTATTAGTGGTGCCAGCCATCCTAATGGGTTAAAAATTCTTGACATTTCGGACAGAAATTGACGTTTTGTAAGTCCGCCATTGTTGGGTGATAAATTCACGTAAAATACAAAATCGTCTTTTGTCGGTCTATAATGTATTCCCAAGGTTTTAACTGACTGTTCATCCATAAAGGTGAGGTTGCCTATGAGGAACTTCTACTGATTTATTCCCTTTAAAAGGTCTGCGTGGTTACTAGCCCATTTTCCTAATTCCATTCCGCCCTTATGAAGTAGTTGAATTAATTGAGATTGCAAATGTTGAGCCTCCTCTACCGAATCTGCACCGGTTAGTACATCGTCCACATAAAAATCATTTCTGATAATGTGACTGGCTTCGGCATGATTATTGATTTCATCGTCAGCCAATTGATTCAGAGTCCGAATGGCCAGGTACGGAGCGGCCGATGTCCCATTCCCATATGTAACCGTTGTTAATTGATACTTTTTTAAACGATGATATTTACTTTCTCTCTACAAGATTGTTTGATATGGTTGATGTTCTTCATGTATCTTAATTTGCCGATACATTTTCTCGATGTCCGCAGAAAAAACAATTCGATGTTTTCTCCATTTTAATAGTATGGCATAAATCGTTTTGCAATGGAGGCCCAATGTACATGATGTCATTCAGGCTCTTGCCCGTCGATGTTTTCATAGAATCATCAAAAACCACTCGTATTTTAGTGGATTCTGGTGTTGTCTTTACTATGGCATGATGGGGTAAATAATATTTGCTTGCGCATAATGGTGCTCTCTTCATGTGACCCATGCTAAGGTAGTCTGTCATAAATTTGATGTACAAATCTCCTAGGTCTCGGTTAGAATCAATTTCTTCTCGAGCTGTAGAAAACGTTGTAGTGCTCGTTGCGTGGAACACCCTAGTTGATCCAATTGATTTTCCTTGAATGGTAGGCTTACCACATATCGCCCATCTGGATCTCGTTTGGTGGTCGCTTGAAAGATAGTTTGGCAAATGATGTCTTCAGGAGATTCTACGATGTTATTGCTCTTGGTTTTTTCTAATTCCCAAAATCGGTTCATATTCGCTTCCACCTTGGTTCCGCTATGGACCTTCACTACGTGAAGCTGGGTTGCGGTTTCTGTTGGCCCTGAAATCACCCAGCCGAAGCTGGTCTTAATGGGGCTTGGCTTTCCCCGTTTCACTTGGTTACAGATGAAATCTCCATAAACGTCGGCTCCCAATAAAAGGTCAATCGGGGCAGGGGTGTCGAACTTCGGGTCAGCCAAAGTTAACCTATTCCACTGGTTGTTGATTGATTCTCGTTTGATTTGACCCTCTGGAACCTCCGTTGTAATTTTTGACAATACGTATGCTTCAATGTTTAACCGAAATGGCGATGTGAAATGTGGTTGAAGACATACTTGCACTAAAGCGGTAGCCGTGTTGGTGGTATGCGCCCCAATTCCTGAGATGTTGACGGTGGTTTGATGTAATGTTAACCCGAGGCGTTGGACTGCTTCTTCCGTTATCAACGAGACTTGTGACCCCTGATCTATTAAGGCTCTCAATTCGGTTGATGTTCCACATATGGCTGTGCTTTTCACCACAGCTGTTGCTGATAATGTGGTTTGATTATTGTCCGATGTACTGACAGATTCCTTTTTTTCCGGTTGTTGGTAAGGTTCGTGTAGAAGCTGGTGATGCCTGTCGCGACATATACCGTACATGCTGGCTTTTCCGTGCACACAATTTTCTTGCTGTGTACAAGGCAGTTAGTGCAAATTCCTGCCCGGTTGATGTAGTCAATCCGCCGTTTTGTACTTAGATTGCGGAAATGGTGGCACCGGTTGATCAAGTGCTTGCGAGTTTCGGAACGGTGTCTCCTTTGTACTCCTGTTCCGTATTTTGAAGTACTCTTCGTTGAGCATTGGGTTCTGGCTTAGCTGCTCGCATGCTGGATGGCTTATGCATACCTGATGGTTCCAATGACTGAAACCCCCTCATTAGAAAATCCAGGAATGCGTCTAACTTTGAAACCTTGCGTGGACATTCCAGACTGTTTTCGTATCGCTGCAGTGTATCCGCATCTAATTTCTTCATCACAATGTGCGCGATGAGAGTTTCAAACGGATTTTCCAACTTCAAATTTTTTATGTTGTGCATCATCTCGATGATAGTATTATGTAAGGTTCTGATACTTGAAGCCGTCGCAACCTGTATATTATGCAAAGATAATATGGTGTTGAAGTATGATGTCGCAAGCAGACGTTGGTTACTATATCTTGCCTGTAGAATGCTCCATACCACGTCGTAGTTTTCTTCGATTGAGGATAAATGACCGATAAGTCTTGCCGCGCCCTTTTGCACATGTGATTTCAAATACCACATCTTCTCGGTTTTTGATAGTGTGCTTTGATGTATGACCTTATTGAATATGTCCTTAAATGGCGGCCATTTCTCATATTCGCCGTAGAAAACGGGAACTTCCATTCGGGGAAGTCGCATGTTGGTGGAACAGAGTTTGAATGGCCGTTACTCAGCAGTTGATGTAATTTGAGTAATGTAGATTCTGCCTGCTGCGTGATGGATCCGTAGTAATCGTTTACGAAATACTTCGCGGTGTGATCCTCTTCCTCGATGTTTATGAGGATAGTCCGATGTTGTTAATCAATCACCGTTAAGTCTTTATTGATCTGTTCGATCTTCATCGTGGCGTAGTTCCGGGAACAATTGCCGGCATCCCATGCTCGTTCGATGGACTTCAGTCTTCGGTATAGAAGACGCATGTTGATGTCTTGCTCATGAAGAAGAGCTGGGTTTGTGTCATCTTTCCTTGGATCTCTGGATAAATGTGGCACATTATCCTTGCTCTGGCTGGTTATGGATTTGCTCACCATCGTCTCAGTGCTGCTTGCAGATGTTGTTGATTGAATAGTGCTCAACTCGCCAAAATTCCTAACGTTGTCGGAGGTGGAACTTGATGAAGGATCTTTCTTGCTGCCCGTTTTACCCTCACCCTTTGGTGGATTTATTGAGGGGGCACAATAAACTATCCGCACGCCTCGTTGAATCGATCGTATGCCTGCTGCATTTGTTTTCGCTCCATGAGATACGGATGAGACGTCTCTAACTCTTCGCGAGTTATTAATTCTTGATCACCCTTGCAAAATACTGCGTACCGCGTGTCTACAGCTTGTTGATAGCTCTCGAACTGGCTTCGGATTAGATTGCCTATTTCCCGTCTCTTGGCTATTTCGGTTAAGAGTTGTTTCCCCAACTCGTTCTGGGAGTTCCCAATATGTTTAAACTTGAGATTGACCACTTTACAATGAATATATTTTTTAAAGTCTACTTAAAAATCCTAGATAGCCATGTTTATTTTAAAAGCTCTAATTTGATTTATTGAAATTCTTTTTGTCTATTATTATTGAACAGTAAACTCGATACCAAACAGAAATCTTTAGAATTTAAAATAAAAATATTAATTCTGCTGGCTACCAGTGAACAACTATAGTAATATAAAGTTCTGCTTGTAAGAAGCTCTTAAAATATTTTATACTGAATTCATTTTGTAAAGCTTGTGTTCAGAATCCTAGCCAGCCTTGTTTATGTAAATATTTCTAATTTGGTTCGTTTTTGGCTCTCGTTCTTTAATATTTAACAGTTAACTCGATACCAAACATACCTCCTTATTTCGAAGCTCCTATAAACTACTAATAATTTTAATTGTTCAAATTAATGATCCCAATAAGTTTAATTTAATTTAAAGTTAAAAATCTTAGAAGCTCTTAAAATATCGTATATTGAATATATTTGATAATAGCTTGTGTTCAGGGTCCTTGTTTATTTAAAAAGCTCTAATTTGTTTTGTGTTTGGCTCTCACGGCTCGTCTGAACGCGGCTCAACCCAAAAGTGCTTGCACTTCTGTTTTTTTATGGCATCATGTTCCCTAAGGTCTAATGAATAAGATAAAAGTTTTTTTGAAATCATCCACCGACCAGTTTTCATTTTCGCGCTAAAATTCGAAAATTGGAACCAAAAAAATGATTTTTTGGTCTGAAAAAGTGAAATATCTTATGTTTTATGTCTTTCCGAAGGGTTCCAGCATACAAAAATTGAAGGAGAAAAGTCTCAGTAAGAGAATGCAGAAAAGTACAGGTCAAGAGGTTGCTAATTTACCAATTAGTTCTCTCTTTGTCGACAGATGTCTTCTAAACACATACGTGGGGATATAATGAATTATTTCAAACAAATCAAAACTCATGAAAGTCGAGAAGAACAAAAACTTTTATTTCAAGTAACATTAATTCCAGTTTGATTCAATTAATTATATGTGGTAACTATTATATTCAATTACAGCTCTCATTAATTTATCATTATAATCTGGGTGGTTTTCAGAAACTTGATATTTGTTCCACATTGTCTTGAAATCAGAATGCACTGTCTCCATGGTCTGTTCACTGTAAAACCCCAACCCTCTTCTATGGCCTTCATAAAAATCTTCTATATGATAAAATACTGCATGTACTTTTGGTGTGACTGATAGCCCTAGGGACAAATAGCTAGTCTTGAATTGAGCGATAGATTCTTTGTAACAATCATTTAATTCGATTCCAAAACAATTGTGAACTACACGATCAAAACCCTTCAGTGTTTCCACATATTTCAAACAACCAATGGAGCAAAACGATCGGAGACTATCCACTTTCTTCAATAATATTCTACATGAATAACCATTGAATTTGGTACCTCCTTGAGTAAATCCTCGTTTAATATTGCATAGGTTGATCCATTCTGTTGTTTCAGTAACAAATTCATCTTGCATGTGGCTGATTATTTTATTAACCACACCAAGCATTAGATGTAGTTCTGGAGGAGGAATAATATCAAGAATCTTTTTATCGTCATCAGCTGAAAAAACTGGAGGATTGATACAGCTTTTGAAATTTTTCGCATTTTTCATTATCGATCCAGCGTTTCTCCAAGATTCAAAATATGAGGTTGAGTTTCCCACAGTTCGCCGAGGTCCGACGTGCTCCAAATTTGTGCTTTCACAAAGGCACCATGTACAAGGGTACGTCGATGAATGAGACATAATCCCTGTCAGAATATTGGCCAATTTGAGATCAGTCGCTATTGTACCAGAAAAATCCTCAATTTTCAATATTTTCCATATTGCTGACACGTTTTCAAAATTCTCTTGAGCCGATTTCACAATAGCAAGAATAAAGATTTTCTTAACGCCTGAGTCAGTTAAAGCTTTAGCAAACACGCCATCATCATACTTTTGACGTTTTTTCTCCTGTTGACAAATTTCAGTTGAATCATCTTGAACAGATAGGCACACCTTCAAAAAACCACCGCCACCGTCAATTCCAAATTTTAAGTGCTGATTTCTAATATCCCTCTGTTTCTCGATATGAGAAAGAAAATCTTCAAGAGTATGGCAGTAAACTATGGGACATTGGATTGGTGTGCTGATTCGAGCTTTGATGGTTACAAAATCTACTATTGTCTTAGCACAAAAGAAACTTTTTACCTCGCCATTCTTCTGTTCCATGCTTTTTTTCAATCCTGGCTCAATTATCGCCCGCTTTTTGGTAGCAACTCTGAAAGCGGTCGCTATACCAAGAGTAGTCTTTGTACTAAGATTAAATTTTGTTTTGATTTTCAAGAAATCGGCTGTGGATATATTCGAAGCTGGTTCCTCTTCAATTTTCTCGTGGGGATTTATGAATAATTTCATGGAGTTTCCTCCACGTGCCTGAGTAAGGGAGACCGTCGAATCTTTTTTGTTTACTTTGTCATCAATGTCATGTTGTTGAATTGCAATTTTACTGATTAATGTTGACGCCACTTGTTCCATTACTTTCTCCCCCATTGTATTTATATAATTGAATACATTATCAACTTGAGCAGTTTTGGTGCATTTATGAGGTGTTCCTCGTTTGGGAACGATAAAACATTTGGAACAATGTTTGATGCATTTCCCGTTAGCCGATTTTTTTTTGTTAAGTTGCATGGATATCACATTACTTCGAGCAATCTGGCACAAATAGCACTGACAGGGATTTTGAGTCCTAGATCTCGTAGTTATTACACCCAAAAACTTAGAATAATCAGATAGCTCGATAGTCTTGGAGGGAACGATTCCTGGATCGGCACTGGGAAGTTGTCGGTAGACGTTCCGTTTGCATCCGGCACAAAGAACATTCGGCAGTCTTTCTTCACACAAGATATTGTCCACACGATGTTTTCGATGCAGCGAGGCTTCTACCTTGAACATGACATTATTCTTTTTTAAGCACAACAAACAAATTTTACTCCGGTTCTCTTCGTGTGAAAGTGCGCGGGCAACTTTTGGAGGATTAAAATTTTCCGACATTATGGAACGAAAACTGAAATGAACTGATCGAGGACTAAAAGTTGATAGATAACATAACCTAAAAAAGATAAATGATAGATACATCATTATTACCGCCTACTCTGGCAAGTTAGTTGATAGATAAATTATTTTTTATAATACTTAAGTGTTTTTATTATGAATCAATAATCTTGTTGGTTTTCACAATCAGTTAAAACACAAAGTACATACATTATACAACTTGATAGAACCAAAGCGTAAAAGTGAACAAAACGGTTAAGACAAACTAAACAAAACCTCAATAAGAGAACGCAAAACCTAACACAAGTGAAAAACTGATAAACAAAGCATTTGTTGTGGGCATCCACACACACACACATGTGTATGCATTCGCATGCCAGGGTGCTTCCAAAAAATTGCGATAACCTGTGAAGAATCGCGAAAAAATCGCGATTTTTCGAACCAAAAATTTCGAGTTTGCCCAGGTTTTTGAGAGTTTTTCGAACGTGGAGCAACCTCTTGACCTGTACTTTTCTGCATTCTCTTACTGAGACTTTTCTCCTTCAATTTTTGTATGCTGGAACCCTTCGGAAAGACATAAAACATAAGATATTTCACTTTTTCAGACCAAAAAATCATTTTTTTGGTTCCAATTTTCGAATTTTTGCGCGAAAATGAAAACTGGTCGGTGGATGATTTCAAAAAAACTTTTATCTTATTCATTAGACCTTAGGGAACATGATGCCATAAAAAAAACAGAAGTGCAAGCACTTTTGGGTTGAGCCGCGTTCAGACGAGCCATGCTCTTGTTCATTATTATTTAACAGTTAACTCGATACCAAACAGAACTTTTTAAAGTATCGAAGCTTTTGTAAACTATTAATATTTTTCACTTTTTAAAAATAATGATCCCGAAAAATTTAATTAAATTTAATGTCCGAAATCATTAGTTTATTGCCCACCAGTGATCAACCCTAGTGGCATAACATTTCGCTTGTCAAAAGTTCTTAAAATAAGATTTTGTGAAAGCTTGTCTTCAAAATGCTAAGCAGCTTTTTTTATTTAAAAAGCTTTAATTTGATTTGTTGGGGATTCCTCTTTGTTTATTATTAATTAACAGTTAACTCAATACCAAACAGACCTCTTTAAAATTTTGAAGCTTTTATAAACTGCCAATAATTTGTATCTGTTCAAATTAGCGCTTCCAATAAGTTTAATTAAATTAAACATCTTTAGTTTGCTGCCTCTCAGCAGAGCCTTCTAGAGTATAGAGCCATAATCATTATGACGTATTTTTTAGAAGCTTTTTTAGTGGTATAACTTTTCACTGATTTCCATAGGAATCCATAGTAAAAACGGTGTTTTCTAGCTTCAACTTTTTCAATGAAAGCAGCAAAAATGTTACAAAATATTTATACAAAAGTGTTCTACATATCTTTAGCAGCAATATACAAGAAGGGTATATTGGTATTAAATAAATATTAATTGCAGAAATTTTAAAATTAAATTATTTCTAAAATATTTTTTTCAAACTTTCATTTTGAAAAATATATCAAAGTTGGCTCTGACGAATTAAAATAATACTTGCTAAATTTATCTTTAGTTTTACTAGTGTACGTTAGATGTCTATAACTGTTGGCAGAGAAATACAAAAAAAAAATTATTTAATCACACAAACACAATTATCACACGTTCTTAATATTTTCTGAATTTGTTTTGCTTTTCCTACAATTTTTGAACTCAAATTTCCCCAGGTCGCAATTTTTGGTACGATTTTACCAAATGTTTGCTACCCACTGCCATCTATGTATATTGACTTAATGCACACGTTTTGTAGTAAGCTTTTCTATTTTAATTTGACCAGAAAGCTGTTGTTATGAACTTTTTTCTATATTTTGGTTTAAATAAATCAGTTATTACAAGAAAATGAAAACGATTTACTTAAACGAGATTTATATATGTTGAAATTCAAACATTTATGAAAATATTTCAGAAATCTTAATTAAGAATTTGCAACGTTTTCATTAACAAATTTGTCTTAGGAAAAAAAGTGATTTCCCATATGTTTTGTGTGTTTTACTATGGAAATTTTTTTTTTCCACGTTTCTAATTCCCTTAAAAAAGCTTCGTTTTTTAGATTATGGCTTGTATAATCAAGGTTGCTTTGGTATAAGCAAAGCAACCTTGATTATACAAGCCATAATCTAAAAAACGAAGCTTTTATAAGGGAATTAGAAACGAGGAAAAAACCAAAATTTCCATAGTAAAACCATAGACATTCATACTAGATTTCTCATTTAATAGTAACTAAAGGAAAAAAACAAAAACTTCTGATAATTCCAATGTATCGTTGTGTTGTGTATTTTATAAGGCAATGATTTTAGAATGCGTTGCAAATATAATACGTATATGCAATACACCGATAATATTTGAATGGAAAATTTTTGTTTTTATTTTCTGTTTTTAGTCAAATGAGAGATCTATTATGATTGTCTATGGTAAAACGCATAAAACATATGGGAAATCACTTTTTTTCCAAAGACAAATTTGTAAATGAAAACGTTACAAATTCTCAATTATGATTTCTGAAATATTTTCATAAATATTTGAATTTCAACATATATAAATCTCGTTTAAGTAAATCGTTTTCATTTTCTTGTAATAAATGATTCATTTGAGCCAAAATACAAAAAAAAGTTCATAACAACAACATTCTGGTCAAATTGAAAAGAAAAGCTTACTACAAATCGTGTGCATTAAGTCAATATACAGTACATAGATGGCAGTAAAAATTATATAAAATCGTACCAAAAATTGCCACCTGGGGAAATTTCAAGTTCTAAAATTGTAGGAAGAGCAAAACAAATTCTCAAAATATCAAGAACGTGTCCTAATTTTGTTATTAAATAATTTTTTTTCGTATTTTTCTGTATAAATATGAGACATCTAACGTACAATAGTAAAACTAAAGATAAATTTAGCAAGTATTATTTTAATTCGTTAGAGCCAACTTTGATGTAATTTTCAAAATGAAAGTTCGAAAAATATATTTTAGAAATAATTTAGTTTCAATATTTCTGCAATTAATATTTACTTAATACCAATATAGCTTTCTTGGATATTGCTGCTAAAGATATGTAGAACTAGAACACTTTTGTATAAACATTTTGTAACATTTTTGCTTTTTTCATTGAAAAACTTGAAGCTAAAAAACACCATTTTTAGTATGGATTCCTATGGAAATCAGTGAAAAGTTATACCACTAAAAAAGCTTATAAAAAATACGTCATAATGATTATGGCTCTATACTCTAGAAGGCTCTGTCTATACTCTAGAAGGCTCTGGTATAAGTCATCAACCTACTGACATATAATTTTGCTTGTCAAAACCTTTAAAACTACTGTATTATGAATATAATTGGTAAAAAGCTCGTCTTTAAAATCCCATCTACGTACATATATTAAATATTTTTCGCATTAAAACCAAATATTTATTAACAAAACAATTTTTATTGATTTAGGACTTTCTAATATTATTGTTATTAATTAACTTTAGGTTTCGAACTTTATTCGAGTTCATTTTCAAAAGTGTTGTGTAAGCCGACAAAATCTGTTTTATTAATAATAACATAAGGCTTAAAATAAAAATAAAAATCAATATTTATTATATTTAAGAAATTTGGAATCCTAACAAAAGCTAAACATTTTTTTTTTTTTTTCAAAAAGATCTCGGAATAAAAATAGAGTCGGTTATTTTTACATTTCTTTCTTAAAATAAAGTTCATTAGCTTTCGTGAAGATAAATTATTTTAGCAGAACGTCTTTCAAATATACAATCATCATGGTAAATATACTCGTAACAGTAAATATTATTAACTTAATAATTATTATCAATATTGAAAGCTTTTAATGACAATATAAAGTTAAACATTACCTGAACGTTCAGATATGCAAAAGCCTCTCATTGGGTAGATGATGACTGTAGTATAACATTAAAACAAAAAATAATAAACAGTTTCCGAAAAGAGGTGTCTGTGTCAACCGCTGGTAACTACATAGAAGGCAGACTCTTTACTAGCAAAAAAGTGCACATTGAACCGATTACAATAAATTCGGAAATCAATAAAACAAAACGATCCGAAAATGCAGCTGAATACATACAAATTTTAAATTGTTTTGCCATAGAAAAAAGGGCTGTGCAAGAGCTGGTTACAAAGCAGTCCAACATGTTTCAGCATCAAGAGGTCCTAAGATACATTTGATTTGACCAATTTCTACTACAGGGGTTGTGTCTATGGAACGCAGAAGAGGTGCATTTACTACACAGTAACAAATGATTGGGAAAGAACATCTAGTCATTATTGTAGACAACACACCTTGCCATACAAAACTAAATGCGGCAATTAGTGGAACGACAGCACCTCTATTGCGGCTAGGATCCTATTCTCCAATGCTAAATCCCATTGAGACTATTTGGTTTAAAGTCAAAGTCTATGCCAAAAGTCAAATACGCGTTCCAAATATTGAAAGAATTGGTCTACTTAGAGAATATTATAGATCATGCAAAGAACGCCTTATGCGGGGGTGGTTGTGCTCGGGCTGTGCAACACTGTACAGTTGACCATATTTTTTATGGCCGATAATTGAGAATTAAAGAACTTGGAGTTTTATTCAAAAGTACTATAGATGTTGCACAAACTAATTGCTCAAACTAACACCCCTTCTTAACATGTAGTAGCGTTAAATTAAACCAATTGCTCTCGTGTGTTTAGCCAATGTTGGTCCCTCTAGTGGTTTCGTCAGCATATCTGCAATCATATTATCGGTGGGACAGTAAATGGCTGTTATCTTGTTTGAAGTTATAAAGCTTTGTACGAATTTGTATTTTATGCCGATATGTTTTACACGCTGATGACAAATTCGATTGTTGAGCAATTTTATTCATCCTTGATTGTCTTCGAATATTTTGATTGGAGTTTCGATTGTCTCGTCCAAATCGTTGAATATGCACTCTATCTAGATGAGATCGCGCACAGCTTCGGCAAATGCGATAAATTCAGCTTCTGTCGAAGACAAAGAGACAGATGTCGACTGACCCACGAGATCAACGCTCCGTTGAAGATAAAACAATAACCGGTGCTTGATTTCCTGTCTATATGGTCTCCTGCCTATAGTCAGCGTCAACGTAGCATTTGAAACTTAGGTCGTTTTCGTCGTTTCTCAATTTAAATTTAAGAGATTTGATGGCTTTCAAGCATCTGAAAACTCTCTTTACCTCATTCCAGTTGCATTGCTTTGGGTCACTCACCCGTCTTGCTAATATTGGCATCGCAATGGAAATATCCGGCCTAGTATTGGTAGATGGGTAGAGTAAAGATCCGATTGCACCACGATAAACTTCATGTGACTCGATCTGTTCCTGGCTGAGATACCCGACATTTATTAGTATAGAGGAGTTCTTTGCATCCTCCAGGTTAAATTCACATAACTTGTTCAAAATATATTTCTCTTAATTCAGGTAAAACGTGCCATTTTCATCTCTGTTGATGATAAAATTGTTGTTCATTAATATTTCGAAATCATCAATTAGTTTGATATTTGTTGAGGCTACAACAATATCAGGAACATCATTGGATATGTACATAACGTGTTGGTTGACTTTCTTTATGTATAAACATAGGTCATTATCGCTTTTCTCGTACCTGTTCTTATTCATGACAGTGTCAAATTCCTTATTCCATTCTCTTCGGTTGTTTCATATAAACAGTATGTGATAGACCTCCATTTCGGTATGCAGTTTGAATGTCGAAATGTTTAACTTCCATCTTCCTTTTTCCCGCTACAGCCAAAAGAATCTTCAACGTTGTCGGGTTCGCTATTGGTGCAAAATCTTCGTCGCAATCTCAACCGAATTTTTGTGAAAAGCCTTGCGCTACTAAACGGGCTTTGAATCTGAATTTTGTTATTTCTCAAATTCCAAAATTATAGAGCGAATCCATCTCTTCCTGCATAGCCGTTATTTAATTTTCAGAATTTGGACCATTTACCGCTTCTCCATATGTAGGAGGATCTGGATTTACTTCGTTTGTTGCCTATTTATTTCCATTATTAATCGTTGTGGTGGCACTCCCCTTATTTGGTCTTGTAGAACGTCGCGCTGGTTGTTCGTCTTCCCGTTCTGAATCTGGATCATTTTCGTTTTGCAGTACTGCTCCAATGAGTTGATGTTGATCGCCGTCTGCTGTTTCCGTTTGATTATCGTTTTCAGCTGATTCCGTTCGGTGATCGCTTGAGATATCAATGGTTGATTGGTTTTTTTATTTCGGCTTCCATAAAGTTGACATCACGGCAGATCTTTATTTTCTATGTGTTAACATCCAGAAGTCTATAACCTTTTGTGTGTCGTCCAACTTTTTATGCTGGTCTTTCGGTACGTGGTGATTTATCGTTTCAGAGCTCATACGGAGTGGTTTTTACACTCTTATAGTTGGTAGACGATTGATTATATGATTTGCTGTAGTCACTGCTTTGCCACAATATTGTTTATGTAAACCTGAGCTTGCTAACATGCACCGTGTCATTTCGATTAGGGTCCGATTTTTGTGTTTGGCAACTCCGTGTTGTTGTGGCGTGTTCGGTACTGTGGACTGGGGTTTAATTCCGTTTTGTTTTAAATAGTTCCGCAGCACATTGTCCATATATTCACAACCCCTGTTTGATCTGATTAGTTTGGGTGTCACGCCGTGTTACGATTTCATCATTTCGACAAATTCCTTAATGTTTCCGCAAACGTCTGATTTTTGTTTCAACAAATGTATAGGCGAATATTTTGCATGATCACCAATAAAGGTAAGAATATATCTATTACCCCTTGGTGTTGGAATTTGTATCGGTCCGCATACGTCGGTGTGTATTAGATGCAATTTACCCGTTGTCTTTGTGTACGATTGATGTGGAAATGGTTCTCTGGTTTTCTTACAATGGAGACAGATTTCACAAATGTCATTATGATCGCACTTTGCTATCTTCCTATTGGTTACACATTCCACCATTTTCCTTATATCGATTAAGTTGCGATGGCCAAGAACCTTATGCCATTCATGAATGCATTTCGATTTTGCTGGTTGAGTTACGTTAAGTGCTTGATGTTCCATTTTGTAGACATTGTTTCTGGATTTAAGAACAAATACGTGCCCTTTTTTTTTGCAGAAAAATCAATATATTTGAGATTCTCAAATTGAGAACGATCTGAACTTGTGCCTTGTTTATATTCCTCCAATAATTTGTTTTTCACCATGATTTTCGTCAAGTCAGCCTTCGCTCGTAATTCGAGAGCGGGTATTAAAACACTGTAGCTTTCTAATAAACTTGATAGGATAGTACAATGAAACTGCAAAAGTTTCTGCTAATGGCACACCCAAAGTAGTTAATTCGTCGATACATTCGTCCATGGCATTTAGATGTCTCAACCGTCTGAAAAGTCGCACTTTATTGGATAAAGTAGATTTTTGATGATAATCCTGTAGTAACTCCCACATCGCTTTGGCCGTTACTTTATTCCTTACGTGTCTGATTTGGTTGTCATCAATGAGTAGGCCGATATGAGCGCGCGCTTTATCATCTCTTTTGTTGCAAGCTGCTAATTGAGCTGCATCTGCTGGTGCTACTTCGGTGATTACTGACCACAAATCCTCCTTGATCAGTAAAAGCTCGATTTTATATCGTCACACCTGGTAATTATTGTCGTTTAGCTTTTTTACGATAAAAAGTTGGAATTCCTCGAAAATAATGTGGTTTTAATGATTATCAATGTTTCCTTTATACGATAATCACGGACCTGGGCTCATAACCTGTCATTTATGGCCGATAATTGATAATTAAAAAACTTGGAGATGGAACAAATAAAAATACAATGCGCCATAAACTAATAAGTGGGTGGGCTGTGCAACACTGTACAGTACACCAAGCTACAGCTTTAGCCATGAGTGATATGCCTGTTGGTTGTTAACCCTTAGCGGCCACACTTCGCTCCCGTAACATAGCGGCCACACTGGGGTGATTTTTCACCCCAGTCAAAAAAATCGGTCTATAAGGACCAATTTAAAATATTGAGACTCCAAAAAGTTATCTTGTTTTGTTGTGTTGTCGTATTTCTATTGTTCTTCGGAAATCTCGGTTCTACCTTTAAAATTTCGTTCATTATATTTTTTTTATTATTAATTTTTATTTTTATTTTTAGTGATTTGGGTTGTGCTGGTTAAGTTAAAAGTTATTATAATTTGGATTGTTGTATATAGGCTTTAATCCCGAAGTATTTATTATACTCGTTCAATATGGATATGCTAAATTTTTAACCGAGAGCGAACTCGACGTAGAATTGGCCATACGCGGCATCGATACTACGGATATTAATTGGGAACAACTTTTAGAATCAGCTTTTGCAAAGGAGACAAAAGATTCAGGGTTGATCCCTCTAGATCCTCATATTACCGAAAACCCGGAATCCGAAGTTAAAGAGAGTCGCGATATCTTGGAGTCATTCTAGTCAGTTCTTAGAACTGGGACAACTATTAGGTCATGGTGGGAATTATACTATCGTTCTATTCACTGGGAGTACATCGCACAAACTGATACAGAGTCTGCCAGAATCGAGGAATTGAAGGCAATTCCTTCACAAAAACAACCTTTATCAAAAGCGGTAAATTTAGAAGAGGAATCAATAGATATAGCTGAAAACATATCTAATTTATCTTGGCCAGAAAAGATTATTCCGGGATTATCTCAAGGGATTCCTTTAAAGGTCAGCGGTAACAGTTTAGATAAGTCAGGTTATGTAGGCAATCCATCTTCAGTACTTCCACCGCGCATAAATGTTAGAAAAACGGCGAGTGGCGAAAATCAAAATGTTAGTCGTAATGAATGGGAAATGAGAATTGAAAGGGAATATGGTCGATTTTACATGCCAAAATGGAAATGATCATTTGATGGTGGCAAAAGCGGGTTGAATGTATTTGATTTTTTATTCCGCTTGGAAACTTTCGCGAGACACGATGGCGAAACCGCAGAGAAATGGTTGTGGGTTCACACTCGTGATAATCCTAATTCTTCATGGGATGAACTGCGTAGCGCGTTCCTCATTAGATTTTCTGGACCAGAAACTGAGAGAGAAAAACGAAGGCTTATCGAGAGACGGACTCAAAAGTATCGGGAACCAGTTAATGATTTCATATTGAAATTGCAAACATTAAACGGTCGATTAACAAATCGATTTTCCGAAATTGAACTGCTGGAAATTATTCGTGAGAATATGAGTCCCGCACTGCAAACCTCAACTCTCCAGATGAACTTTGGACGTATTGAAGACTTGAGAGCGATCTGTCATAAATATGAGCGAATCTGGTCTAGCTCTGATTACGATCATAAGTATCATGCTGATTTAGACAAAAATCCCCGTACTATCGAGCATCGCCAAATTAACGAGATTATTTCAATTAATAACCATAATCAAACTCCAGTCGAAAATTCCATTGATTCCAATCGTGGCGGCAATGAAGACATATCCGCTGCAGTAGAACAACTAAGAATTGATACTTCAGCAACAAACCTTGTTCGCTGGAACTGCAGGGATATGGGGCATCGTTATCACGATTGCCGAAAAGAATTTGTTGATATCTTCTGAGTCCTGTGGGGGTTCGTTCGGTAAATCCCCAAGTTTCTCCCAGGAACCCATCAAAGTAGGAAGTATAGTTACAAACTCGCAAATTTAGCAGTACTAACAATATTAACCCTAACAGTCACATTTTGAATTGTAATTTATCTGAAGAGTCGCAATCGACCCGAATCATTAGTACACAAACTGAATTAAATCAGATTGCAAATAAGCAATCTCAAAATTTGTCGAATTTAGTCCTAAAACCCACGCGCAACAATATTTACTGGAGAAAACGTAAGCTGATAAACAAAATTTGCTGCTCAACGATTATAAAATTGGATAATGATCCTCGTCCTCATCTGTCGGTATATCTTAAAGGCGAGCAATAAGCTTAATTTAGGATTACGCAAATTAGATTCTTTCGTGAAAACAGCTGATGGGACCGCCAACAAAATCCTAGGCTACGTCGATATATCGACTGCTTACGATAGCAAAGAGCACATACATAATTAGGTTTTATATTGTCCCAAATTTACAAAGTCAAGTATACCTTGGAGTTGATTTCTGGATTAAATTCAATCTTGCGCCTATGATTGTCAGTGAGGTAGCTATGTAAAAGATAATAGTCAGCACCAACTTTCACCTGAACAACAGACAATGCTTGCTACGATCATAAGCTCATTTCCATCTTTTAACGTTTATCTTAGGACGAACAAATATATTGGAACATATCATAGACGTGGGAGGCACCCCGCCAATTAAACAACTTTATTATAATGTTTCCCCTGCGATCCAAGACCTGATGTACTACGAGTTAGACCGGATGTTGGAACTCAAGGTAATCGACGAAATCACGAGCGGATGGAGTTCTCCCGTGGTACTGGTGAAAAAATCAAATGGTTCAGTCAGATTATGTCTGGATTCTAGGAAAGTGAATATGGTCACTAAAAAGAAAGCATATCCTCTGCCTCATATTGATGGGTTGCTAGGGCGCTTGCACGAAACTAACTGTATCTCGTCATTAGACCTTAAGGATGCCTTCTGGCAGATTCATAGACCATTGTACCAGTTTACCGTGATGCCGTTTGGTCCGTGCAACGCGCCGCAAACAATGTCGAGACTGATGAATAAGGTGATCCCACATCAGTATCACGACAGAGTGTTCGTTTATCTTGACGATCTCCTGATAGTATCTGCCAACCTAAACGAACAAACGAACATTTTGAACTCTTAAAAACCGTAGCAAAACTACTCAAAGCTGCTGGACTTACCTTAAACATTAATAAGAGTAAATTCGTGATGCGTGAAATTAAATATCTAGGTTTTCTCGTTGGGGAAGATGGTCTCCGTACCGACCCAGGGAAAGTGGAAGCTATTTGTAGTTTTCCTGCACCTAATAATGCTAAACAACTGCGAAGATTATTAGGTTTGGCAGGGTGGTACAGGATATTTATACCCAACTTTTCTGATGTGACCTTAAAGATTTTACTCACCTCTATGCACCTGTTTTAATTAACCCTGATTTCAGTAAGCCGTTCTATATCCGTTGTGATGACGGGCGATGAAAGACCAGTTGCTTTTGCATCTCAAAAACTCAAAAAAGCTCAAAAAAACTATTCAATATCCGAATTAGAATGTATATCAGCTATATTGAGCATTAACAAATTTCGACCAAATATCGAGGGGTATCACTTCACGGTGATCACCGATCACGCTAGCCTTAAATGGCTCATGCAGCAAAAAGATCTTAGTGGAAAACTTGCTCGCTGGAGCCTTAAGCTACAACGCTATGATTTCGTGATCGAACATCAGAGAGGATCATTAAACGTGGTGCCTAATTCTCTTTCGTATGTGCATTGTGACGAATTAGTTGAATTGTTAGACAATCTTCCGGTGTTAGACAACGTCATTGATTTGAATTCCAAATATTTCTCAGATGAGGAATATACTTCGCTTGTGGATAACCGAATAACTATCCTAATCATAGAGTTCACGACAATCGCGTTTTTATTCGCTTTGAACCTAAAAGTGACACAGAATTTACGGATATTCCGGTGTGGAAACTGTAGGTATGTTCCAAAAGGACTTACCAAATCATTATTTGAGCAAGAACACGTTGTTCCTACAGCTTCTCATTGCGGAACTAACAAGACTCTTGAGAGATTGAGGAGGCTTTATTTTTGGCCAGGAATTCGGGCTCAAGTTCAAGAGTTCATCAAATCCTGTGAAATCTGCAAAACTACTAAATCTCCAAATCAAATTTTGAGACCGCCGATTAATCCAACGAATGTATCCGTAATTTGTCCTGCCCAAGCCTCTTGCTAAAGGTAAGGCAAATAAAATTGCAGAATTTCTTCGGGATGAGATTTTTTCACGTACGGGGGGTGCCAGAAGTGTTGCATTCAGATATTGGAGTTCAGTTTGTTTCCAAAGAATTCCAGAATTTACTAAAAGACTTTGGTGTACACCATATTCGGACAGCCATATACTCTCCACAATCGAATGCTTCCGAACGTGTGAACAGATCCATTGTCGCTGCCATTCGAGCTTACATAAATTCAGATTGGGGCAATAAGCGCTGCTTTACGAAATTCTATTCACGATTCTGCAAAATACTCACCACACTTTATATTATTCGGTTAACACCGAATACGTCATAAATTTCATAAAAAAGTTTTGTCAAATTGAAATGGTTTAAAGAGTTGTTTGATATTCGATAACAATTCATGACCTACACAAATTGTACGTGTCTAGTGGGACAAAAATAAAAATTTTTGTTTTGTCCTAATCAATACAAACCGAACCTCAAAAACAAATAAATACACAAAATAATTACTGGAGGGATAAAATAATAATTTAACCGTAAAATGAAAACCCTCACAAAAATTAATTCAGGGCCCGGCATAAAATTACCAAAGCACAAAGAAACGCAAAAAGCAACAAAAACAAACAAAAAAAAACCGGGAACGACAAAACTTTTATTTAAAATTTTTGCTTTGCCAGTTCGATACCCTGAGGAGAGCAAATAACAAAACAGAAATCATCAAAAATAGTTGGTAAAGCGCATGCCATAATTGTAAATATATCCACTCGGGCGTTTACCACTCTGGGTAAATTTATCTTGCTGTTTTATTTTATTTTTTTTTCGTTCTGTGTGTGTTATCTCTATTTACCCTTAAAGTATTTTTTTTTTGTGTGTTGTTGTTTTGTTGAGCTTTGCCGTTCGTCTTACACTTTATTTTTTTATTTTTTTGTTTTTACAAAAAAAAAATTGTATGTTGTTTGTTAGTTAGTATTAATCAACTCGTCGTGACGTTCGGTTAATTTCATAAAAAAAAAAATAAAAATTTGTGAAAAGTTTTTCTAAAGCTGTTTTATTTGTGTCTAAAAGAAAAAAATTAATAAAATTTAAGTGAATTAATATTTTTTTTTTTGTATTATTAAGTTGTGCTTTATTTTTATTTTGTTTTATTGAAAGTTAAATATTAAAAAAATAATAATAATTTAGTTTAGTTAAATTGAGTAAATAAATATCCAAAAAAAATATGTGAAATGTATATGTAATATTTATGGTACTTTTATAAAAAAAAAAAAAAAGCTCAAAAGTGAAAGTGATATACAGAGTAAATTTATTATTTATGTGTATAATGTGAATGGAAATTGTGATTAATTTATTAGTTGACAAGTGTTTATTTTTTGTGAATGTAACACAAAAAGTTTTGTGAAAAATTTGTCGTTTTACAATTTTACTGGAATAATCTGTGTTTGATATATTAAATTAATATTTAAAAAGTGATTGACAGTTTGTCAAACGAACTACTTACGTACACGCACACAACAAAAAAAAAAATAATAAAAATATTAAATAAGGTATTGAATCTTTTTTTTTTTTTTTTGGAAAACAAAATACGAAATTGGCATATTTTTTGATTATCTAATTTATTGAAAAATTTAATTTTCCAAAAACAAATTGAGTTTCACACTCAATTAAGCATTTAGAATTTTATTCTTTTGAAAAGGGTTAACTTAAATTTATATAATAACGTAATTGATTGGAAGTAAAAATGTCGTGCGATCGTGTGCTTGAACCGAATATAAATATATGTATGTACTTAAGTGATTGATAATCACAGTACCCAAATAATTAATTTTCTTATATACTTATGTGCTTTATGATTCTAATATATGAATGTAAAAAGCGGAAAACTTAATATATTTAAAAAATAAAAATAAAAATCGTGACTATATATTAGAAAAAATTTGTTTATGATTTATGCTTCAAATTTATTTAGTTCTATTTAGAGAAAAAAAAATAAATTGAATTTATGAATATTTTTGATCACGAACTAATAAATAATTCAGTGAAATAGGCAAAAAAAAAAAAAAATATTTGCGATATTTTTAGCATATTACACTCGTACATAGATGATATAGTATGTCATCGGGCCGGAAATAATTTATGGGATTAAGCCACATTTACTAACTTTATATACGAGTATTCAATAAAAAAAAAAAAACGATTGACCCACCTCAAACTTGAGTACCAATCGATGCCGACCACTCTCAATCCTGGTTATGTGTGTACGGTTATTCGATTTAATTCGATTAAAATCAAACCGTACTGCATATTTATTGTAATCGTATACAATCATCGCATAACAAAATAAAATATTAGGTTGGTTTCATTCACATCAATCATTTATATAGAGTTAATTAAAAAATACTCACTAAAAAACTAGAGCTTTGATGTAATAAAATGTATGTTGACCTATTTCTGCCTCGCGGCTTAATATGACGCAGAATGAATTATTGCAGTGCACTGACCTTCCTCTTAGTTTTTAGTTTTATTCATAAAAAAATGTAAAGCTTTGTTCAATTTCTATATCGCATCGTGAATATGTTTTATGCAAGCTGAATTTAAAATGACCTGATTCTTTTTTTTTGGTATATAAATTACTCTAGTTTCTAAATGCTTCGATGAATAATAATTCAACACAATTTATGGGATTGCATGAATTGAAATATAAACAATCACTCCCGATTCAACAATATATATGACGATAAAACTCACCATATGTAGCTTTACTGTTTTCATTTAAATGGGAAACATTTTATATTTTGGGGGAAAAAAAGTAATACAAAAGCTCTTCATAAATCCGTGAGAATATTTTAACAATGTATAGTCATGTTTCGGGCTTAGTCTACTAATAAAAGTTTTTCATTTCAAAGTATATCATTTTTACGTACCGAACGAGAACTAATGGTTTACCCGCAAAAAAGCTTTTACGATTAAATAATAATTCACAATAGTTCAAAGATTCCAAAAAAAAAAATGCTTTCTTCAGTGATTCTACTTTCATGTTCTACGAAAAATGTAACAATTACATTGTTACTATATTACCTTTATTTGTATTTTGTGTCCGAAATCATTAGGTTTCAAATTACAAATCAAAAGTAACATAAATCTAGGTTACATACTTATAAAAGAAATGAGATTTTTATTTCTGATTTTTTTACGGGAATTCAAATCTGAGGATGGGGACTAAGGAGAGAAAATAAAAAAACTTAGGTTTAATTTTGTTTTTCAATAGGTACATTTTGTTATGGCATGACTTACGCAAATTTTTCACATTTTCGAGAAAACTTTTGTGTGATGATTTAAGATGGCGAAATTTTCCTTCTTTGTAATAATTTTCAAATGTGAATTATAAATTCTAGAATTTTATACAGAAATAAATAATTTATATTCTTCCAAATTTTCAACAATCTCTTCACAAAATAAATTAATTTTGAATTTATAGAATTATTGCTTGAGCTTAATACATTAGTATTGACAGAACATTTAATTATAATTCTTTGGAATAGTTAGTGTCATCTGATCTTTTAGCTTTGTTATTGTTATATGACATTGAAATTGGAAGACAAGTGGAAGATTTTTTATTTTCAGTATGAAAATTTACTAAATGATTCCTTCGTATACGTATTTTAATTTATTTTTTAAACAAGTGTGTCAAGTAAATTTATTATTATTTTAATTTTGTTTTGCAGATTTTCACGGAATAAATAATTTGATTTCATGAATAATTTATCATCGAGCTTATACGTCTTAAACCAAATTCGTCTTATTATTGAAATTCCAAAGGAAATTATTTCAAATTAAATTAGTAATAACAATGAAACATCTAAACGGTGATTCAGTGACAGTGTTGAAACTTGTAGATTAAAATAACGAAGAAAACTCTTTGAATTTTGTTTTTTTTTATTTCCAAAAGGAAACATTTTCAATACAGGAAAACATTATTACACAGTTTGATTAATTTAATTGCAAAATAAATAAAATTTATTATTATAAGACATTTATGAATATGCACAATTTATTATTATAAAGCATTTTATGAATATGAAGTTTAAAAACTTAAAAATAACCTGCGGCGAGAACAAGCATTTCTAATGGCACTACATGTTATAGAAATTAATGGTGACTAGCATCGAAATATCGGCATAGAAATTAATGGTGATTTCCAAAGTATAACTATAAAAATGTACTCAAGTATGCTTCTAATTTTATTCTTTATTTTGTCTTGATACAATGGAATTTAATTTGCGATTTTTGATTGATTGATTGATAAGAATGCACAGCAAAGCATTATAGTAAGGGTTCCGGAATACGCCGGGCCCACTGTACACCCGTTTACATATAACAAAACCGAAGAATAGGATTTTTTATTTTTTTTTATTTATTCATTTATTATTTTCCAAAAAGAAATTTCTATACATGAAAATATCAAGATACAAAATTAATTATTCATTAATAATTAGTTTTCAAGTATTCACAAAATAAAACACATTAGCAAGTGTTATATTAAAAAATGAAAATTATATTAGCTAAAGAAAAAGTAATTAGAAAAAGTATTTAGCCGAAGAACAAAACATGGTTCTCTCATCTCTCAATCTAGCTGTGGGATAAATCGTATTCTTCTATAAATTTGTTGTTTAGTTGTTTTTTAACTGTGGATTTAAAAAGAGACATCGATAGCTGTTTATCAAATTCATTCAACTTGTTAAATAACTCAACTCCTCTATAAAATATACTATTTTGAGTTAATGATAACTTATAATTTGGAAGACAAATTGCGAAGTATTGTGCGTATTTATTTCAGTTATTTCAAAGTTATTGGTTAGATCAACCGCAATGCATTTCATAATACCAACTTTGATCTTATAAATAGATGGTGATTAAGTATTCAAATTCAATTAGCTTACTAACTGGTTAAAGCTTTTCATTATATAGCTGTCAGTGTAAGGGTCCGTAGGTTTCTAATAGCCTTCAGAGATTTGTTTTGCAACACTTGCAAGTCATCGATAAGATAGTAACTGGCGGATCCCCAAATCTGCGTTAAGTATAACAAATGAGCATGAATGTAACTATAATATAGATTGTAGCATAACTCTCTCGGGATGTAACGAGCTGTTCTTTTCAACGCTTCAATATATGGGGAGATTTTATTTATTTATTTAGAAAAAAGGATAAAGCATAGCTTTTCTATCCATATAATTTTAAAAATATACATACATATATACAAAAATTAAAAAATATAAAACAAAATTAAAATTTATTTTGAATAAAATTAAATACAAATTTTTTGAATTTTGCAAAAGGCTTCACCCTTCTAATCTCAATCGGAGCCTCATTCCAAATAGTAAATGTATTAAACAAAAGTGAATTATTGTAAATACTCGTACGATTAAGAGGCAGTATTATTCTACCATTTCGACTGGAACCAATTTTAATTTTATCATATAAATATGAAGGAACCCGATTATTAATGACTTTATATAAAAGCAATAATGCTCTGTAATAAAAGAATTGAACCATAGTGCAACCGAAAAATTCTTTAAAATTAGCTGATACATGATAAAATCTTCTGAGTCCATTAACGTATCTCACGATGTTGTTCAAAGTAACTTGCAGCAAACCACTTGAGGCAGAATCGCAACTTAAAAAAAGGAATTCACAATAAACTACGTGGGGAATTACTAATGGTCGTGCTAGCAAAGTTCGAACATTTTTAGGGCAAATATTTTTGTGGAGCTTCAAACCATACAAAGTGGAATTGATCTTGCAACATACATTAACATCCTGTGAATCCCATGTGAATCTATTATTTATACAAATTCCTAGATTGTTAACATGATTCGTAAAATTAATTTTCACACTATTGATAAAAATTTCAGGAATCACTGGGAAGTGCTTTTTAGAAATGAAAATTGCTTGTGTTTTTGCGATGTTTAGCGAGATTCCATTAGAATTGGACCAATCTAGTATGTATGATAGATCCAGATTGATTTTATTGAAGGTTTCCAAAATATTTTCACTAGTACCACCCAGATAGATTTGACAATCTTCAGCATACAAATGGTATTTGGAATATTTTATTACGTGAGGTAATTCATTTATAAAAAGAGAAAATAGAGTTGGACCGAGTATCGTTCCTTGAAATACACCTGACACTATACGCTCAGGTTCCGATTCTTTTCCATTTATGATGACTTTTGATATCTATCTGTTAAACAATTAAACATAAGTTTCAGTGCTGTTTTATCAAAATTAAATAAAAGCATTAACTTCTGTAATAACAAAACATGGTTTAAAGAGTCAAATGCTTTTGAGTAATCCAAAAGTATAAGAACAGCAAATGAGTTTATCTTGTCAAGATGACAAGCCAGATCATCGAAAACATGAAGAAGGGTCGTTGTTGTACTATGGTTATTACGAAATCCGGATTGAAACTGATTTAGATAATTAAATTTAGTTAAATACTGATTGATTTGGTCACGAAGAATGATTTCAAAATTTTTTGATAGAATCGAAACTAAACTAATCGGTCTAAGATTATCCAAAGAATCAATGCCCTTCTTTTTTATAATCGGAATCACTATATTCGTTTTCCAAATATCTGGAAATTCGGAACGCATGATACAGTTATTAATCAGGTAGGTCAAAGGTGACATAACATACGGTAAAATATTGTTAAGGAATATTAAGTTGATTTTGTCGTGACCTGATGAATTCGATTTAATAGGATAAACAGCTTTGGAAATATCAAATTCACTTATGCAGCTGAATGAGAGAGACGTGTGATTACCTGTGCACTCAAACTCAGGTAAGGGAATAACAACCGACAAAATGGGTACCTTGCGGACATAAGAATTGATGATTGAAGGGTCTAAGTCGGTCAAAGAACTAGCTTTACCAGACCCTAATCCAATATGATTGCAGTTATTCCAAATCCGTTTCATGGTTAATTTACTATTTCCAAAAAAGTATTTCTGTTTTGAGATTCTTATCAAGCTAGTTACCCTGTTGCGTTCATTACGATATATTACTAAGTCCTTGCCATTCGATGTTCTCCTATACTTAATATAAGCATGATCCCTCGCTAGCATACTTTTAGCAATACTACTATTAAACCATGGAGCAACAGGTTGGCTATTAACTATTTTTTTCGTTGGTACACAATTATTATGAAAATAATATAGGCAATCATAAAAACACTGGCAGGTAAAATTGACATTATTGGACGGGTGCAAAAAGCTCCAATCAACGTCAGAAAAAAAATTCATAATAATTTCAGCATCCAACTGACTATAGTCATAGATAAGCCTGTAATCCATTTTAATGCGCTTTGATTAAGCTTTATAAGAGATCGCCAGTAAATCATGGTCGGAAATATCAGGCAACGTATATTGACTAGACGAAAATATCCTAGAGTAATCCGATTCAGAGACAATAAATTGATCGAGCCAAGTACGATCATAGGCAGGTGAAAATGGAACCGATATTAAATTGTTCGCTTTTAAGAGATTATAGAACTTATTGGATTGATCAATCATGTTACAATGTATATCGCGCCTGAAAGTCGTCTAAATCAGATTACGTAGGAGGTGACGGATTGTAGCGAAGCACAATCAATATAGTCATATATGGTAGTATCATTTCAGCCATCAGAACTTCAGTTTCACCATACATAGACGAATGAACGACTTTAACCTTGAAACACTTTTATAGTAAATGCAAGCACCCCCACCCCTCTTATGAGTTCTGTCAAATCTCAAGATGTTGTAACCGTTCAGCGCAACAGATTCATTATTGATTTTACTAGTAAGCCATGTTTCCACGACACCAAACACATCGAAATCTTTAGTATCGATAAATATTCTCAATTTGTCAATATGGCAGAATAAACTACGAGCGTTCAAAAATCCAACAGTAAGACAAGTACCATTCCGGTTCTTAATCGTAGCATCTTTAGTTGAAGATAAGCATTTCTGCGATGAGTTCAGATTGAGAATATAATTAGTGAGAAACCTGAAATATAAAAAAAACATTTGAGAGTAATACATAAAAATTATAAAAACAACGATTAAATACATAACTGATATTACAATGGCCCGAAGAAGTTAATGGATTATGATTATCGTTGTTGTCGATGGTAATGATTCTGTAGCAGAAAACTTTCTTGGCATGTTGAAACAATAAAAGTTGGATGTGAGTTAAATAGGTTGATTTTTCCTAAACATGATCGTCGATCCCTACTCGTGGTAGAACAACTCCATCGCCATTTTTTGGACTTCCAGTTTTACGTACAAAACGTCGAATTAAAACCCCTTTTGGCCAAAAAGTAGGCGATAATACTTGATTTGAGAAATTTCTGTCCAAAGTAAGTTTAAATGAGACGAACGTGAGCTTAGTTCTATCTCGCCCCTTAGAAAGCAGTAGATGACAATCAACTCCATCTAGATTATCTAGTTTCGACTTTAAATAATCAACTAATGCAGCCTCTTCCGTGTGAAGGTTCAGTCTATTCACATATAAGACATCGTTGTCAGGCACATCAACGGATTGTAACGAAGAGGTCGCGGCGCTTATTCCAATGACGTCAGATGTGGCATTGTTATATTAGGTTTGAGAAAATTGTGGGTTAGTTGATGAGTTGACATGATATTGCATTTTCAACGACTGGGCAGACAAACGTTGAGCATCAATTGATGCTTTCATAAAGTCATTCATTACGAAGAATGATTCAAACATTTTAACCATGTTACAGGTCAACTCATCGATCTTCTGAATAACAGCAAATATGGTAATTTCGCAGCACGCAGCACAGAACCAACGTAGTTGCTTTGTCTTCATTAATTGGTTGTATGTTGTAGTATTTATTCCCGCACATTTGATTTTTTGCTGCAAGGACACCACTCTTCCCGGCCATTCCACTCTAATTCACATTTTCCGCAACACACCATTATGATTTATTATCACTACACACAGCGTAACTAGTGGCAATTGTTTTTGAGATGCACGGTGTAAAACGTCCCGATTGTAATATACAGACAATGATTAAACTGGAAATGTCGAATTTGTATTTGTCAATAATATGATCTATCTCAAGGTCAGCAACAAATCGACAGGTATGACACAGTTAATATATTCTATTTTTGATGTAAACACATAAACCGTTATAGTTCACAATCACATAACTTTTTATCAAAAATTTACCACTTTTAATTCACAGAAACTTTTACCACTATAAAATTACTTCAATGTTTTTATAATAATTGAATTCACGATATTGATAATGAATCACTATATTTTCACTCTGTTATTATAAAAGTTAGATAAATAAAAAAACATGTCCGATGCGTACGGTAGTCAAAAATGAAATTTTGCTCTTAACATTATTAATGTGATCAGTCCAAGAAAGCTGAGTACTTAGTTTGAAACCTAAAAATGAGGTATTTTCAGTTCTCTTTTTAGCCAAATTTAGTCCCCTTACTTCATCAAAAATAGTTAACGGTTTCCTTTGTAAGTAGAAACTGATAAAGCAAGATTTGAAAGAGTTTAGCTTCAACCTATGGCGAAACTAATATGTTCATGTTTCCGGTTCATCCTCGGGAATTTCAAGCAACAGTGAATGGTTTAAAAAACAAGGCATCTGTAGGCCACGATGCTATTAGCATAATTACTGTCAAAAATATTGTTCAGAATTTTATCACTTCTATGTGCTATCTTATGAATAAAAGCCTAGAAGATGCCAAATTCCCAGAAGCATTGAAACTGGCAAAAATTGTGCCTATTCATAAAAAGGGGGACATCAAGCTGTTGGAAAATTACAGACCAATAAGTCTTCTACCCACTTTTTCTAAAATATTCGAGAAGTGTATTAAAAATAGATTAATTAGCTTTTTAAATAGGTGTAACTTTTTTTCCGATCAGCAGTTTGGGTTTAGAGGAGGGAAGAGTACGGAACAAGCATTACTGGAGTTTTTAAACAGTGTTCACTTAAATATAAATGATGACAAATGTGTCGCAGGGCTCTTTATTGATATTACTAGAGCGTTCGATATGGTAGACATCAATTTGTTGTTATCAAAGATGTCGAGGATTGGTATTGCTGGAAAATGTAACGATTGGTACCGATCGTTTTTAAGAAACAGGAGACAATTTATTTCTGTTAATGGTGCGATTAGTGACACAGCTGAGTTAGAATTTGGTGTACCTCAGGGATCCGTTCTCGGCCCAATTCTTTTCCTTATCTATATAAATTCACTCTTTAATTGCCCGTTTATTGGGAAATCTGTAGCATTTGCGGATGATACTGCATTTGTCTATGGAGCGACTAGTAATGAACAGCTGGCCGTATCTATTAATAATGACTTAATGATATTGAGGAAATGGTTTGATGACCACTTTATGATTCTAAGCCCTAAAACCAAGTTCATGATATTTAGCTTGCGAAACACTCCTAAGAATAATGATTTTTTTGTTACCTATCATGCTGCAAAATGCACCAATATTGTTCATAATCACTATACAAATACATTTAACTGTTCTGCTGACTGTATAAATATTGAAGAGGTGGAAACTTTTAAATACTTGGGAATTGTATTGGACTCTAAGCTAAACTTTAAGGACCATGTTGCTAACCTTAATAAATACTGCACATTTGCATTGAGAAAGATATACATACTGAGATATCTATGTCCCCTTCAGGTTCTGCGAGTAGCATATTTTTCTTTAATTCAGTCTAAATTGCAGTATGGTCTATGTTGTTGGGGAGGCATTTACGTCAGCACAATTAAACCTTTGCGTATAGCGCAGAAGTTTATAATCCGAACTATAAACTTTAGTAAAAAACGAGATAGTAGTCATAAGTTATTTAAGGCTAATCATATTCTACCTTTACGCAATCTGTATATTTATAAGGTGCTTAAAGAGTTCTTTCTCAGGAGTGGCAATCGACAGTTCAAAAAGATCAAATATGATTTGCAGGATAACCGATGCGTTTTTCCCAGTTCTAGGAAAGAATACTTTAGAAGGTATTTCTTGGCACTAGCACCATATATATATCATCAACTACCAGCAGACATAAAGTCCATTACATGCACCAGTCTTTTTTTAAAATCTTTGAAACAATGGATCCTTTCAAAAACAGATGTGGAAGAATTTTTGAACGTAATGAAGTGATTAAAAAACTTAATTTTTTTTTCTGTAATAGTTTTAGAGTTAATTTTTTTGATTATTTTAAACAATGTACATAAATATTTATGATATTTATGATTTGGTTTTGTAGTTATTAAGTATATTCTAAATGTTCTATATCAACTCATGATATTGTAATTTACGAATTAATTATGCAACAAGTCTTTGGAATCCAACATAGACGTAAATTGTGTGTTTATTATTGGTTGATGATGTTTCAAAATTGACTATTTAGTAGTCACTGATCCAACCTATAGTTTTTTATCTTTTCTATAAAATATAAATAATCATAATTGAACGAACGATAATATTTATTCATTAATCTCTAATTTTGTAGTTCTATTCATATTCTTTTGTTCCTAGATATTGTCACTGTTTAACATTTTAGTCTTAAATGTCTAGATATTATTGTTTACTGCTATGTTTTTTTGTATGATTATATTTTTTGTATACTTGTTTGTTAATAACACGAATATGTAAGAAAAGATTTAAATTATAATTAATAAAAATAAAAAAAAATAAAAAAAACTTGCTGTTATATAGCCAATCAGTGATTTTCTGCAGATCAGATTCCATATGATCTTTAAGTTCAATATAGTTGTTACAGCCATAAGTAATGGCTATATCGTCAGCAAACAATTGAAGCTTACCAAATAAGTTTAAGGTAAAAATGTCATTAATATCAATTAAATAAAGAACAGGACCTAAAATGGAACCCTGAGGAACACTACATTTTAAACTAGCTTCCTTAGAAGTCACGTTACTTATTTTGATAAACTGGAATCTATTTGTAAGATAACTTTCGATTAGACTTACAACGTTTACACTGAAACCATACAAGGCAATTTTTCGTAGAAGAATATTGTGATCTACGCAGTCAAAGGCCTTCATAAGGTCCAGGAACATGCAAGTAATCGCCTTATGTCCCTCCAGGTATCCATAAATGTTTCCAAATAAATTCAATGTAGCTGACACAGAACTTTTAGCTTTACAGAATCCATACTGGTGTTTATGTATGATTTTATGAGTATCTAGGTGATCTACTAATCTTGTTAATATAAAACGCTCATATATTTTGCTAAATATTGGAAGGACAGAGATTGGTCGGTAATTTCCTACCAAGCACTTATCACCTCCTTTGAATATTGGTGTTACTCTAGCAATCTTCATTCAATGGTATAATTATATTGCTTAATTTTTTTACATGTGGTGCAATGGTTTGATCATACCCAAACGATGTATTTAATTCTAACTTACTAATTATACTTCCAATTTCTTCTTCGTTGGTATAGGATAATGATTGCTTAGTTGTTGGTATTACGAAAGTTGGCTCTTGATATCGAATATTTGAAGGAAAGTCCTTGGTAATTTCACTACCCATATTACTGAAAAATTCGACGAAGCGATTAGCTACAGCCTTGGATCACATGTTATAATATCATTATCTTTTAACTCTATTAAGTTTGTTTTTGGACAAGCACTGTTTTTCAGAATCTGACTAATAATCCTCCACATAACTTTTGGTGGTTGTGATAAGTTTTGTTTGAATTACCGAGTGTAATATAATTTTTTGTAATAGACAATACGTGATTGGAAAGCAGCTTCTGCTGCTTTTAATTACCTCAGGAAAAAGTTGTTATTGGGATATTTCTTAAACAGTTTGTAGAATTTATTTCTGGAGTTTGCCAACTTCTTTAATTCGTCGTTGAACCAAGGTTTACGGTAAGAACTAGTTTTAATTTTGACAGTAGTATTTTCTGTAAATGTAGCAACAGAATATCTCAACGTATCATAAAATGCCTCAAAGTCACCGTTATATATGTTTTGATTATCTAGAACGAATTTAATTATTTTATCATTATCAACAGTTATTTTGTTAAATGTAATATTTGTAGATTTTTTTGAGAGCACGAACTTTATAAAAAGGTATTTATGGTCACTTAGATCGGTATCACCATAGAGAATATGGAAACTATTTTCAAAACTAGACAATATGTAATCAATAATGGTATTGGAATCTCCTTGGATGCGAGTTGCGAAGATATTTGATAACTTATTAATCACAATCAAACCATTCATCTGGAATATAGAGTTATAATTGGATACACTCGGATATGATTCGTTTAATAGATTTATGTTGAAGTCCCCAACTACAATTGAATTTTTGTATCTAGATGCAATTTTATCCAAAATAGACAAGAAATCATTAATATACAGTATCGTTCGAATTAATGTGAACATGAAATTGTTTTTTGTATTATGCTACTAATTGGGCCTTACCTGTTGGGGATATTTTTCTTATATGGGGCCATGATTCTGGTGCCAGTTGAAGGCATGAAGTACAAAACTATGTATACTAGACAGCAAATTAGATAAAAATTTCGAAAAAATTGGTGTTGATGAAAATGCAATTTTTCAACAAGATTCAGCGCAATGCCATAAATCGAAGCTGGCAATGAATTACTTCACAAGGGAAAATATTAGATGTCTCGATTGGTCTGGAAATTCATCGGACTTGAATCCTATCGAGAATTTATGGGCCATTTGTGAGGCCAAAGTTCTTTATAACGGTGCAAAAAATGGTGGAAGCTGATATCGAGATTTGGTTCCGGGATCCGCAAATAAAATAAAACTGCCACAATTTAATAGATTCGATGCTTAGACGTGTCCAAAATGTTATTAAAGCCAAAGGTGCACACATATCTTATTAACATCCATTTTTGTAAAAAATATTATTAATAAATGTATGTATGGGGTGGTTTGTATACGCAGATTAAGTTTAAATTTAGTACCTTATAATAGATGATGATAAATTCATTTTCTTATGTTGTTTCCTTATGAAGAAGTTGGAATTCAATAGTTGAATGGACAAAAACAGAAATTCCCCCACCATCTCTTTCATTCCTCGTATCATGAAATGAATTATACTGTGGAAGGTTGTAAAATTTCGTTTCCAAATCATATAAGAAGGTTTCTGTTAAAATTACGATATCAATTTGTTGTTGTTGTGAATATAATAGATGCTCTAACTGATTAAGCTTATTTTTGATCCGATTTATATTGATATAGACCAAATTCAATGATAAAAGATGTTTGGTTTCCCGGCTAAAATATTCTAGAGTGAAATAGTGCTTGTTTTCTTTAGAACTATCCATCATAACCTATTATAGTATAGTGAGTTTACAATTAATAATTACAGAATCACAAGCTCAAAAGTTTATTTTTTGATCTTACTTATTTAGATTTTTTAATTTTTGTTGGGAAATTTAGGTTTTAAGCATAAAAAAAATGTTATTATTATTGATAAGCTAAAATAAAATATGTAAAAAAAAAAAATGTTATTATATAAAACAGTAATTCAAGTTCAAGGTTTACTTTAAAAAAAAATATAGTGTACTTTACCAAAATAAAAAAAGAAAAAGAAGAAAGAATTTAGTGCTGCCAAGAAAAACAGATGTTACTTATTCACCGAGTTTATTTACGTCACTCATCGATATGATAGTTGATGGTTTCTCAGACTCATCAGTACTAAATAATTTTCACATGTACACTGTTATACCGAAATCAGCAATAACTAATTTTTTCTTCTCCTTAGTTCTAATAATTTTTTCAGTATTTGATAATTCAGTGATGTTAACTTTTCGCGAATACTTATCACGAGCGATAATCGATCGAATTGAGTATACAGTTGTTTAACATATAGCGGTCCGCTCGTTCTTACTTTGGACATCAATTTATCTTTGAATGATTTTTCTTTAAACCTCACAGTAATTTGTTGCATAGCACCACTTTTACTCGGGCCACTCCGTTTAAAAGTAATTGTTTTCAAAAAATGTGATTCCACGTCAGCCAAATCAAATTCATAAGTCTCACTTATTTTCCGTAGTATATCAGCCTGATCGGTGATAGTACTTGGAATTCCAGAAATTAAGATGTCTCTCTCAAAATGTTTCTGTTTTATGTAGTTAATTTCACCAGCGAGAGTTTCCATTAGCGTATTGGTTGCTGTATTTTCTATTTCTAATGATTCTACTCTTGTTTTGGTAATCCCAGCATCTTCTTTTATAGCGACGAGATCTGATTCTAGCTGCTTTTTGATGTCATCTGAGCATTTTTTAAGCTCATCATGTTTTATATTGTTCAATTCCATTAGTTTAGCAATGGCCAACATAAGATCACAGTTTGTTGGGTTTGGCTTTGCCAAAATACTTTCTATATACATTTTAATTATTTTTATTACTAATTGTCTCTTGTATTTTGGAAATGTGTTTGTTGTATTATTTAGTACAATGAAAAATTGTTACAGCATCAAATACGATAGATAATATGTATGGGCACTAAATTACACTTGACAACAATAATTTTTTTGTTTTTTGTTTTCATAAAACGGGCACAAAATTATTATAAGTGACATACAGAACAGTTTTTTATAATGTTATGGTTGACTTACAGAATTGGATTTAGCTTATTCACTTAAGTACATTAATTAGTTCTATTTTTTTAGTTTCTCGGTTTAAGTTTGAAACGTTTTACTGCAACACTATATTTGTGAAAATTATCGTTTAATTTTTAATTCACTACAAGTTTTTTAACTTAGTCAGTATTTGAATTAATTTATTTCACAGATATCATATAGCTGCCCAAGTAAATTTCAATTTCAGATTATTCGCTTTAATATTGTAATTGCTGCACCGCAGTCATATATCATAATTACATAATAAACAAAAAAATAAAGAAATGGGGCACCAAGTTATTACAAGTGACTTCAGGAGGTGCAGGGCTTTGGGTACTCAATATTAAAAAGATGAAAAATTTTAAAGCATATGTCAACAGATCTTATGAAACTAGAAAATTTATACATATTTCCATCAGAGAATACATAAAATTCTGACAGAGATAATAAATTTTCCCCAATAGACATAATGAATGGTTGGATCGTTTCACTTTTTTCTGTAAGAAATCGTCGTCGTTCTGCTAACTTTTGATGACTCTTTCCAGAAAATAGAAACGAATCCTGGGAATCTTTTATTGTGTATTTAGTTACACATTTTGATCCGTGTGCGTTATTAGTTACTGATTTCTGTGTAGGAACCAAATAGCCATGTAAACTCAAAAAATTGCGGCATATTTTGAATCTGCAAAATATAATTCGTAAAAATCGTTTAATGGTAGCTTGCTTGTTTAATAATTAAATGAGGAATACTAACTTTCTGTCAAATTATAAATTTCGACCACAGATAAAGCTTTTAGATTTTTTAATCTGTAATCTAAACAAGACTGCCAGACATGGTCGAATTGTTCTGCGCTTGAATTATCGAACTTCAAGGATCTAATTGCGTTTTGAACATCAGCATCTGCAACTTTGTAGAACAGAAAATTATAGAACAAAACATGAAGTTGTATGAGACTGAGATGGAAACAAAATTTCAACTCTCTAGGAAATTTGAAAGTTGGTTAAAAAGGTGTTTAAAATGCTGAAAAAACAGATCATGTCAAGTTAAATAAAACATTATAAAAAGAAACAGACGTCATCTACAAAACCCAATTTAACTGTCTGCATATTATTTTATAAAACAATATTCAGTTAGTAAAATTTCTAAGTCTAATAAACATCGTAAGATGAGGAAGTGTTGATGCACAAAATTATATTTTGGATGCACAGGTTATATTCATGCAATTTGGCATAAAATACGGCAAGTTTTTCAATTTCCCGGTTGACATTATTGGAAGATATCATCTTTTTTGATTGGACCTTAAATGCTGATCGTTCTTTCGTTTATAAATTGCAATATTTGTAATATATCTTGCATCTTAAGCCTGTTTGATAAAATTCATGGAAATATGTTTAAAAGTATAGTATTAACTCGTATTACTAAACATATGCAAAAAAATGTGGTTAATGTTTTACCAATTTTTCTGAAGGAAATCGTTGAATTATTTCTTTTTCCAAAGCTTGGCTAGCCGACAGGCTTATAGGCAGGTTTTTGTCATCGAAATATTGGGCAACAAGTTGGATCAGCATGTTACGCTGTTCCAGTGAAGCCCCTTTCGGTGACTCGTTCAAGATAGTAGCTAATGTTATTTGATGTCCAATTGAAATGTCGGGTTTTGTACATCTTGGTTCAAAATCGGAAATTGTTGATGTAGATAATCCAGACGGAGATATGTATTTGTTGCGTAAAGGAAAATGAAATATATGCTGGATTTGCTTCTGAATCAGACGTGTGTATATTCTCAGCATTTAATGGTTTTCGAATTGATGATCGCCAATTTTCAAAGTAATCTTCAAATTTTATAATATTACCCCAATCGCAATCTTTTAAAACTTACTGAATATGATCCCGTTAAATTTTTTATAATTTGAATAACCAGTAAATTTATTAACAGTTTCAAATAGTATACCTACCTGTGGAATAAGCCAAAACGATTGGTACACCCCAGTTTGATAACAAATTTGTTAAAGAAGTATTCGAAGAATCCGTATTTGAAATTTCTAAAATCTCTGTTTCATAGTAGTCTGTTGATGTTGACATATTTTCCTCAGTTTGATTATGATCCGGTGAGATATTAATTAAAACTAGATTATTTTCCGACCTAGTGCAAACAAATTGGCCATCTGAGGTTGGTTTTAGAATAATGGTGTGAACATTGTTATTTTCATGTGTAGAGTTTGGTGAGGAATACCGATTTGCTCCATGGGTTGATCCATTTTAATTTTTATGATTCTAAAATAGCTTGTCCCAAGTAAATTTGGATCTACTTCATATGATACATAATGAGGCTTATATTGTATGGATTTTAGTTCTTGGCGTTTCGTGTATAATTTCGAGAATGACGTATATTCGAATATCTTGGTTGTATTTTGCAACATAAAAACCTTGCCTATATTCTGAACCTTTAAAATTTACTGTTCTGTAAAAAATAACATTTTCAATTGGTACCCCTAATTTCTCACTTATGATTTTATCATAATTGCTTTTTATTTTATTTTTATCGAGTGTTCGAGACAAATGTTCCTTCGCGAAGTAATGGCACGGGAATATATTTTGAACTCTTTATGTTTTGCTTCAAACGTAAAACATCATAACAATTTTAAAGGTCCTGATTAAGGAATAACGTTAGGATAATGCATTAAAAAATGGTGCTTTGGTTTAAGGAAATCATTGAATAAACGTAAATATTCTTTACAATGAACTTCTATTTTATATTTTAATAAATCTATTGTGGCATGATTAATTTCTAAGCAAAGAAGTATATCAATAATTTCAATAAAATTAGAGGCAAATAATGCATAAATAACATCATTTCTCTTGCTGACATTTTAAGGTGCGTTTTCTTTAAGTGGTCTATGTTAGTCTCTGGAGAAATATTACCAATTTCAATAGTACCGAAATCAAAATATTTTTTTCTATTATTTTACGTTTCCATTGAGAAATATTTCATTTTGTCAACAAAATAAAGTATAATATGGCACAAATTATAGTGGCAGACTCCCTCAAAGACGTCATGCATAATATCTACATAAGCATTATAAGTCACATGAAATGATGGAATGGTATTTAAAATAGAATTGCTTGAAATCCCAGTTTCCTTAGGTTTGTTTATATTAAGATTCGATTCATAATTTTTAAAAGTTCGCATTTGAACACTATTTTCAACACATAATTTATGAGTTTCATGTTTCTTAGTCTTACACAAACGGCAAAAGTAAGAACTAGAAAAAGATTTACTGAAATTTAAAAATATATTCACTCCTAAATTATCACCGTGGATTAAGCCTAAAATAAAATGAACAGTTTTAGCACCTTTTTCGATTCCAATTTCTTCTAAATATTTTAACTCTTGAACCAAAGCCACTAAAGATAACTCGTAGCCATGAAGTTTTAAATCTTTAGAAGGAAGGACAACAGCTAACGACTTATTTAAGCTCGTGAACCCTCCTGTACTTCGGAGATGACCTAACAATTAAATAAAATGTATATATTATTAAAACGATTTATTTGTTTTTTAACTTATTTTTATTTTGTATATGCCCCTACGTTTCGACGGTATATTCCGTCATCTTCAGGGGGATAATTAATTATAAACAAAATGTTTTCCATTCCCGTCTCAAATCATTTACGACAAACTGGCCACTCTTTATCTATAGAGGATGCAACAATTTTGGATAAGGAGGAGAATCTTACTAAAAGGCTTATTTTGGAAAGTATACATATAAAAAAAATTCAAAATTCGCATTATTTATTAAATATACAAGAACTTTCCAAATTTTTGTTAAATTATTATGATAATATTATTTTAAATTGAATTTTCATGTAATCTTATTTCTAAATTTAAACTTTGTATTATATAAAATTTATTTTTGGCCATAAACGTAGACACTTTCGACATTACTGTAAAATTTGAAAAAACGGAATGGAAAAAATTTTGTTTATAATTAATTTTCCCCCTGAAGATGACGGAATATACCGTCGAAACGTAGGGGCATATACAAAATAAAAATAAGTTAAAAAACAATTAAATCGTTTTAATAATTAAAATAAAAACTTAATAAGAGAAAACCCTAAAATGTATAAAAGCTACTATTCTAAAAATATTGTTATATTTAACATTTACACATCTTAAAACTATATTTTAGCTCAAACTACAATTTAAACTCTCAAGCATATCCCTTAAAGATGCAAATAAAACAAAACCTGCAAAATTCAGAAAAGTACCACTCAACAGTTAAAACTGCTAAGAGTATACATACATAATTAAATTCGACATCATAATCATATCTCTGCAAATAATAATCAAATTAATCTGTTATTCATTATTTATTCGAGAGTGATCATCATTAATTCAAACAACCTTCAAACTTATAGAACATTAGACTACCTAAAATAACAAATCCAATTAGCATCATTCACCTATTTAAATGATCTCCGCCGCTTTATATTCAGTCGATTGCGATCGACCTTATGGACACCTCTGTATATGTTCTCTATAGACGATTCATTTTTTATTTAAATTTAAATTGAGATATATGGAGGTCTTTGTAAGCATCATCTAAATGGTTACATAATTCAACGCCTTTATAAAATATGCTATTTTTAGTTAAGCTTAGTTTGTAATTTGGAGGGTGGAATTTGTTAGAGCTACGGGTAGCTCTATCTGAGATTTGAGAATTTGTAACAAGATTTAACAAGACAAAAAAAATCTGATTCTGAAAAAATCAGAATCGTAATATATTTTGCAACAACTATATATATTCTTTTTTCAAGCCTAAGAAAGATCTTTGTGCCATACTTGCTCCCGATACTAACAAGTTTCTGATAGCGAAAATAGGAATTTGAAAACTGAATATACCTTACACTTGACCAGAAAACAAAAATGCAATGAAAGCAAAGAAAATGATAAATTGAGGTGACGACTCTTCATTCATTACTTGTTCCTTTGATCTCCAAAGTGTTTTGCAATTCTTATTCAATTGTATCTTTGTTTTACTATGCAAGGAAAATTTGTGTATACGATCTGACCATTTATGTTAAATATGGACAAATAGCTCATTGTTACACTTCAAATGAAATGCATTCAATCTCGGAAATTTCACTCTTTTGTGATACAAGTGGAGGGCAAAATAGGAATCAATAAGTAGCTGCAATGTTACTCTATGCTCTACAAGTCATAACTACTTTAAAACAAATAGAAATCTAGTTCTTAGAGTAAGGAAACTCGCACATGAAGTGTGATTATATGCACTCAACTATAGAGTCTGCCAAGAAATATAAATCGGTGTACACCAAGAACAACTGGGTAAACATATTTAAATTTTGTTCGAAGTCAAAAAATGCACAAACATAAAACAAACGTAGCATACAAGGTGCACTTGCTCAAATTTAATGATTTTTATGATATACATGATTTGGCCTTTGCTACAATTAAGAATCGAAATAAGAATGAAAATGGTGATACAGTATCATGGCTTAAGATAAAATGCATTAAATTTGAAAAGGAATACCCGAACATAATGGTCTACGGGTGTGCCCATACTTCAGATTCTAAAAAGATAAAATATTGCCAGTAAGGGCCGAAGAAGAACTCGTCCTGTAGAACTAAAACCTGCCTACAAGAATCAAAAAGTTTTATAATTTTTTGAGTAAGAATTTTGATTGTGTTAATTTTGTAAGAAAACGGGAGCCAAGAGTGAAAATTTAAGTATCTTCCAGACCATGTATCTTTATGATTCCAATCCACAGAAATTTTGCCATTAGGTTCATGTTATGTATCTGTAATTAATTGAATTCTGTCGCTTATTTGTTTGTTGATTTAGAATTGATTTTGCTGGTTGTTCCTATCCACAAGTTCTTTCATTTTGCTGTCAATGATGTGTAGGTCGTTGGCATCTGGATTGCCTGCTAGCCACTTCCATGCAGTACCCAATGTATCCCACCTTTTTCTCCTGAACCTTTTCCTTGGTTTTATTTGAAAATTATTGTTATGCAATTTTTTACATTTTTGCTTAATAATATTATATAACATAGTTCTAATTTGCCATCTACTTTACTAACAATAAATTTATCAATTGACTCTACTATATACTCTAAATTTGTTAGATTTTTAGGATGAATTATCTTTATTGTTCCTGTTTGAATTTTATATTTATTTGGTATTGTTAAAAATATTGGATCTTTATGAAAGTTTCTAATTTCTAATTTCTGATTTTTACAATATTGAATTGATGTGATTAAAATTAAAAGGCTTATACCCGATTTCAGAACAAAACAGCAATTCGCCAGTTAAATAATATTTCCTCCCTTTCTTCTTATATAAAATTACAATTTGTTTCATAATTCAAAATCAATGCCTACCTGATTATATTTCATTTTTACATGGATATTTTAACGGTAGAATTAAATATTTGACTTTTCAATATCGCTTAAATAAATATTTAATTCTCCCTTTAAAATGCTCATGTAAAAAAGGAATATAATCATGTAGGCACTGATTTTGAATTAAGAAACAAATTGCAATTTCATATAAGAAGGAAGAGAGGAAATATTATTTAACTGGCGAATTGCTGTTTTGTTCTGAAATCGGGCATTAGTGTTATAAACATTATTCTGAAACGAAATATGAAAAGATTATTAGATTTTATATTTCCTTTATTCTTTTTACCTTATTTTTATTCCTCTTTATAGTTCTGTTAGTTTTAAATGTTTTAAAATTGGCCCCTTTAGGCTGAATTTTAGTTCTTATGTTTGGTTTTACAAAAACTATTTCATTATCTACTAATTTTGGGTGTTCCTCTTTACTCTTGTTTTGTTTCTCTATTTTCTTTTAAGCCAATTCTAGATTATTAGTTACTGTGCTGAAAATGTTATTTGCTTGAGTTTGGATTTCTTCGGAATTCGTGAGGTTATTTTCGTTAAAAATGATCTCATTTGGTGTGAAACCCGTGGATGAGTCACAGTATTATTATAAAGGGCAACTGATAATTCTATAGCAGTTGAAAAGTTAGAATTAGGAAATTTGTCTTTATTTGTATTTAATATTTCAATTATAGTTGCGTGTGTCTTCTCTATCTGTCCATTAGATTCAGAAGATGATGCATAATCTAGTTTAATATTTAATTTATTTAAATATTCCTTGAACTGTACAGATTGGAATGTGGTTTCATGATCTGAAACGACTTGTTTAGGAATTCCGAAAAGTGAGAAATATTTAGTCATAGCATCGGTAGTGTTTATTAAATTTTTGGAACTGATTGGTATCATTTGTAGATGTTTTGAAAATTAATCGATAATAGATAGGAAATTGTTTTTATTAATGATAACTCTTTCTAGAGGTTTTTGGGTAATTGGTCTGGGAGAAATTTTGATGTTATAAGGTTTGCGATCGTATTTGTTCATGTTGCAATTATTGCATGCATTGACATGGACCTTAATTTTATGTAACATTTTTGCGAAAAAGTACGATCGTTTCAATTGACTTTCTATCTCTTTGATTCCTCGATGAGCTCTCTCATGTTTTTCTACAATGATAACATTTTATCGGTCTTGATTCGTGACGTCCTCGACCATTTTTGTAACGAAAATAAAATGACCGTTTTGGGATAAATTTTTCCGAAATGATTCTTGAAGTTTTTGATATAATATTTCGGGTGCTAAGATGGCAGATGGTTTCCCATTGTGAAACTTCTTTAAATATTTTGTAATTTCGTCCTTTTCAAAAGAATTTTTAGAAATTATAATCCTTTTGAAATTGGGGAATACATCCTCCAGAATTATTGTATCGAGATTTGAAATTTTGAAGATGATCTGATTTCTATAATAATTTATGGGTCGATTTGCTGAATGAACAGTGTCTAGTTCACTATCATCATTATTTGGAATTTCTTCGATTATTTCAGATTCACGTGAAGTGTTATCTGTTGTTCCGTTAACATTTATTTCCTTGATTGCAGGCATTCTACTACGAGCGTCCGCGGCTACATTTGTTTCTCCTTCTTTGTAAATGATTTCGTGGAATTTTGGAATTTTTTTCTGATGATTTAATGAATGTTAACGGTTTGTGGTCGGTCACTAGTGTAAATTTGTTGCCATATAAATAAGGCTGGTATTTCTTTACTGCCCATATAATTGCTCGTGCCTCTTTTTCGTTTGTTGCATAATTAAATTCTGTGCTATTCAACGTTCGTGAAGCAAAAGCGATTGGTCTCTCGATTTTATTTTGTATCTGCGAAAGAACTGCGCCTAAAGCGAAGCCTGAGGCATCCGTCGTTAATATAAAAGGTTCTGAAAAATCGGGGTATGCGAGAATTTGATCCGTAGAGAGGATCTTTTAGTGTTTCAAAAGACTGAACGTAATCAGGATCCTTAATGTTAACTGATTCGTCTTTTTTTAAATATTTGGTCATAGGCTTGGTTATTTTCGAATAGTCTTTGATAAACCTTCGAGACAATCCAATCCCACTTCCAGACAATCCAAGAAATTGTTATATTACTTTTGGATCTGTTGGTAATGTAATGACCAATATAATATTTTTTGAATTTTGTCTGAATTCGGTTTAACTCCATCTTGAGTTATGACATACCCTAAGCATTCAGTTTCTCGCTGCATGAACTCACATTTATTTAATTGAATCTTTAAGTTAAATTGGGAAAGTCTTTTAAGTACCTTGCCAAGATTATCTATGTGGTTTTCAAAATTATTTCCTACGATGATAATGTCATCTAGGTAAACATGGCATATTTTTCCTATTATGCCATGTGAGACATTATTCATTGCCCTTTGGAAAGTTGCTGGACCGTTTTCAGGCCAAATCGCATTCTGGAAAATTCAAAATGACCTTTTCTTTATGCTCATCTTTACTTTGTAAATGTCTAAAATTTGACATGCTATGTACAAATAATAATAAAAATTCTTAGCTTTGCAATCATTTGAGCTGGTTCGGAGTTGATTTGTAGCGTTACGCGGCGTGATTCTCAAATCCTCTAGGCGGTTAAACCTTCAGCCCGAGATGTTACGGTTTCGAAAACTAGTGTCTTCTGGCGTTATTTTGATAATATTAGCACAGGGCGGGTATATTCTACTCCCTTTAAAAAAAGGATTCTCTGAGTATACAATTCTTACTGAACACAAAAAGATGTTATTACTTAAATCCGTATAACAGAAGCACTGTGAATTAGTTTTTATTTGCTAATTCTTGCAATGTTTGAACGTTACTCTAAACTTATTAACTCTACCTCGAGGCTGCACCAATTATGAGTTGTGCGATATAATGAATATAAAAAAAAATTTAATTTTACTTTTATTTATTCTTCACTTTAATATTTTACGTTTTTCATCACATTTACAACTAAAAAACTAAAACTAATTAACTACCTTTTTATCATTTTCAAAAATGCTAATAAATCATTTCTTAATTAAACTAAAAATTGCATATTAGTTTTTAGGTAGGCTCAAATTATCAGCTGGGTTCAATAATCATTATTTGTCGGAAGTTGCGCGTGTAAGCGGCACGTGTTCAATTATTTGTAGATATGGCACTTTATGATGTTATAACTATATATTAGATGGAGAGCTGTTAGACAATTTTGAGTAGGTATTTGAGGCAGCATGAAAATTTGTGTAACGCTTCTTTAGCAATGTCTTAACACAAAATAAAAGACCTGGCTGAAGGGTAGCGGGGCATTGGCAACCCTTGATATTTTGAAGTTGCGAAATTTTTTTTGCAAAAAATGTCTTTGAGGCAAAATTTTAATACCTTTTAGGTTAGTATTTAATAAAATATTAAATAAAAAAGCTAGATCATTTAGTTGGGTCTAAAATGTTGCCAGGCGGTTTCAAAATTGAATTTTGTAGATACCTAAAAAATATATTTGAGACCAGCTAAGGCTTAGACAGATAAATATTTATACCTAAAAAAACATAACTTCAAAAAGACAGGTCATTTTGGTGAAGCTCTCTACCTGCCAAGTGGTCGGGAATGTACTGAGTTCTTAAGAGCTTTTGACGTAATTCTACTTTGCAGTTTTCTGTTTTACTTATGCTATTTACATCTAGTGAACGAACTACTTGTAGAATCAGATTAATAATTCAAATATAATATTTCACTAAAATTCATTGAAAAGCGGCATATCGAATTTTTTGATTAATGGTTTAAAATATTTATAGTTCAAAGTATCATTAGTAGTGTCCTTCAATATTTCTTGAATTCAAAAGAGAGGATGAGGCCAAAGCCGAAACCTTGTGGAACGACATCATAAATAATCGTATAGCTTTACTAACAACTTTATCAAATTTAACTATTTGAGACCTATCAGATAAATAAGATTGAAACCACTTAAATGAATACCCCTAAAACCAGCAAGTATGAACAATTTTGAAATAATACTTTGTGGTTAACCATATCAAACGCTTTTGTTAAATCCACTTGTATTAGAAAGAATGCAAACACCTCTGTAGTTTTCGATGCCGTATTTATAGAGTCTCTGGTTATTGAAGATTTCCATACGGTAGGAAAGTAACCACTTGAAAATCTTTTATTAAGTAGGATAGTAATTGCAATTGGGCTTGCGATTACGTCCGCAGTTAATTTTAATATCACTGGAGGCTGAAAAATTTAATATTAAAAATTCAATTGTACTATTATCACATCGACTGTATATCTGAAAGGTTCCGCTTAGGTGTTGTGAACACTCTCAAACAAGTTGGAAAAACGGTCACAAGTCTCCTGAGCCTCCTGATAACCATTTAATCCAGTTTTTAAATTAACGAAACTCTAAAATCGATCTGGATTTGACTTGAAGTTTGATTCGATATCTATGTAGAATGTAAATATTGTACAGAAAACGGATCAAATATATATACTTCTTCCTTAATGTATCATTTAAGAATTGTAATTAGTAATGTTTGAGTATAATTTATACTTCTAATTAGCCTTATTTTTGCGATTTTTTAAAGTTTGTGAATTGTTTATTGTAACACTGATCGATTTTAGTATGCGAAACATTACATTTAGCAAACAAACATCTCGATGTACTTTTGTCTGTTCAAAATCATGTACAAATCATCTAACATTAAATTTAGACAGTTGTTATTATTATATAAACCCTAATCGTGACTAGCGAGAAATGTATTTAAAAAATAATAATAACCTTTTATAAAGTTACAGCCAGCCGAAGCCCCAGGACCATCAACAAATTCTCGAACATCAATTCTATGTTATAGCAAGATCATCATACATGTAAACCGTTATTTTGATATCAAGGGACAAATAGAAAGATGCACAATATTCCTAAAATTTTTATTAGAGTTGATACATTGCTTGAGCCTGGTGAACAACATGGTATTAAATACCGTTCACATATTTCCTATCAACATTTGCTAAATTAAAATCACAACTTTGTCGTGGGACTCGTGGCTCAACAAGTTGGCATGATCCGGAATATAAGTGACACAAATAACTATTGAATAAGACTAATATTTTGCTCGTCTAGCAATCATTTCAAGATCTCTCTCTACCAAATCAAGATACATAAATTTAATTAAGACAACACCACAATTTCACCGCACAAAAAAAAACAAGTCTAGATTATTTTGTAGAACCTGTTGCATTTCTGCTAAATTTCAGATGACCTAAGACTATATTTCAGATGATCTGGAGTACCTACTAATTGTTTCATTGACACTAACCACTTGGCAACGATTTTGAAGGTCCGCAGCCTAAATTGTTTTCTTCAATGTCAATATCAGACAATCTTTCTAATAGGATACCAAGATCAACGGTCAAATAACCGATAAATATGACTTAAGAAAAATGCAAAAAGGCTTCGTTCGTGGAGATTCGAGAAATTTAATTTGTTCAAGATATCAAATAAGCCGAATTTTTATTGCTTTTTCAAATAATATTTGAAAGGTTGCTTAAAGGACTTTTTATTACTTAAAAGCTTTTATCTAACTTGCCTCGTTGTTTGTGGCGAACAAATTTCGTAATCTATATTTGATTCACTGCCGGATTACTTAGAAAACTAACAATTTTGGAGATATGCTCGGGGTGGGTGATAGTGCAATAGAATTCCCTTTTTTATTTTTGACATTTTTGACAATAGCCAAAAATTATAAAGATTTATATGAAAGTGGGGTATCATTTTAAAAGACTTGATGAGAATATTTTAGATCAAACAACATTTTTGAAACTTGACATTTTTCAAGCCTCTCACAAATTGAAAGTATATTTTATAAAATATTTATCTGTGGCAAATATTTAAAAGTTGATAACTGAGTTTCGACTAATTCTGAGAAGAAGGATTTAAAGATATTAGGCTTCTTTGAAATATGACTTTTAATCTTTATCTTATCTTAAACAATTCCTAACGACTGCGGATATAATATTAATGCTACCTCCGGGTTTACAGCCTTAAAAATAATAATAATAATAAAACTCTAATATACCTTTAAGGCAAAACGGAAAACCGGCATTTAAAACCGTCAAACTCATCTTTTGGCTAAGTTGCTTCAATTTGCAATATCAATATTATTAACAAATAGCTCTAATCTATAAGTTCCAACTTATTCTAAGAAAATTTTAGTAAAATTGATTTAATTTCATTCAGAAAGCCCCAATTTTATGTTTTGCCGGCCGTCAAGCAAAAATCCATCCGTCAACATATGAAATTGGAGTTTGTGTATGGGGCAATGCCTTTAACCACTGTACCGTTTGGTCGGTAAACCGGTTATGATGAAACTTACATTGTACGTTAACTGACTCTGAAAACGCGCTCAAAGCAAAACAAAAAAAAACAAAAATTCACTCACCTGCTAGATTTGTGTACGCGTCGAAATTGACCTGCTCACAGCAAGTGCTCAGAAGCGACTAGGATCTGCGGCTTTGGGGTTCGTTTTCCCTTCCTACATACGTTTTTTTAAGGCGGGGGTAGTAGGGGCCTTTTATCCATTCCTCGAGAATTACAAACCAAACAGTTTTGGCCAGGACACGAATGACCCACGTTTACAGACGAAGGGTTAATATGTAGTTTTTCCAAAATCGATCTTTTACTAGAAAAGAAATCTTGGTTTGTTTATCGAGAATTTTTGAATAAATGATTTGAATTTTTCAGATACCGTGTAAGTGCACTAATACTGGAATTTAGGTTGATGAATTATTTTTTCCAAAAATTGTTTTGTCTGTCCATTCTACGTAGCGTTGTAACTACAACGGAGTTGGCAAACTATATTTTATTGTTTTTTTTAAAGCTACCTTGTCTTTAAGTTTGGAAAAAATATTTCCATTTAGGCTTGTTTCTGCACATCCCAAAATTTTGAAATTATAATTCTGGAACTGACTGACGTTTTATTTATTCATAAAAGTTTTTTACAACGCAATTTCAACGTCTGAAATAATTTTGAAAAAGGGCACCGGAGTTCCAATGGTAACTGGGCAAAATGTATTTGGTTCTGCAGCTTCGTTAGAATGCCTTGTACATATGTATATTTGTTTTTATCCGTTTCGCTATAAAGTTAAAGAAATCAGTTTACTGCTTTTATTTTCAATGGTATAGCATGTTCCACATCACATTTTATACGCATTTGACCAACGGTTACAAACTTGAGATCAATTTCTATTAAATTAGTATTTTGTTAAATTTTTGTTGTGGAAAAATTCAAATGCGAATAATAGGAAGCTGTTTCATTGCCGCCGCAGTTGCTTGTTCCTTCATGCCATAAATAATTAAACGACTGATTTGATGCTCCTTTATGGATAGTTAAATTGCAGGTCTACAATGACCGTTAAAGAACATTCCTGGTTAGTTTAGGTGATGCGGTAGACATTTTTGTAGGTCAAAGTAAATATATCAGTGCTTTAACGCGATTCAGCAATTGCATGATTTTGTTCTTGCAGGTTTAGTAATTCATCCTTGTCAACATCATAGACTTAATTTTCTGGTTAATGGTGTCATAATAGTTTTATGCGTTTAAGCTTGGTTTTTCAAATTTAAAGCAGGATTTAGGTATTTCTTAGAATAAAATTTTACTCAAATTTCAATTGAGTTGCAAACATTGCTCATTTCTATGTTGGCGAGAATAATGCGACGTGTGTGTATGCTGAAAAACTGTTAATATGCTTGATACGAAATTTTATTATATGTATTTAAAACAGCTTGCACTTTTATCTTTTACCGATGCAGCTCCAAGACATTTGTACATAATTTATCAAATAGGACATTAACAAATTCACGAGTTTCTCCAAATGTATCCAAGAATCATTTTTGCTCGCTCAGGAAACTAATCTGAATTTTTTTTGGAATTAGGTACACTTCATTTGAAGACTATGTCAACTGTACCTACGCACAACAATTGAACAATTTATTAAGAAATTTATTAATAACTTTCAGTGACATTTTGTATCTTTGATTTCATTATATTGACGAAAAGCATTTTGTTTTAGACCCCATTACCAAATCAAAATTAAATTTATTGAGGAATATCTAGAAAATTTCAAAGCAATAATAAGATTTATTCAGAAATGCTAAATAATAAAAGATCTATGCCGTTGGCAATACTTCGTGGAAAATCGTAGCTGACCTTATATCTGCCCACAATAATCAAAATGAAAATAGATTTCTATTTCAATGATTTAAAATCAGTCCTAAATTTCAGCAAAAAAAAATACCCAAATTTCTTAGATTGCCCAAAATATTTTTTTTTAAACTCCATTTCCCTGAATATTGATACTAACAGAAACAGTGTTATATTTTTATTTGCGTCAAATACTCTTTACAAATCATCTACGAATTCACGGCTTTGTTCAGAAATAAACATTTCCGTTCTTTCGAAGAACTCCTACCTACTGTGGTTTTACTGACACAATCGCAGAATATTTTTGTAATAGCTTCCAGCAACAGACATGTTTTTTATATATAAAATCGTTTACGCAATCGTTCAAATAATCGTATTTCGTATATATAGACCAAAACTATATTTGTCAATTTTAACATTAACGTAGTTGTAGCCTGTAATTATGAAAAACAATTTGTCTAGCCTAATTTCGTTAAAGTGTGTCGGTTGTATACTCCCACTGTCAATTTCATTTATTGAAAAAACAAATAAAAGTAAATGTTAATGGTAATTGAATAAATCATAAATCATTTGGAAATAAACGAAATTTTTGATTCATTTTATTGATTGAAAATAATGTTTTCTATTTATTTTTGTATTTTTTATGATTTAAAATTAACCTACCTGATTCTCCTTGAAGGTTGCAGCTTATAGAAATTTATTGTAAGTAAAATTATGTTCGTTGAAATATTTGTGGGTAAACATTGAAAGAATTGCATATGGCATTTGTCCGATCTATTTTGGGGTATTGCGTACCTGTTTCTCCTTCCGTCAGTTGGACCCGAAATTGAAAAGTCGATAATGCAGAGTATGTTACTCCAATCGAAATTATAATATGGTAATGCAGACTGTGATATCCCAGTTGCAAATAAAAAAATCGGTAATGCAGATTACGTTACCCCATCCGAAAATAAAAAATCAAATCGATATCAATCAAAAGTGTTTAGCCTAACAATTATTAAGGATGCATGAATAGCATGAGTACCTTTGTTAATATTCTTATATCGCAAAACCATGCTCCAGTTTCTCGTGGACAATTTTGGAAAACTATCGAAACCCAAAAAAATATTTTTATTGGAATAAAATCAACCTCTAGAGTGTTATATCTGGAGATGGATTACACTGATGCGACTTGTCAATAGCTATCGCGGGAAAAACTTCAGTTCAAGTTTTCCGTGAGAAATCTCGGAAAATTCGATTTTTCAAAAATCATTAGAAAGTTTGTATGAAATCAGCTTCTAGCTGAGGAAAATCAACTTCTAGAAAGGCTTAAATTCAGTTTTCGGCGAACAAACAATCACTTTCAACAAGCCACAACTCCGTTAATACATACATCTAAAGTATGTAATAAAAATAAATCAATCAGTTTGTTATTTTATAAGCTTTATTTTGATGCTGATTGATTTTTTAATGAAACGCAAGGTTTTCGAGTTATTCGTGAAAAATCGCTCTAAAACATGCATTTTTTTAGATGAAAAATCACCATTTTCAATCGCGAGTAGCTCGAAAAATATTGATTTATTGAAAAAACTTTATACGATATTTTTTGGTTAGAATTCATCCCTCTATCGATTTCTGTGATTATTTTGAGTTGTATTAATTTTCACCCCTAGAAGAAGTGGCATCCACCCCCCCAAGGTAAAAGCACACATCGGCATACTATTAACTTTTGTTCCTTGAGCCATTCCCTACTTACTGTCCAAATTTCACGAAAATCTGTATTTTCCGTAAAAATTCAGAGCGAAAAACCGTCATTGACTGGACTATAAGGCTTATTGGAATTTTCATCATCATATCACATTCATTTTTGGAATATTTCTTAAATTTTATACAATTTACCAGTTCATGACGTCATTATTTCATCACGTCATCAGGCCATCAAGATATAAATTCATCAATACGTCATCTACCTTCATTCATTATAATTTCGATAAGTACATTTCATTAGTTTTAATTATTTTCTAAACCGTTCTTGTGTAATGCCTTATATCCACACACACATTGTTAGTCAAAACGATGTCTCACCAGATCCTCAAAAAATAGACGTAATAGATAGGTATTCGATACCCAAAGCAGCAACCGAACTAAAATCTGTTCTTGGGCTTATCGCCTATTACCGCAAATTTATTAAAACTTCTCTAAGATTGCTTAACCATTGACCAACCTGCTAAAAAAAGACAATCTTTAAATCATTATGATTGGACACCGTTCTGATATGAACCATTTAAATTATTAAAATCCTTTATAATGAAAGATCTGATTTTTTAATTCACAGATTTTCAAAAAGAGATTACTGTAACCTGTGACGCAAGTGAATTATCAATTGGCGCAGTATTATCCCAACATTCTAATGGTATGGATCTTACTATTTCATTCGTCAGTCGAACTCTTTCTAAGCCGAGATCAATTATCCAGTTATCGAAAAGGAACTATTAGCTATGTTATATTTACTGAAGGAAATTTAAAGTTATAACTGACCAAAAGCCTTTAGTTTGGCTAAAAACCCTAAATAGCGCGTCGTCTCGCTTAATGCGATGGAAGCTTAAAATAGAAGAATTTGACTTCGAAGTTGTTCATAAAGCTAGAGCTTTAAATAAAAATGCCGATTCTCTCAATCACATTCAAATTTCGCAAATCACTAATCGTTCCTCTAACAGTATAGAAGAATTTTTAAATTCTGAAAATATTCCTGTCGACTGTTACTCTAATAGTCTTGAATCCTTAAATTCTATGTAATATATTCTGTGTAAAGAATTCTTTATTAAATAATATTCAATAAGAGCAAGATATTACAGAAAATTCCTTTTGTGAAAACAACGCAATACATTCTCATTCTGATGTATTCAACGTGATAACTCGGTCGCAAAGTAAAAGGTTACCGCCAGAGACTTCTAATACAAAAGTAGTACAGTTTCATAACCAATCTAATGATCGTAAGTAGAGAATAAAAAGAAAAAAAGAAATATTCCCTAATAAAAATCAATGATCCTGTAATCGAATTAAACCTTATCAAAGAATTTCATTTATCACCTCTAGGAGGACATCAAAGAATTAGTCGTACTTTTAATCGCATAAAACAATATTTTTCCTTAGATCGTGTGTTCTTTGTCAAAAGAATAACGTTATCCACATTAACAAAATACCTATGAGGATAACTGCATTATCAAGTGAACCATTCGAGAAAATTTTCATGGATATTGTCGGTTTACTAATGCCTAGTCAGTTTCGATGGAAATAAATACATACTTACCATTTAGGATGACTTATCAAAATATTTTGTCGCGATACTTATGGAAAATCAAGAAGCGGAAAGTGTTGCTAAACGGTTCGTTAAATACTTCGTATGTTTATACGGCACACCAAAGACTATAGTAACAGATCACGGGTCGAATTTATTGAGTAAATTCTTCTCCGAGCGTTGTAAATTACTCAAAATAAAGAAAATAAATTCCACAGCATTTCATCATCAAACCAACGGAGGTTTAGAGCGAACACACATACATTGGCTGAATACCTCCGAAATTTTTTTGACCATGATAAGTTAGACCGTATGATAAGTTACCGTATTGCATGTTTTGTTTTAATACCACTCTCAGAGTAAAACAGTTTTGCTTTGAATGTCATTTTAGTTTTCTAAGCGAAGGACGGTTCTGAAAAGGTACAGTTCAGCATCAATACTGTATAATTTTTGACCGAAACTTCTTAAGGTTTTTGATTGAAACGTTTTAACTGGTATTCCCGTCACCGTGCGATGGATATTGTGCATTTCATGTACAATGGATATGGGGTTCTAAAATGAGTTTTGGATTAAACGGAATTTGTAGATAGAATACTGGAAAATGGTCAATTCAAATAAAATTTGACTAATTCTAGGCCGGTTTAGATGATATTTGAATTGGAAAACATCAATTTAACAACAACACTTAATTTGGATACAAAATTTTATAATAATGGCCCATTTAAACATTGTACTGGGGTCAATAGACAATTCTTACGTATGTTTTCTGCATTATATAGAATTTAAATAATGATTATTGTTTATGCACGAACATGAATGTCGCCGCAACAGAATACCATAAAGGTACCATTCGTAGTACCAATCGCACAAAATTAAATTATTACGGTTAATAATTCGGGGTTTTCATTTTAAATTATAGTCAGGTATTTGATTACGATGTGCATACTTATTTGTAATGCGTATATTCATAACGTTTTCGACTGGCACTGAATTCAACCAAATTTAACAGAAAACGGCAACCCATAGAGGGCTACCACAAATTGCAGTGTAAGTCATCCAGTTGTATGTAAGTGGGGTTAATCTAACTTTATATATAATTAAGATAAATATTAAGAATTAGTACACTAATCATTAAAGAGTAAAATTGTTCAATTAGATCTACAATAGATTATTTCGGTAATATTTATAGTACGTTTCGGGTTTGTGTTTTAAATTTAACTAAAATCTCAAAAGCAATATGTCGGTTGAAGAGGCCAATTTAGATTTATTGAAAAAGCAGCGCGCCGCATTTAGAGGGCAGTTAACACAACTCAACTAAACCGTATTCACGAACTTAAAAAATCGGAAGACACAAGCGCCTCAGCTAGATTTCAAAATGATTAGATATACGAAGCTTCACCGACCAATAATAATTCAATGGGAATTCGGTTGCCCGAACTGAAGCTTCCGTCGGTTAGTTGTGCCGCCTCGGAATGGTTAGCATTTAGGGATGAATTTCTTGATTTAATTCGATTAAATTCGTGTATTTAATATCTCATATTCGGTCAGGTACGGCATATAGTTTAATCGAAAATTTACCAGTCACTGCAGAAAATTATGAGGTTACATGGAAATCTATTTGTGACCGTTATAATAATGAATTATCTATTCAAAAAATTCACATGCGAAAAATTTACGAAGTTAAGATTCCTCGGGAAAATTCGTGAAATAGATCACGTCGTAAAAAACTATTATGCTTTGAAATCATTAAAAGTAAAAATCGATGAATGGGATCTTATGTTAACCCATCATCTGATGAATCGTGTAAGTTAATTCAAGCTTTGCAATCAAATAACATGCAACAAGCTCCAAAAAAATACAGGGACACACGAAAATTCACGTTGTACTCTAATCGGTCATCAACGGTCGTGGCTAATCCAAATAAATGCAGCTTCTGTTCGGGATCTCATTTGATAACTCATTGCTCATCATTTACGAATAAAAAGTTGTCTCCGCAAATTACGTTTTCGCTTTATTAGAGATAATCACTTATGCACCAATGGCCTAATTGATAGACTTAATGTTCATGACTGTATGCAGCCGCCTTACAAAATGAGTTTGTTAAAGCACAATGTTATTCTGCACTTCAGAAATTATCAAGTAAATAAGGACCAAATTCCCATAACATCGTCAAACGTGAACGCATCGAGTATTGAAATAACGTCGAGTTTAACCAAACATCTAAGTTGAAAGGTCGACATGATATTACGATAAAGTTAAATAATATCGATAAAAGCTACTCGTCGCATATTTCGGAAAGTACTCTAGAGTCGCTAAACCTAAGTCTTCCCTGTAAATGGTCCTAAGAAGATAGTTATGCTTGACACAGCACTCGTGAATGCCACGCTATAAATGGTAACCAAGTATATGTAGATAGCTCTTCTTGATAGTGGATCGCAAATGAACTTTATTACAAGCGAAATACGCAATCGCTAAAACGCTAAAAGGCATCCAACATTCCAAACAATTTCAGGTATTGGTGGTAAGGAATCAAATAGTAAACCTAAAATTTATCTTACCAGGATAAATTTAACGTTTTATGTACTTTCAAAAATCACTAATGATTTATTGTCGTCACTTTTTAACTTCGTGTTACCATAATTACCCATTGAAATCGAATTGGCCGATCCATTTTTCAATGTGCCCGATCATATTGACTTATTAGGTGATGAGATTTATAACCAATTGTTCAAGGGAGATTTCGTCCTACCGTTTAAAGATCTTCCTCCATTCTATAATACTGAATTAGGTGACCTGGTTGGCGGTACAGCAAAAACAGTGAGTTGGAAACCATTCCAGTCATAAATACATACTCGTCGGAGGGGAAACTTTGCGAGGAATATTATTGTAAAAATGTGAAGAGATCGTAATGTGGCAGATATTCCGTGGCACTTCCTGTTAAACCCAATATCGATGATCATAACTTCGATGACATGCACTCATTCAAATTATGCACTGTAACCTACGGGACGGCTAGTTCACCATTTTTATCAACACGCACATTAAACCAACTGGCTATTGACGAGCACGACAAATTTCCCTTGGCTGCCCAGGTCATAGTTGAGGACTTTTACGTCAATGATGTTTTAACTGAGACCTTAACTCTAAGTGATGCCATACAACTAAAATCTGATTTAACGAATCTGTTGAGCGTGGGAGGTTTCGAACTACGAAATTTTCAAAAAAAAAACCATCCTTCATTAATGTCCGAGTATCAGTTGCATGCTCGGCAATCTTGCTCATATTAGGTATCTTGTGAGATACAGAATCTGACACATTTCAGATGTGTTTTGATCACTTACCCGTGTACTCATTGACCCTTTAGTATTGTGTGCGCCAATCGTCGTTACTGTAAAACTAGTTATGCAAACATTGTGCTGCTCTACTGCTAGCTGAGACATCCCACACAATTGTAAAGATTCTAAATTTGTCAATTGATGCAATATTTGTATGGTCTGATTCAGAGGTCAAATTGTATCGTATCAAGTTAGAACCAAATAGTATAGTACAATAGCCCGACAAACTGGCTTTACGTACACACATCGTTAAATAATGCTGACTATATATCAAGAGGTCTCATGCCGTCGGAGTTCCTATACGCATAGTTGTGGTGGTCTGGTTCTAATTATTTAAGTCAAAGCAGAACGAATGACTAGCAACATTCAATTAAGCCTTGATCTCATGAAATTAGATATTCCCTAAACCGTGTCTGCCTCTGTCTGCAAAGCGAATAATTGCGAAATATTCAATCGATTCTGTTCACTCACGATTCTACTTCGAGTTGTGGCATACATGTTCAGATTCTATAACAGGACTAAATGTAGGATTAATTCAAACCTTTCAAAAGAACTCAGGCCAATCGATGTTGACCACGCTCTTACTTGTTTGATTAGGTTAGTTCAACATCACGATTATAAAGATGAAATTAAACATCTCCAGACTAATAAGGCTATTTTCGAGAAAAATTCATTGTGATCTTTAGCGCCATTCTTAGATGATATTGGAGTTCTGAGAGTAGGTGGACGACTTCAAAAGTAATTATTAGCTTATGGTCAAAACAGCAGATTTTACTTCCAGGCACTCATTTATTCCCCAAGTTGCTTGTTCAACACGAACACTGGAGATTGATTCATCCCGGTCCTCAAGCGCTGTTATATAACCTTCGATTGACATATTAGATTGGTGGAGGCTAAACCCTGTGCCATATGATTAGATAAAATATGTAAGTGTATAAGATGTTCTACGCTCGGCCTCACATTAGAAATAAAATAATGAGCAATCTACCTACAGACCGAATGACAAAATCGTTAAGGCCATTTGTAATCATGGGGATCGACTTTTGTGGACTATTCTATGCGAAACCATAATACATAATTAAATAAAGTGCACGAGCATTGTATAATAATATTTGAAGGGGAACAGGATCTATTGCAGCACAACAACACCAACATCAACAGCAGCAGCAAATAAATAATTTTTTTTTTTTTTTTCGCTGGCGCTACATCCCATGGAGGGATTTGGCCGCTTCATTTTTGAAGTTTCATAATCACTTTTCCAACGGATAATGAGTGATTAGTTCATTGATCCTTACATTAAACCAGCCGTGATTTTTTCATCACCCGCCGGGAATCGAACCCGGGAGCTTCGGAGCTTAAAGCAAGCATGCTAACAACTGTGCCACCGGGGCGGCAAATAAATAATGGCTCCCAATATAATGACGCGACCATACAACAAATAATAACGAGAATGGATGGTATGGTCCGCACCACACAACAACAAAACGAGCAAATTGCTCAAATACTCCAGATCATCGCCTCATGGTAAATAAATACTAAATGCAAATTCGATCGTGAGCGTCCAGAGGAGACTAAATTTATTAAAATTTTTGGAACAGCATTCACCAGATTGTCTGCTCGTGAACGAAACAAAATTAAATTCTCGGCAATAAATTGAATTCAAAAATTATGAAATGATACGACGTGACCGGGTGAATGCCGAGCGGCGAGGTGGCACCGCAATAATAATATAGGAACGGCATAAAATATAAAATAATTGAGCCACAAGCAATTAGAAATCGGGTGGGCATCGAGACTGCCATCATCAGACTAAAAATTCAAAACACTTTAAACCATTTATTTTTGATATCGATTTATTGCACGGGCAACGCAAGAGAAATATCGGACGAACGTTTTATTGCAGAATGGAGCAAAATTTTCGAAATTCTAAATCTACAAAATGTAAACAATTATTATATAATTGCGGGAGATTTAAATGCCAGGCATACAAATTGGGGCAACGCAACAAACAACCCGAGAGGTGATCGATTGAACCGGTGGATGGGAGAAAATGCTATGGAGTACAGGACGAAAATTTATAAAAGTGATACACCAACCATGATACGATCTGGTAATTACTTAAATTTGGCCATAACTGACGAACGCATCAAAATTAATACAAACAGGGGAGAGATACCAACACATCGGTACGATAGTGACCATAAGGCGATTGAGGTAGTGGTAAGAGAGGTAGGCTAATTCGAGACTGGCACAAATGAAATGGAAGCGAAACGGATGTGGCACAATTTTACGGGAATTAATTGGAAAGTTGGCCTGAGCGCATGGAGAAGGTATACCGATAAGCAGTTGCGGAAGAATATGATGAGGATGACAATGGAGGTGATCAAACACGTGTATTGTTGACACTGAATACAAGGAACCTAGACGACGCAAAAATTAAAACATATGTATATTGGAAAAATCGCTAAATTATTATACTTTTGGCCAACATTAAAGAGAACGAACCGAAACAAAGACGTTGCAACAATATGAAGTGCTATACAAATGCGATTGATTACCAAAATTAAAAATTTTCGGCGAAACATGGAGCGAAATCAACGATACCACAATAATATGGCAAGTGGAGCAGTGCAGAGACAAATTCAAATTTGGAAAACAGAAATTAAACAGACGGTGCAATTAATCGAGCAGAATGTGAAAATGCAAATCGAAAAATATTGGGTGAATCGCATGAAAGACATAAAGCCAGGAATCAAAATGTTGGCAGCCATCAAAAATATGACACGAACAGGCGATCGCGGAACACGAACATTTAAATATACCGTGGAACGAGATGAGGTGCATCGATAATAAAAGCAAATTTAAACATAATTGGCCATCATATAGAGAAGCACAAAAGACGAAATTTAACACTTGGCAAACCAGAACACGAACGTTATGTAAATGAAACGGTGGAGCCAATCAAACGTAAACACCAGGAAGATCGACTCACAATTCACGGCAACGAATCGAGTGAACAACCAGCCGACGATCCAAACTATTTTATTACAATTGAATATTTGACAAACATTTTGAGAAAAGCCAATAATAAAAAATCTTTCGGCGCCGATCTAATTCCAAATATAATTCTAAAACACTTACCAAATACAAAATTAGTTTCGGACATGTGTCATAACATCCTACTGGCGCCGCGCCGTAATGATTGACATTAAAAAAGCGTTCCGAATCAATTTGGCTACATGGTTTGATGGCAAAATTAAAACAACTAAATTTCAACGGCGACCTTATCGAAATTATATACGAGCTGTTATTTGAGCGCAAATTTATTACGACAACGGGCATAGCACAATCGAGTCGAGAATTCAAAATTTTAAATGGGGTACAACAAGGCTCAATAACAGCACCAATATTATTTAATTTATATACGGCGGAAATGATTGGCAACGATAAATTAAATTCAGAAAATATACAAACGTGTGGTGCATTCGTAAATGACACGGTAATTTATAGTAGCAAATATTTGGTCGGTGACATACAAGCACAATTACAAAAGGCATTAGATTACGTCCAAGATTATTTACATACACGGCGCATCAAGATAAACGTGTCGAAATGTGAAGCGATACTCTTCGCAGCCCACTACGTAACGCAAATCGTGGACATGTTGACTGTTTAATGAATTTAAGTTTCAATTGAACAACAATACAAATTGAAAGCTTATAGTTAATTTTAAAAATTAGAAATATAAACAAACAATAGAGAAGGTTTTTTTTTGCTTTAGCCAATCCAATCAATTTAAATTTTATAAGTATATCATCCACTTTATTTATATAACAAAAAAAGGTTGGCTGCTTAATAAACAAGAAGGAACTTAAATCCAATAAGACAAAAAAATCATGAATTTTATTATTGGCTTAGCACTTTAAATATAAAAAAGCTGTGCTTAATCAGAAATTTCATTTTATGCTGCCTACGCTTTCGTTTCTCCAAGCAACCTTTTATAACGTAAATATTAGAATTATGATGTGTAATTTATTTGACAGCATTGATACAATTACAGTGCCCTTTGGGTATTGCCAAATAAAATCTGTATTGATTTAAAATGTTTCAAATATTAAACGCTTTGTTAAGAAAGCGTAAACAAAAGACTTACTAATTGTCTTCCTAAATACAGACAAGTTGATTCATTAACTAATATATAACACCAAACCAACAATGATGACAAATGCAAAATATTTTTTTACATCACAACAGCACCCAAAGGCGTGTTGAACAAACGGAAATTTCATATGTACAATTAACTAGAATTTAAAAAATGTGTACATAACAATGTTTTCCACCTGCATTGTTGTTCATGTCTATATCAAACAACAACTACTGTCTAGAATCTATGAATAAAAATATTTAAATTACTTTCGCTACTGCAGGTCTGACAAGAAAAAATTATGACGTGGGAAATTTAGGGGCAAAAAAAATTCTCGCAAAACTCAGTTATTGATTACCTCCCACAAAAAAAAAACAAAAACTCGGAAAATGTTCCTTAATTTTTAAATGTAAAACTTTAAGTCCTTATCAATATTTTTTGTCATAAAAAAAAAACAAAAACGAAACATCTTAAACTGAAGCATTTTATTTTTTGCCTTATTTCTCTTTCTCTCTCCCGCCCTGACTAAGCGAATTTGGTATATTATGGACACTTTTCCTCGATTTTTGGATTTTTTTTTATGCCAACTTTTGTTGTTGTTTCGGCGAATAAATTTTCTTGCTCCAAGCGGTTTTCTTGTGCTTTCAAAAATAGAAATAAAAATTCCGGAAAAATAATTTTCTATTGTTTTTCTTGGATTGTTTGTCGGGAAATAATATACAAAAATTTTCTTTCGTACTGTTTATTTATGTTTTATGAATATATTTAGACTTTTTATTGTAACCATAGAATAAAAATGAAAATGTGTATTTATACAATAAAGTATAAAATATTAAAAAAAAACAAAAAAATCGATTTTAGGAAAATTGGAAAATTTATTTTGCTTGTATGTATTATTATATTATATTGTGTTGTTTTGTTCAACATAAAACATTTTTTATGTTATTTTGAAAATAAATTATAGTGTAAATGAAAATACAATAGCAACATGAATAAGTAGAAAAACGGTGAGGAAAAACAAAACAATAAGAAACAATTTAATTTTCGTAAAACGTGAGAAAATTAGCTTTTTCATGTAATACTCGGTGTGAGTGTGTGTGTGTGTATGTGTGTACGTAGAGTGTTATTATTTTATATTATACCATCGTCGTCTTCTACATCGCTCCTTTTTGTGGGTTTGGAAATTTTATTTTTATTTTCACTTTTTTTTTGGGAAATATTATTTGTACAGTTTTTATCTTACTGTTGTTGTTTTTCGTATACACCACATAATAAGGTATTATTAAAATATGGTTGAGGTATTGTTTTGAAAATTTACGTTTAACACTGATAATTTTGTTTTTCTCGTACCCTCTACATATTACACATTTTTGTTCCACTCAAAATCAGTTGGTTTTACTCTGAGCGTTCATGTCGTTTCAAATGCTTTTATACGTACGATCTATATACCGAGAAATATTTTTATATAGGGACGTACAGAACAGAAAAAAAAATATGTTTTTCTAATGGAAACGGGTGGCTTAAAAAATTACTGGACCAAATTCAATTTTTGTAAATTCTATAGCGCTATGCTAAACATGTCGCTGTTAAAATTTTCCTGGAAACTCTGTTATAAATAACAATTTTTTGTTTTGTTTATCGTTGCTAAATTTTAAGTGCCCTAAAGAGATTTCTAGGATATTTAAAGCAATATAATTAAAAATGGGAAGTTTCTGGAAATCTTATTTATATATTTTTTTTTGCACTAGAAAAATGATTTTGACCGAATAAAATCCAATTAAAGATTTCAAAATTATTTCATCCGCATCCAAATAAAAAATGAAGAATTTCGTACGTGCACAGCTTTTAATTGTTTATTATTCGCCTGGGTAGAGCTTCTAGAAAAAAAAAAATATTACTATTACCTAAAGTTGCGAGGAAGACCACAACTACATCAAAACATAACATAAAGAATTTTTTTATTGTTGAAATTGCTATAGACAAAGCGCAACGTGCAAGAGAAATATAATTAAATGTAATTTTATGTATTATTAAATTTATTTTATGCTACGGAAAAAAATAAAACTATTTCCACCCATAAATAAATATTGGTTTTTTTCAACACTAATGACTTGAAAATATTTTATTGTTCCAACTGGTTGAAAAAGCTGTACAGAATTTTCTCTAACATCTTTATGTGTTGGGTCGTACTTGAAGATCATATCGCACCTTCGGTTCAAAAATGAACAACTAACAAAAACCTAATATTCTGCAAAAGCTGATTTTAAATCGATCGTACTTTTAAACAATCACTGTGATATTACCTGTCCAGTGTCGTAATCGTTTTCGGTTTTAACTCTTATTATTAAAATACATGTTTCCTGGTTTACTATTTACGCCATTATGTATTTTTCTTCAGCAAGACTCCTGCGCTTCAATAGAATAACGCCATCTCTTATCAATAATTACAAAACATAATTTAAATTTAATTATTTAACGGAAACTTAGAACACTACAACTCGGCCATATCTGACTCGGCAATCGACCCTGATTGTCTCTCGTCCAAACTGCAAGGCTTCTTATTAAACGCCGTGAAGACACCATTAAACTGCCGACTCGATAACATTTGTCCTGGAACATCTTCAATAACGTATCTCTCACCAGGTAAAACGCGAGTAACCATGTATGGTCCCTTAAATTTCGGCAACAATTTATGGTTAATACCAGGCTCCGTTACCGTATTTTTAATGAAAACGTAATCGCCTTCCTTATATTTAAACGCATCAATACGCATCAGTTTTTACCATTATGTCGTTTCTAATTTCATTAAGATCTCGAATATTTTCTTCATTTAGAGATTCAATAAATACATCAATTGGATTGTTTTTCTTAACCCTTAGCGGCCACAAGGGGTGAATATGTACCCCAGGCCAAATTACCTTAATTTAAGCTATCAAAAACTACGAAAATCATACTTGTCGCGCCATATATAGGTTGTCGAGGAATGTAGGTTACTTGCATGGCCCATAGAAGGAAGAAAAAAGTATTAGTAGCGCGTATAAACGATGAATTTCGGAAGGAGTAATGATTTGTTTTCTGAAAAACGCCATTTTTCCTGACTTTGCGCATATATTATTATTATTACTTGAGGGCCATGTGGGGGCTCAAGCCACCCCGCACTGCGACCTAAAAGATCTTTTGTGCATTAAGCCCTACTTAATTATCCGTCCAGTCAATATTCAAGCTCTTAATGAACCTGATAATACTGCCTAACGGTACGTGATACATACTATATGGGCTCATTGCTCTCCCTCTTAGATGTTTTAATTATCCGTCCAGCCAATATTCAGGCCCTTAAAGAACCTGATAATACTGCCGACCGGTGTGTGATACATACTATCTGGGCTCATTGCTCTCCCTCCTAGATGTAATAACATTTACTTCTGCTAGAAGAGCGGTAGCATTGGGACTCAAGGACATCGAGAGGGCAGACCCACTCCCGTATATTCCTATCCATGCCTCGTCTACCGTTTTGATTTTACTCTTGCGAGTTGCTGGGACATACTATCTGGGCTTATTGCTCTCCCTCCTAGATGTTTACTGTTGGAAGTACTTCTACACGCGATACATATTATCTGGGCTCATTGCTCTCCCTCCTAAATGTTTACTGTAGGAAGTACTTCTACACGCGTTACATACTATCTGGGCTCATTGCTCTCCCTCCTAGATGTAATAACATTTACTTCTGCTAGAAAAGCGGTAGCATTGGGACTCAAGGACTTTGAGAGGGCAAACCCACTCCCGTGTATTCCTTCCCGTGCCTCGTCTACCGTTTTGATTTAACTCTTGCGAGTTGCTGGGAATAAAAAGTCGCCTGTAGGTCACCCAGGTTTACTACAGGAAGGCTAAATAAAACTGGAGGGTGCCTGGTATCCAGAGTCCGCATATATAGACTGATTAACCTATCAGCCATTCATCCATTGGCATATGCTGTTCCACCTTAGATTAGGGATTTTTTGTCAAAGTTTTCTCCTTTAGCGTCGTACTTTAGCCTGTCACCAAAGGCCACATTCAGCCTATTGGTTACAGTTACCGGTGGTTGCCACGAGGAGGCAGTACGTACACCTGCGCCTATTGGAAGTTTACGGAGCCCCTTCCAATAGACGCCAAACCACCTTGCGCATATATAATTTTTTTTTGTCAAATTACCTTGATATTTTCTCTTGTAAACCATATTAGAAATTGAAAAACATGTTTCAGAATATCCATGAATTATTTGGAGTCTCAATATTTAAAATTTGTCTTTCTAGACCGATTTTTTGACTGGGGTGAAAAATCACCCCAGTGTGGCCGCTATGTTACGGGAGCGAAGTGTGGCCGCGAAGGGTTAACCTGAATGACACCAAAAAGCGCAATGCTTGGCGTAGTCGCTATTGTGCGATTCAAGGTATTATTAATTACAAACTCAGTATCGCTAAGTACTGAGTCCCATTTATTAGTATTTAATTCTACCATTTTTGAAATTATAGGTTTAAGAGTTCGATTTTCACATTCAACCTGACCGTTAGACTGAGATGAACTAGTAGTGGCCGTTAGCACATGATGACTACCAATTTCGTCTACAAAATCTTTAAAACCCTTGGAAGTAAAACAACTTCCTCGATCCGAAACCAGTCGTAAAGGTACACTAAATTGAATGAAATAGTTTTTCATGTGTCGTATCACCTCATTTGTCGAGGTAGTTTTAGTTGGGTACAGTCTTGCATACTTAGTAAAACTATCCACAAACTCAAATTTATATCCCTTTTTCGTTGTTTCAAATGGACCATCATGATCCACATGAATCGTATGAAACGGACGATTGTGCTTATCATAGATATGAAGGCTCGTATATAGGACACTTCATGCATCTTTTAATGAAATCGTTAACACGCTCGTTCATGTTTGTAAACCAATAATTCCGTTTAATCATTTCGACCATTTTATCAACATCAACATGTCCTATACCATGAAATTGCCGTATAATTTCACTAACAAATGGGTCTGGTACCAAGAATAACAATTTAGTTTTATATTTTCGATATACTAAATTTTCTCTTAATTCATACCATTTATTTTCTCCGTCTCTAGTTAATTCATCATAAATTTCTTTGATATTTTTATCAGTTAATTGAAAATGTGCTAAGTTACGTGAAAAGCTACATTCTAAAGTCAAAATATGTGGAGCTCTGCTAAGTGCATCAACATGACGCATTTGATTATCCGTTCGATGTACGATCTCGTAGTCGTAATTTTCTAATGACAAACTCCTGCGCATTATTCGATTGATCATATTCTTTTTTTCTAACGTCATTTTAAGGGAGTTACAGTCGGTTACAATTTTAATATGTATTCCATGTACATATACGTGAAAACGTTGCAGTGCGTAAATTATCGCCAATGTTTCAAGCTCAAATGAGTGATAACGTCCTTCAGCTTCGCTCGTTCGTTTACTATAAAATAAAACGGAATATAAGTGTCCATCCGTCTGTCGCTGTAATAGTATCGCGCCAAATCCTATTTGACTAGCATCGGTGTGAAGCTCAGAATACGCTTTAGGATTGTATAAAGACAAAGTAGGTGATGAGGTCAATTTCATTTTTAATAACTGAAAAGCGTCAAGTTCGTTCTTATTTAGTTTGAAAATGGCGTCTTTCTTTAACAGGACGTACAGAGGTTTGGCTAGTATGGAGTAGTTTTGAATAAAACGCCTGAAGAAGCTAATCATTCCTATATAAAACTATGCAATTCATGGACGTTCTTTGGAATTGGATAATTTTCAATTGCGTCAATATGTTGCAAGGTCGGTCGTCGTATCTCGTCTTTGGTTATTTTATACCCCAAATAGTCGATCTTTGACTGAAAGAAACTACATTTTGTAGGTTGAATTTCTAAGCAATTATTATATAATAAAGTAAAAACCTTCTCAAGTATTATAAAATGTTTTTCTACGTTATCGTAATATACTCAAACTGACCATCCGGGGTCACAAATGCCGTATCCGGTTTTGAGGTCTATTAACGAAAACACTTTTTTCCACGCAATTTATCGATAAAATCGTCTATAACTGGCAAAGGAAACCGCTCCTTTATCGTTACTTTATTCAGTTCACGAAAATCAACGCACATACGTTGCTTTACATTTTTCTTTTTTACAAGAACTATATTCGACTTGCATAGTTGCTCGTGCTTGGTCGTATTATGCCTCGATTCAGCAAATCGTCAACTATTTCGCGAACCTGTTCTCGATCGTATATAGAAAGTCGTTTTGGTAACGCATAAATCGGTTTTTTACTAGCCAAATTAAAGCCAATTTAATTTTTCGTATCCGGGATAATTTTGTTCGGTCGGTTATCAAATTCGTCAAACAACGCAATAAACTTTTGTTTGACGTTGTCTTTTCCGATGTCGTAATATGTATATAGGTCTAACCTTAAAGTCAAGCTTCGTGTCAATTTCTAATTCCGATGAATATTCTACGTTCAATAATTTACTAAACAACTCTTTTCTTGTCGCCTGTTCCCCTTCAATACTTGGACAAATCGTTATCGAATTGTTACCGAAAGCGGTTAAAATATTGCAACTTACTCTAGAGTCCTTGAGAAATTCGTGCCCAATTAAACAATCAAAGCCCATTGTCTCGTCAGCTACATCATGAAACCTAATACAATACAAATTAAAATTAATTTTTTATTTTAAAGTTAATAAGCCAAATATTATTATGCTTTGTTTATCCCATCGTTGTCTTCCAACTGAATACTTTCAGGAACAATTCGTCGTTTAATTATATTTATTGGACCCCGTATCGATAATCGCATTTACTTCACATTTTATACCATCTGAAAACTGAATAGATACATCAGTTTTGAATTCGTCACTTTGAATAATATTAACATCGATTTTGATTAATAAAGAAATTTTCTGAATGTTGGTAGGAGATACTTTTGGATCCACCCGTTGACAATCGCCGCACCATTCCCTTCGTTGAGGCTTTGGACATTTTGACGAAAAATGACCCTTTATCACCACACAGCAAGATTCCCAGGAGACGCCAGGTCCACCGTACACCCTTTGACATATAACAAGACCGAAGGATAGGAAAGGATTGTTAGCGTTATAGATTCGATCCGGTTTCAGCCATCTATGCAGTTGATAGTTAGTAAATTTTGTTTTTTTACAAGTGTTTAGTCACAAGACAACACAATCCTCTAAATCAGCTTTCCCCATTAGTGCCGCAAGTTTTTCTGAAAAGGTGTAAAGAATTTTATTTTTTACTTTTTTTTTGTTTTTTTTTTGGTCCCCACTATTTTTCCATCGGCGGTTGTGAGGAGGGAGGCGAGATTTCGTTGTATTATCATGTTCCCATACCGTCACCCAAATTTGTACTAACTGTAGTACGTGTTGCTTGACGTTGTTGTTGAAGTTGTTGCATCTCTGCTGACTCTCCTACTCGCCCCCACGTATTTTTAATTTTTAGTGCAGTGTTATGAACGGAAATTAAGTCAGGGGGATCTGTACCTAAGAGTCCGATATCCTTTCTGGATACTTCCGCTTCTTGAAATTGTTCCTCACCATACGAAGTCTCAAATAACAATATGTGTGGGCTTTCAATTTTTAATATTCGTATAGATGAAATTTTGATTTTGGCAAATGTGATTTTCAATACCTCTATTAAAGTTTTTATTGAATACAAATCCGAATCCGACAATTCGTTAACGTGATAAGGGTCCTCTCGTTTTTTGACATTCTTCTAATTTGGGCGTACTGAGAAAGACATTTGTACATAGATTGTCATAGTGGAATGTACACTATCCCCCTCCTTCTGCGTGTGACCTGTAACAAGGTACTTATGGGTAATTAAATTTATTGGTGAAAATTTTCTAATTGCAAAAGCATAATATGCAATTGTTGTATCATCGCTGTTGTCAATAGTTTTTGAAATGATTTTTAAAATACAATTTCCGATTTCCTCAGCTCATCGATTCACTTCCCCTTCGTGCCAGAAGTAATATTCGGTGTGTTTATTTTTCAATTCCGATATTGTAAAATTAAAACTGTTTAGCTTCGATTTATAATAAAAAATTGAGTAATCCCCTTGAGGACTAGGTATGACCGCTTGTAAATCATTACTTGCTTGATCCTTATCTTAATTTTTGTTTTTTCGTGACAATTCCTATTCTCGTTGATGTTAATCGTATTTAAATGTTCGTATCTTTTTCGTCGTTTTCCGCATTTTTAAACGATGTGCAGAGTTCACATTGGGCTTTTCTTGGTAAAGAAAAACTTATATTATAATCTTCTGTAAATATTCTATGATATATCAACCATCGTCAATGAATTTGATGATTGATTCAATGTGTTTATGAACACCTTTTAATTCTGGGGCTACTGCATGTTGGTTATTGTGTTTGCCTCGTAAGTCAGGTTCAAGAAAATGTAAGTTATTTCTCTTTGTTATAACTGTTCGAATTGGACAGTCAGTTATATCCAATGTCGATTTAAAAACAAGTATGCACACCATAACACGCACATTGTCTATTTCAAAATAGAAAACATTGTCTAATTTTCGGTGATTTTGAGTACAAGAATGTCGATACTTTGGCTTAATTGTAGTCATAGAGCTGGCAATATAACACGCTGTTTGAACAAATCGGCTAGCGCCCAGTACTCATCAAAATTGCATGTCGTTTAGATTCGTTTATTACCGCTGTACAGCCTAGTTTGCATTTTTCACTACATGGAGGGCGCAATTTTCTTGCTTCTTACATTTTCCTACTTTTTGAAGCGGATATATAACTTGGCCCAGAGTTTCTGTTTAATTTCGTCTTTTTAACGTTCCACTCATTAGGCTTCGCCTTTTCTTCGCCTTTTCTTCCCTGTCTTTTTTAATTTATCTTCTAATTCACTAACTATGTCACATCCAACAATTCGGTTAACTTCGTTGTCTGATTTGGTGGATAAAGATTTCTCTAAAGTTTCGTTAGATGTAATTGAGCCTTCTGATTCGCTGGATGAAGATGTAGATATTTTGCCGCCTTGTAAGAAAATTCTGAATCTTTGTCAGAATCACAAAATCATTATAATAGCTGTTGACTGAAAAATTACTGCATTTTGATGGTCGGCGGAAGTAAAGCTTAGTGGGATTTTCAGAATTGACCATTAGAACAAATTTAAAAGAAGTAGCCTCCATTGTTTGTAATATTTCTTGAACTAGATGCGATCGAACCTCAGAAAATTTACACATTGACATTTTTTCTGTTTTCACATCCGTTATTTTATTGCGGTTGAAAAGTGACACCAGCGCTTTTATGTGGTGAATAGTACAATATTACTTGGGTCACTGTTTTAGATCGGAAATTTTGCTTATTTTTAACCTTGTTGCAATAATTAATAGGAAAATTCCATTTTTTTAGTTTTGTCAGTTTTGAAGCGAAGGTACGATATATTGCTTTTATTTCATTTTTGTTACCTCTCTTAATAAATAGCTAACTAAGTCTAAACGATATTATATTAAGGTGACACACAATTGAAACAATAATATAAATAGAGTAAAATAATAATAATTCATAATATTGGTTTAGGAAATCAATAGAATTTCATCCATATTCTATTTTCATCGTCTTCAGTAATTGTGTGATGCAACCGGCCTAAAAGAAACGGCTATCGTACATCCTACTCTTAACACTCTTGCCAATGATTAGTATAGTTTAGGGTTATTTGAGCTTGGCAAGGCTAACTTTACTGTTATCGAAAACTATTTTCTACAGGTCATTTAGCATGCGATTTCCAAACTAGTGAAAGAGTGGTTAGTAATTACTTCATATATTTGATGGTGGCGGCGGGACAGACGTACGTAGTATTAGTAATAGTTTCGGGTCACGGTGGTAATATTATTTCGAATAGGGTCAAAAGGCCGAATGTCCAAAGGTCGAAAGTCGAAAGGTCGAACGCCGAAAGACCGAATGGGTTGAAATGCCGATAGGGTCGTTAGGGCGAATATCGAATGACCGAAAGGCCGAATATCTAAAGGCCGAATGTGTCGATGGGCCGAATGAGTCGAAAGGCCGAATGTCCAAAGGTCGAAAGTCGAAAAGTCGAATGCCGAAAGACCGAATGGGTTGAAATGCCGAAAGGGTCCTTAGGGCGAATATCGAATGACCGGAAAGCCGAATATCTAAAGGCCGAATGTGTCGATGGGCCGAATGTGTCGATGGGCCGAATGAGTCGGAAGGCCGAATATTGATTATGTCGTAAGGCCGAATGTGTCGATGGGCCGATTGTGTCGAAAGGCTGAATATGTCAAAAGGCCGAATGAGTCAAAAGGCCGAATGTGTGGAAGAGAAATTGAATTCTTCAATTTAATTGTTGAAATAATTTTATTTTTTGTTTTGCCATAGGTACGATTTTATAGGTATGGGTAATTCGAGAAAAAAAAAAATCAAAACTAAAATAAATAAATTTGATCCCGTTAATACGTCAATTAGCCAATTATAGCGTAGTTAATTATTGGCGTAGAAGGTTTGTTCCTTTGCTCTGAAAATAAATCGCAGAATTCCTAATTATGCAGTTGCAATAGAACAAAATATATACAAATGGGCTATTATATGTCGTACGTATGGGCTATTATATGTATCTTTATTTTTAAAATTAGATTTAGTTGAAAATTTGAAATTGAAGTTATACACCAACTTCGTGATTACAAACTAACCAATACAAATTTATTTCCACTGGGAGAATATATTTTATTATATTAAGTGAATCAAAGTGAAGGGAATTAAGTCAAGGAAAATGTTTTAAAAAGGTAAAGGATGATTCTTTTAAGTGAAGGAGAATTCTGTTAAGTAAAGGAAAATTTAATTTAGTTAAGTCAAGGAAGATTATATTAAAACAAGAAAAAATTAGTATCTGCCTCACCCTCATAAGCACACGATGGAAGTGAAACTTCTGAATTAAAATAATTGAAGCCGGGTTCTAAAGTAAATTTGAGAGTTGTGATATTATTTTTTAATGATTTATTTATTCATTGTTATATGTAACTAGAGGCTTATGATAGCTGAAATGTGACACAAATATTCGCGTTTCTACAATATGTACGTATCGGCTAAAAATAGCGTATGTTGTTGTTCCATGTCTCGTTGTGGATTTTGTAGGATCATTTATCATACGCAAATTGAATTGGTCTTTCAAAAATGTTATAAGCGGGGTAGACAATTCTGTTGGAAAATTTATATTAAAATCCCCCCCCCCCTCCTCAAGAATTATGGGAGTAATATTTTTAAATCTGAATTAAGTATTGGCGCTACTTCAGACGAATATGGAACTAACTTTTGATGAAGAAATCCAATTATGTTTTTAATACTTTGATTCGGTGATATATATATCGCTACCAATAACACCATTTGACCGTGCATTATATAATATTGGCAGGCACATACCTCTCCTATTTCATCAAGTTGCATCCCAAATGATACCGTATGCTGTACTCTAATATCTGTTGATGGCGTTAAAACAACAGCAGTATCATCTACATTCTGGTAAATAGCAACGCCACCAGATTGAACACTTGGCTGATTATATTTAACTATATACAGTTGAAATTCAGTATAGCGACATGTTCGTTGCTATGAAGTCACGTCTCCGACAAAATTAAAACATTAGAGTGTTTGGCAACTCTATCTATAAGATTAAGACTATGAACCCGTAAACTTTGAATGTTGAAAGTATATAAAGTGACAAACCTGGCTTATTTCCGATGAAATCACTCAATTCAGATTCTAATGTGATGAGTGAATTCAGCAATAGTCAGGTTAATTCTAGCTTCAACGGAAGGATACACGCTGGCTCTTTTCTATCATGATAAAATGTCGAATCCTTATGTCTTAACACGATGTATACATTTTCGATTGCAGTGACTCTTAATAAAGCAACATAAAGTAATTGCACCGAGTGCGTTTTTTCATACTCGTATACGATTTCCCCGAATGTGCTCCCTTGAGTTTTATGAATCGTCATAGAGCAGCCAGATATGAGAGCAAAATAATTTCGTTTTACTACAATTGTTCTGTTATTATTTAAATAAATCGTAGAGTTGCGTCGATTGATTCAATGTAACATTATGTTCTTGCATAAATCCAGCAGCCTTCTTTCTTAATTTTCTTCCAATTTTAATGTCAGGAAAAGTTAGCCAAACACGAGTTACATCTTCATTTCCATTTTATTCAACGTGAACTAATTTGCCGACGGCGCCATTGGCCAATCCATCCGATACGTCGATATTGGTTGTTATTATGTAATATTTATCAATAACGAAAATTATATTATGTGGAAGTCCACCTGTGTCAATAGTAGACCTTTTGTACAGTTTTTGACGTAGTGATGCCAACTCTACAGCGTTATTGTAACCAGAATATACATCAGTCACGATTCTATTCTCAGCTTCGTTTAAAATTGTATTGTTATAGGCGTGGCTGCATTAGAATTAACTCATCATCGTAAAGTATTTGACCGTTTCCTATTTTTGTTAATATATTGGAAAATTGAACGTTAGCTTCAAAAACAAAGGGACTTGAAGTTCACAAAATGTGTAACATTGGTTATGTTCCAGGCTTGGTGAAATGTACTTAGATGGTAAAAAATGTTTTTGTTGTAAAACGTACGGCTACCGAAAATCAACAAAGGGCAGCTTGCGGGAGATTACAAGGTGTGGCCATTATTTCATGATTTATACATCACGGCGGTTCATAAAAATACTAGTTTAAGTCCAGTGTATAAGCTACAGATTCTGAACGGGTTACTAAGAGATGAGGCTGCAGCATTAATACGGCACATCAAAGTCACTGACCAAAATTATGAGGAAGCATGGGCTAAATTAATTAGCTAGATACAATAAGCCGAAATCGATATTTTCCTCTCTAATTCAGTTATTTTTGGAGCAAAATGGTAGCAATCATTTAAATTATAAAGACCTGAGGAAACTGTGCGACACTTCAGATGAGGTTCCGTGGTCAATCCATATATTACTTGGCAAAAGAGCAGCAGATTCCAGCAACTATTGGCGAAAGAATCGGTTGAAGATGCATTTCCCACATTCCATAAATTTTGCAAGCAAACAAATGGAGCTGTGTCGGCTGTAAAAAAGATCATTATTTATACAAACGTCCCCTCTTCAAAAGTATGAATATGGAAAATCGTACGTCCCTTATAGAACAGGTAAATAGTTGAACGAATTGCCTACAATGCTTTTCTCGCGCTTCGTACTTGATATGCAACCAACGACATCATGCGACAAACTTTCATGCAACAAACGAGCAGTTATCTATACAACACAACATGGTCACAACAATTAACATGGTCGAAGCTTCGTAAGCTTCAACATCAACAGAAAAAAATCATTCTAATCAGTTCTTATCACAACAAGCACTGAATCTGAATACAACATCCTTACATGAGAATCAAACACATCTGAACACCCTGTTACCTGCAGCATTGATTTACATTCAAGCAAATAATACGGAATCATGTGTTCAACGCCTAGGACTACCTCAAAAATATTCAAATATTTCAATTTACGGCCTAGCTTCTAGCATTGTGGGGAAACCGAGAGGAAAAATTATTCTTACAATCAAGTCACGTGTAATCCAACGTTACAATATTAATATAACGGAACACATAATCGAGAAAATCTCATCACCTCTACCAGAGACGATCTTATGCATACCCAAAAACAATGAAATACGGCAGCTCGATTTAGTTCCGTGGATATTTTGATTGGTGCAGAGTACTTTTTGGATATTCTAATAAAGCAAAAAATGTCCATTCAAGGCATTCCAGTGTTACACTACGCCAAACTTATGGTTGGCTAATACCAGGCAACGTAAGTCAACAAAGAGAAGCCTTACAGTTGCATAATTTTAAGGTAAATTTGGATGCAATTAAAAGAACCATTATTTGCGACTACTCAAAGGGATGAAAATGATCCGTGTAAAATATTCTATCGTATCACCACCACACGATCTGCAGAGGGAAAGTTTATTGTTAGGCTACAATTCATCAAGCCAAAACCACAACTAGGAGATTCATCAGTCAATGCGAAATCGAGAATGTTTGGAACGGAGAAAAGATTTATCAGATCTTTGGACTACCACAAGGAGTATAATTCATATACATTGAACTATGCCAAATATATGTATTTTGGGCAGAATAACCTATACCGGCAATATTATGAAATATTTCCTGGTGGATCCGGCAGATACCAATTTTCAATTAATTTTATGGCGGAGTAACCCCAAAAAAGAATTAGCTCCTGGTACGACGGTTACGTATGTAACCACATGTGCTCCGTTTCTGGCCATTCGTACGCTGGAGGATGTGGCGAGAATATATGAAAAACAATATCCAGAAGCAACGACTGCAATCCGAAAACATTTTTATATGGATAACATGCTAGCAGGAAGTGATACGGTGGAGGGAGCAATAATATTGAAAAACCATATAACAAAAATGCTGAATAGTTGTGGATTTGGGCTACGTAAATAGAAATCCAATTCCCAGGTTTATTTTACACTCTTTAACCACGGATAATGCGGAAGATGTCCAAAACTAATGGAAGATGATCCAAGTACAAAGACTCTTGGAATTATGTGACATCTCCAAACCGTCATTTTTAAGTTTAAATTAAATTAACTGACCGATCATGTGGTTTGGACCAAAAGAAAAATGCTATCCGAAAGCTAAAAGCTGTATCATCCGATAGGTTGGATATCCCCCATCATCATTTGGTTCAAAATGTTTCACCAAAAACTTTTGGTAACAAAAACCGACTGGGATGAGGAAGCTCTTAGTAATATTCTAGTTTTATAGCAGAAAATGTAAAGCACGTTAAATCACCTCGAACGTATTAAAATTCCTAGATCTTTGCTATCGGTCAAGCCAACGACAATTCAATTGCACGCATTATGCGACGCTTCGGAGTCAGCATACGAATGTGTTATCTACATGAGATCCTCAAGGACAACGGAGAAATTACATGTCGGATAGTATGCGTTAAATGCAAGGTAGCTCCTATAAAATCCATAAGTTTACCAAGACTAGAACTATGTGGCGCGATGCTCATGGCTGATGTTTTAAAATATTGCCAAACTACATTTAATATGGACAACATAAGAGCCTTTGCATGGACCGATTCTATGATAGTACTACATTGGCTATCCGATATACCAGCGAGATGGAAAACATTTATTGCCAACCGCACTCGAGTGAACTGAAGCTATGTTGCCACTATAGCCAAAATCCCGCAGACTACATTTCTAGAAGAGTAGAGCCTAAAGTATAATCCCAGATTTAGATACCTGGCGGTATTATCCTACGTAGTTAATTTTACCTGAAAATTATTGACCAAAAAATAAAGCACAACCGACACAAATTATATGAGCAAATTTAAAACATAAAATAAATTAAATTAAACATAAACATAAAATCAACAAACGTTTTGATAAATTAAATTTAATATAAATACAACAAACAATTATGTTTAACACAATTTATTAAAATAATTAAATTAAAGACACTTTATTGAAAATACGAATGGCCTATCGGAAATCGCATAGATTTTGTCAACTTACAAGCTTCGGTTAGATGTTTCCCTGCTCAATTCACACGTTTAGGCTCTCGTTTGCAATATTTCTGCGTGTGATTAAAATTCTTGACATTTCCTACACTGAGCTACATAAATGATGTCCGAAAACTGCACCTACCGTTGCCTCTGTTGGATTCGATGGGTTAGTTATTCTTAAAAATAATGAAACTCTCGAGTCTAGACATTAAATCAAGTTTCTTATGATCCAGTCTAAGTGATTGCCACCTGAGTAATTTGATTCCTTAAGGAAAATGTAATACATTTCTACGAATACCTCTCTCATAAACTCGTTTACCTGTTTTTTTTTGTTTTTTTGGAAAACCTAAGATTCTTTCCACTCACACTGTCATAATTTTGTTCGGCTTAAAATAATGTGTCTGCCGAAAATGTATGCTAACATATTTTAAAGTTTGTTACTATATTGAAAATAGACGGACTGTTTCACTAATATGACATTTTAGGCATATATTGATTTGTTCCGCATAATAAACGAAATAAAAATTTACCAGACTAATAAATTAAGCGCACATATGTATATACAAAAACGTTATTTAGTGCGCGTGTATTCATTCTCAAAAAATAAAAATGAAAATCATGAAAAATATAATTTTATATTTTCGTTTTATTACATTTTACATTGAAACTTAATGGTTTAATGATTTATCGATGAAAGCTTAATTCTTTAGAAAGTTTTTTTTTTTTTTGCTCGCAAACTATTTTGTAATAAAGCGTAATTTATAACTGTGCGATATGAATTTAGATATGTATTTCAATATTTTAAGCTTATTTAATTTTCATCTAGCTGAACATTTTTTATTAGTTTTACGTGAACTCTGTGTAAGGTTCAGGGGCATTGGAAATTATATGTCTGTCATGGAGCATTTTATAAACTATAAATATATAATTATTATTCAACATAATTAATCAATAAAACAATTTATTTTCACACACACACGCACACATATAATGTAATCGATAATACCAAATTGTTAATTGGAGCTTAGGTGTTTATGAATTTAGAGAAAATTCTCAGAAACGTATCTCACATAAACACTCATATTTTTGTGATGTAACTTGAACTTTTTTGAAAAACATACTTACATATAAATATAAACTTCAATATAATTAAATTTATATATTACATAATCTTTTTGTTTCACAAACAATATATATTTCTATAAATATGTAATACGAATACGAGATATCCTTTAACAATATTTTTACGAATTTCTAATGAATTAAATTCGTAGAAATCCTATTGGTTTATTATTATTAATAATAAAATGTTTCATAATCCATCATAATTTTCTAGTGTTCTACGAGTTTTATGCTCTAATTAAATTTGAACAAAAAAAAAATGTTATTCACATCAAAATGAGTTTTTCTAGTATACTACACTTTTTCTAGTATACGGTTGGAATGAAATTTGCTCGAAGCAGTTAATAACGTCGAGTAAATCAATTAAAAAGTTTGCTCGCATTGCCGAAAGAAAATTAATTTTCCTGTTCAAAGAGTCGAGAATAAGAAATTTGGAGCAAATATTAAATTATCTCGAAACGATACTAATTGGGTGTCTTTTGCCGAGATACGTACACATAAGTATATGAAAAGTTTTTTTTTTTGCAGAAATGCTGTTCGCACGGTTACACTAAGCACTTTACAATATTTTCTGTTTTGCTAAATAATATCAAAACCATGAAATCTTTTATGTTGTACGCATAAATTTGTTTCAAACTTGTGATTTGATATTTTAAAAGTTTACGCGTGCGAAGGCGTTGTTTGTACAAAGCAGCAAAACTCATAATGTATATCATTAAAACGTTAACAACTCTATGTAAATAAATTTATTTCTACGAAAACAGGTTGATTATAATATGTTGAATGTTATACAGGCTTACGTGATACCCATAATATTCATTATTATAATTTGGTGGTATAAGTTAGAAATCAGGTAGGTACTACTTGAAATGTTCTTTATAATTCTTGGAAAGAAGCTTACAATTAAGAATTGCCACTGACTTAAAATATTAAAATTTCCTTTTTTTTTTTTTTTGAAAATAATTAATCAAAGTAGAGAGCTTGTTTAAAGCTGAAAAATGAAGGAGATTATTTAGGTCGTTTTCTTCAGCTTTTTCAGAAAAACAGAATTATTTTATTGATAGAATTTTTGTTTGGGATTCGATTGGTTTTATGAAATAAAAAACTTTTTAGTAAAATGAAGAAATTTGACGAATTTCAACCGAGGAGTTGGTTGCAAATTAAACTACAGAAGTACTTACATGCCGAATATTATGGTACTATTTGCTTTGCATTGCAATTTTAATGAAAAGTAATTCCTTCCTTTTTTCTAATTTGATTTATTACTTAATGACTGACGGGGACGGGGGGGGGGGGGGTCATTTGGACAAAAAGGAGTAATATACATTTTTTGATCTATTTTTCCAAGGTAATGTCGAACGTTTTATAGAAATATCTTTCTACGGTTAATACACCTTGCAAGAGTGCTTTGGCGTCTATTGGAGTGGGGAGAACTAAAGTTGAGTAGATTAATGTACCAGCTCCGTAAATTTCAAGTAGGGTGCGCATCCCGTGAGCTGTTCTTATCATGTATCAGGCAGCTGTGTAATGGGTACAATTGTGTACGGGATAACCTGGTCACAATTCGCAAGTGTATGTGTTGCCTCCTTTTGGCAACTACTGGTAACTGAGCCATTTAGAACATTTTTGGCTATTTGACACAGGCTAAAGTACGGCGCTCAAGGAGAAACCCTTGACAAAAAACCCTAATGTAAGGTGGAACAGGATTAGCCGATGGATGAATGGCTGATAGATTAATCAGTCCGGTACAGACTCTGGATTACAGACGACTTACCATTCCCAGCAACTCGTAAGAGTAAAATCAAATCGGCAGACTGGGCAGAGATAGGAATATACGGGAGTAGGATTCCCGTCTCGAAGTCGTTGGGTACCAATGCTTCCATCTTTCTAGCGGAATATGGTACAATTGCAACGACTGGCGACCCTGTGGTGACTACCGCAGGTTAAACGCGGTAACAGTACCAGATAAGTACCTATTTCCTCATATTCACAATTTTCCTTTAAACCTAAAACGCCACACCATGTTTTCACAAATAGATTTAGTTCGGGCTTACCATCATATACCAATTGCTTCAGAAGATATATACAAGACTGCAATCACGGTTCCTTTGGGTATCTACGAATTCACACGGATGAGTTTCGGGTTGCTAAATGCAGCCCAAACTTTCCAACGTTTTATAAATTAGGTAACGAACGATCTTGATTTTGTATACGTCTATATCGACGACGTTTTGATCGCAAGTCACGATGAAAATGAGCATAAATCACATATAGAAATGCTTTTCCAACGGCTTTCTGATGAGCGCCTTACCATCAAGTTGCATAAGTGTGAATTTCGTGCAACATCCCTTAACTTCAGATGCTTCGGGAATCGCAGAAGAAGGTGTATTAGAGCAGCTTTATAAAACGCAATGGGAACCTTTGTATTATAAAGTATTCAATTTTCAATCGGGAATTACTTGCCATTTATTGCGCAATCAAGCATTTCCGCCATTTCGTCGAAGGTAGATATTTTTATAACTCTACTGATCACAAGCCACTGACCACAGCCGTTGCATCCAAAGCTGAACGTAGTTCACGTCAAGCTCGACACCTCGACTATATTTCGCAATTTACAATAGATATGCTGTATATAAAACGAGCTAGCAACGTTGTAGCAGACACTTTGTCCCGAAAAGATGAAGATTTCCGTGATTCGCAATACTGCAGTTAACATAGAAAAACTAGTTGCCCTGCTAAACGAAGATGAAGAGATTAAAATGTTTCTTAAAAATGTATCTGTTTGTGCATTTCCAAATTAAGAATCAAACAAATTTACGATTCTGAATCCGATCTGTCCATCTGGTATGAGACGTCAACCGGCCACAACAAACTTTAGCTAGACACATGAGGGTAGCACAACAGATTCCGAAATGACTAAACTTAAGGTAAAGCTAAACATTTGTGAGCTTACGACTATTCTAAATTTGTCAATTTTCTCGAAACTGATGAAATTTTCCCTCGTAAAATTTTCAGGAACATCTAAAAATATGATTTTCTCAAAACTGATGAAATTTCCTGCATCCTTGTGAAATTTTCAGGAATATCTAAAAAAATGATTTTCTCAAAACTGATGAAATTTCCTGCATCTCCCCTTGTGAAATTTTCAGGAATATCTAGAAACATGATTTTCTCAAAACTGATGAAATTTCATGCATCCCCCCCTCCCTTGTGAAATTTTCAGGAATATCTAAAAAAATGATTTTCTCAAAACTGATGAAATTTCCTGCATCCCCCTTGTGAAATTTTCAGGAATATCTAAAAAAATGATTTTCTCAAAACTGATGAAATTTCCCCTTGTGAAATTTTCAGGAATATCTAGAAACATGATTTTCTCTAAACTGATGAAATTTCCTGCATCCCCTTGTGAAATTTTCAGGAATATCTAAAAAAATGATTTTCTCAAAACTGATGAAATTTCCTGCATCCCCCCCCCCCTTGTGAAATTTTCAGGAATATCTGTCAAAATGATTCTCTCATAACTGATGAAATTTCCTGCATCCCCCCTTTGTGAAATTTTCAGGAATATCTAAAAAAAAGATTTTCTCAAAACTGATGCAATTTCCTGCATCCCCCCTTATGATATTTTCAGGAATATCTAAATAATTGATTTTCTCAAAACTGATGAAATTTCCTGCATCCCCCCTTGTGAAATTTTCAGGAATATCTAGAAACATGATTTTCTCAAAACTGATGAAATTTCCTGCATTCCCCCCTTGTGAAATTTTCAGGAATATCTGTCAAAATGATTCTCTCATAACTGATGAAATTTCCTGCATCCCCCCTTTGTGAAATTTTCAGGAATATCTAAAAAAAAGATTTTCTCAAAACTGATGCAATTTCCTGCATCCCCCCATTGTGAAATTTTCAGGAATATCTAAAAAAATCATTTTCTCAAAACTGATGAAATTTCCTGCATTGTGAAATTTTCAGGAATATCTAAAAAAATGATTTTCTCAAAACTGATGAACTCAAAATTCTCCTGCATCTCCCCTTGTGAAATTTTCAGGAATATCTAGAAACATGATTTTCTCAAAACTGATGAAATTTCATGCATCCCCCCCTCCCTTGTGAAATTTTCAGGAATATCTAAAAAAATGAATTTCTCAAAACTGATGAAATTTCCTGCATCCCCCCTTGTGAAATTTTCAGGAATATCTAGAAACATGATTTTCTCAAAACTGATGAAATTTTCAGGAATATCTGTCAAAATGATTCTCTCATAACTGATGAAATTTCCTGCATCCCCCCTTTGTGAAATTTTCAGGAATATCTAAAAAAAAGATTTTCTCAAAACTAATGCAATTTCCAGCATCCCTTTGTGAAATTTTCAGGAATATCTAAAAAAAATGATTTTGTCAAAACTGATGAAATTTTCAGAAATATCTAAAAAAAAGATTTTCTCAAAACTGATGAAATTTCCTGAATCCCCACCACTTGTGAAATTTTCAGGAATATCTAAATAAATGATTTTCTCAAAACTGATGAAATTTCCCCTTGTGAAATTTTCAGGAATATCTAAAAAATGATTTTCTCAAAACTGATGAAATTTCTCCTTGTGAAATTTCAGGAATATCTAAAAACATGATTTTCTCAAAACTGATGAATTTTTCAGGAATATCTAAAAAAAAAGATTTTCTCAAAACTGATGAAATTTCCTGAATCCCCACCACTTCTGAAATTTTCAGGAATATCTAAAAAAATGATTTTCTCAAAACTGATGAAATTTCCCCTTGTGAAATTTTCAGGAATATCTAAAAAATGATTTTCTCAAAACTGATGAAATTTCTTGCATCCCCCTTTGTGAAATTTTCAAGAATATCTCAAAAAATGATTTTCTCAAAATTGAAGAAATTTCCTGCATTCTAAAATTTTCAGGAATATCTAAAAAAAATGATTTTCTCAATACTGATGAAATTTCCTGCATCACTACTTGTGAAATTTTCAGTAATATCTAAAAACATGATTTTCTAAAACTGATGAAATTTCCCCTTGTAAAATTTTCAGGAATATCTAAAAAATTATTTTCTCAAAACTGATGAAATTTCCTGCATCACTCCTTGTAAAATTTTCAGGAATATCTAAAAACATGATTTTCTCAAAACTGATGAAATTTCCCCTTGTGAAATTTTCATGGAATATCTAGAAACATGATTTTCTCAAAACTTATGAAATTTCCTGTATCCCTTTGTGAAATTTTCAGGAATATCTAAAAAAATGATTTTCTCAAATCTGATGAAATTTCCTCTTGTGAAATTTTCAGGAATATCTAAAAACATGATTTCCTCAAAACTGATGAAATTTCCTGCATCCCCCCGCTTGTGAAATTTTCAGGAATATCTAAAAAATGATTTTCTCAAAACTGATGAAATTTCCTGCACCCCCACCATGTGAAATTTTCAGGAATATCTTAAAAAATTATTTTCTCAAAACTTATGAAATTACCAGCATCCCTTTGTGAAATTTTCAGGAATATCTAAAAAAATAATTTTTTCAAAACTGATGAAATTTCCAGCATTGTGAAATTTTAAAACTGATGAAATTTCCTGCATCCTTGTGAAATTTTCAGGAATATCTAAAAACATAATTTTCTCAAAACTGATGAAATTTCCTGCATCCCCCTTTTGAAATTTTCAGGAATATCTAAAAAAATGATTTTCTCAAAACTGATAAAATTTACTGCATTCTAAAATTTTCAGGAATATCTAAAAAAATGATTTTCTTAAAACTGATGAAATTTCATGCATTACTCCTTGTGAAATTTTCTGGAATATCTAGAAAAATCATTTTCTCAAAACTGATGAAATTTCCTGCATCCTTGTGTAATTTTCAAAAATATCTAAAAACATGATTTTTTTAAAACTGATGAAATTTCCTGCATCCCCCTTGTGAAATTTTCAGGAATATCTAAAAACATGATTTTCTCAAAACTGATGAAATTTCCTGCATCCACCCGTTGTGAAATTTTCAGGAATATCTAGATACATGATTTGCTCAAAACTGATGAAATTTCCTGCATCCCCCCTTGTGAAATTTTCAGGAATATCTAAAAACATGATTTTCTCAAAACTGATGAAATTTCCCCTTGTGAAATTTTCAGGAATATCTAAAAACATGATTTTCTCAAAACTGATGAAATTTCCCCTTGTGAAATTTTCAGGAATATCTAAAAAATGATTTTCTCAAAACTGATGAAATTTCTCCTTGTGAAATTTCAGGAATATCTAAAAACATGATTTTCTCAAAACTGATGAATTTTTCAGGAATATCTAAAAAAAAAGATTTTCTCAAAATGATGAAATTTCCTGAATCCCCACCACTTCCGAAATTTTCAGGAATATCTAAAAAAATGATTTTCTCAAAACTGATGAAATTTCGGTTGGTGAAATTGTCAGGAATATCTAAAAAATGTTTTTCTCAAAATTTATGAAATTTCCTGCATCCCCCCGCTTGTGAAATTTTCAGAAATATCTAGAAAATGATTTTCTCAAAACTGATGAAATTTCCTACATCCACCGCTTGTGAAATTTTCAGGAATATCTAAAAAAATGATTTTCTCAAAACTGATGAAATTTCCTGCATCCACCCTTTTGAAATTTTCAGGAATATCTAAAAAAAAGATTTTCTCAAAACTGATGAAATTTCCTGAATCCCCACCACTTGTGAAATTTTCAGGAATATCTAGAAAAATGATTTTCTCAAAACTGATGAAATTTCCCCTTGTGAAATTTTTAGGAATATTAAAAAAATGATTTTCTCAAAACTGATGAAATTTCCTGCATCCCCCCGCTTGTGAAATTTTCAGAAATATCTAGAAAATGATTTTCTCAAAACTGATGAAATTTTTTTGCTCCACCGCTTGTGAAATTTTCAGGAATATCTAAAAAAATGATTTTCTCAAAACTGATGAAATTTCCTGCATCCCCCCCGCTTGTGAAATTTTCAGAAATATCTAGAAAATGATTTTCTCAAAACTGATGAAATTTCCTGCATCCCCCTTGTGAAATTTTCAGGAATATCTTAAAAAATGATTTTCTCAAAACTGATGAAATTTCCTGCATCCCCCCTTGTGAAATTTTCAGGAATATCTAAAAACATGATTTTTTCAAAACTGATGAAATTTTCAGGAATATCTAAAAAAAAGATTTTCTCATAACTGATGAAATTTCCTGAATCCCCACCACTTGTGAAATTTTCCGGAATATCTAAAAAAAAGATTTTCTCAAAACTGATGAAATTTCCCCTTGTGAAATTTTCAGGAATATCTAAAAAATGATTTTCTCAAAACTGATGAAATTTCCTGCATCCCCCCGCTTGTGAAATTTTCAGAAATATCTAGAAAATGATTTTCTCAAAACTGATGAAATTTTCAGCATCCACCGCTTGTGAAATTTCCAGGAATATCTAAAAAATGATTTTCTCAAAACTGATGAAATTTCCTGCATCCCCCCTTGTGAAATTTTCAGGAATATCTAAAAAAAAGATTTTCTCAAAACTGATGAAATTTCCTGAATCCCCACCACTTGTGAAATTTTCAGGAATATCTAAAAAAAAGATTTTCTCAAAACTGATGAAATTTCCTGAATCCCCACCAATTCCGAAATTTTCAGGAATATCTAAAAAAATGATTTTCTCAAAACTGATGAAATTTCCGCTTGTGAAATTTTCAGGAATATCTAAAAAATTATTTTCTCAAAACTGATGAAATTTCCTGCATCCCCCGCTTGTGAAATTTTCAGAAATATCTAGAAAATGATTTTCTCAAAACTGATGAAATTTCCTGCATCCACCGCTTGTGAAATTTTCAGGAATATCTACAAAAATGATTTTCTCAAAACTGATGAAATTTCCTGCATCCCCCCTTGTGAAATTTTCAGGAATATCTAAAAAAAAGATTTTCTCAAAACTGATGAAATTTCCTGAATCCCCACCACTTGTGAAATTTTCAGGAATATCTAAATAAATGATTTTCTCAAAACTGATGAAATTTCCCCTTGTGAAATTTTCAGGAATATCTAAAAAATGATTTTCTCAAAACTTATGAAATTTCTCCTTGTGAAATTTCAGGAATATCTAAAAACATGATTTTCTCAAAACTGATGAATTTTCAGGAATATCCAAAAAAAAAGATTTTCTCAAAACTGATGAAATTTCCTGAATCCCCACCACTTCTGAAATTTTCAGGAATATCTAAAAACATGATTTTCTCAAAACTGATGAAATTTTCAGAAGTATCTAAAAAAAAGATTTTCTCAAAACTGATGAAATTTCCTGCATCCCCCGCTTGTGAAATTTTCAGAAATATCTAGAAAATGATTTTCTCAAAACTGATGAAATTTCCTGCATCCACCGCTTGTGAAATTTTCAGGAATATCTACAAAAATGATTTTCTCAAAACTGATGAAATTTCCTGCATCCCCCCTTGTGAAATTTTCAGGAATATCTAAAAAAAAGATTTTCTCAAAACTGATGAAATTTCCTGATTCCCCACCACTTGTGAAATTTTCAGGAATATCTAAATAAATGATTTTCTCAAAACTGATGAAATTTCCCCTTGTGAAATTTTCAGGAATATCTAAAAAATGATTTTCTCAAAACTGATGAAATTTCTCCTTGTGAAATTTCAGGAATATCTAAAAACATGATTTTCTCAAAACTGATGAATTTTCAGGAATATCTAAAAAAAAAGATTTTCTCAAAACTGATGAAATTTCCTGAATCCCCACCACTTCTGAAATTTTCAGGAATATCTAAAAACATGATTTTCTCAAAACTGATGAAATTTTCAGAAGTATCTAAAAAAAAGATTTTCTCAAAACTGATGAAATTTCCTGCATCCCCCGCTTGTGAAATTTTCAGAAATATCTAGAAAATGATTTTCTCAAAACTGATGAAATTTCCTGCATCCACCGCTTGTGAAATTTTCAGGAATATCTACAAAAATGATTTTCTCAAAACTGATGAAATTTCCTGCATCCCCCCTTGTGAAATTTTCAGGAATATCTAAAAAAAAGATTTTCTCAAAACTGATGAAATTTCCTGATTCCCCACCACTTGTGAAATTTTCAGGAATATCTAAATAAATGATTTTCTCAAAACTGATGAAATTTCCCCTTGTGAAATTTTCAGGAATATCTAAAAAATGATTTTCTCAAAACTGATGAAATTTCTCCTTGTGAAATTTCAGGAATATCTAAAAACATGATTTTCTCAAAACTGATGAATTTTCAGGAATATCTAAAAAAAAAGATTTTCTCAAAACTGATGAAATTTCCTGAATCCCCACCACTTCTGAAATTTTCAGGAATATCTAAAAACATGATTTTCTCAAAACTGATGAAATTTTCAGAAGTATCTAAAAAAAAGATTTTCTCAAAACTGATGAAATTTCCTGCATCCCCCGCTTGTGAAATTTTCAGAAATATCTAGAAAATGATTTTCTCAAAACTGATGAAATTTCCTGCATCCACCGCTTGTGAAATTTTCAGGAATATCTACAAAAATGATTTTCTCAAAACTGATGAAATTTCCTGCATCCCCCGCTTGTGAAATTTTCAGAAATATCTAGAAAATGATTTTCTCAAAACTGATGAAATTTCCTGCATCCACCGCTTGTGAAATTTTCAGGAATATCTACAAAAATGATTTTCTCAAAACTGATGAAATTTCCTGCATCCCCCCTTGTGAAATTTTCAGGAATATCTAAAAAAAAGATTTTCTCAAAACTGATGAAATTTCCTGATTCCCCACCGCTTGTGAAATTTTCAGGAATATCTAAAAAAATGATTTTCTCAAAACTGATGAAATTTCCTGCATCCCCCCGCTTGTGAAATTTTCAGAAATATCTAGAAAATGATTTTCTCAAAACTGATGAAATTTCCTGCATCCCCCTTGTGAAATTTTCAGGAATATCTTAAAAAATGATTTTCTCAAAACTGATGAAATTTCCTGCATCCCCCCTTGTGAAATTTTCAGGAATATCTAAAAACATGATTTTTTCAAAACTGATGAAATTTTCAGGAATATCTAAAAAAAAGATTTTCTCATAACTGATGAAATTTCCTGAATCCCCACCACTTGTGAAATTTTCCGGAATATCTAAAAAAAAGATTTTCTCAAAACTGATGAAATTTCCCCTTGTGAAATTTTCAGGAATATCTAAAAAATGATTTTCTCAAAACTGATGAAATTTCCTGCATCCCCCCGCTTGTGAAATTTTCAGAAATATCTAGAAAATGATTTTCTCAAAACTGATGAAATTTTCAGCATCCACCGCTTGTGAAATTTCCAGGAATATCTAAAAAATGATTTTCTCAAAACTGATGAAATTTCCTGCATCCCCCCTTGTGAAATTTTCAGGAATATCTAAAAAAAAGATTTTCTCAAAACTGATGAAATTTCCTGAATCCCCACCACTTGTGAAATTTTCAGGAATATCTAAAAAAAGGATTTTCTCAAAACTGATGAAATTTCCCCTTGTGAAATTTTCAGGAATATCTAAAAAATGATTTTCTCAAAACTGATGAAATTTCTCCTTGTGAAATTTCAGGAATATCTAAAAACATGATTTTCTCAAAACTGATGAATTTTCAGGAATATCCAAAAAAAAAGATTTTCTCAAAACTGATGAAATTTCCTGAATCCCCACCACTTCTGAAATTTTCAGGAATATCTAAAAACATGATTTTCTCAAAACTGATGAAATTTTCAGAAGTATCTAAAAAAAAGATTTTCTCAAAACTGATGAAATTTCCTGCATCCCCCGCTTGTGAAATTTTCAGGAATATCTACAAAAATTATTTTCTCAAAACTGATGAAATTTCCTGCATCCCCCGCTTGTGAAATTTTCAGAAATATCTAGAAAATGATTTTCTCAAAACTGATGAAATTTCCTGCATCCACCGCTTGTGAAATTTTCAGGAATATCTACAAAAATGATTTTCTCAAAACTGATGAAATTTCCTGCATCCCCCCTTGTGAAATTTTCAGGAATATCTAAAAAAAAGATTTTCTCAAAACTGATGAAATTTCCTGAATCCCCACCACTTGTGAAATTTTCAGGAATATCTAAATAAATGATTTTCTCAAAACTGATGAAATTTCCCCTTGTGAAATTTTCAGGAATATCTAAAAAATGATTTTCTCAAAACTGATGAAATTTCTCCTTGTGAAATTTCAGGAATATCTAAAAACATGATTTTCTCAAAACTGATGAATTTTCAGGAATATCCAAAAAAAAAGATTTTCTCAAAACTGATGAAATTTCCTGAATCCCCACCACTTCTGAAATTTTCAGGAATATCTAAAAACATGATTTTCTCAAAACTGATGAAATTTTCAGAAGTATCTAAAAAAAAGATTTTCTCAAAACTGATGAAATTTCCTGCATCCCCCGCTTGTGAAATTTTCAGAAATATCTAGAAAATGATTTTCTCAAAACTGATGAAATTTCCTGCATCCACCGCTTGTGAAATTTTCAGGAATATCTACAAAAATGATTTTCTCAAAACTGATGAAATTTCCTGCATCCCCCCTTGTGAAATTTTCAGGAATATCTAAAAAAAAGATTTTCTCAAAACTGATGAAATTTCCTGATTCCCCACCACTTGTGAAATTTTCAGGAATATCTAAATAAATGATTTTCTCAAAACTGATGAAATTTCCCCTTGTGAAATTTTCAGGAATATCTAAAAAATGATTTTCTCAAAACTGATGAAATTTCTCCTTGTGAAATTTCAGGAATATCTAAAAACATGATTTTCTCAAAACTGATGAATTTTCAGGAATATCTAAAAAAAAAGATTTTCTCAAAACTGATGAAATTTCCTGAATCCCCACCACTTCTGAAATTTTCAGGAATATCTAAAAACATGATTTTCTCAAAACTGATGAAATTTTCAGAAGTATCTAAAAAAAAGATTTTCTCAAAACTGATGAAATTTCCTGCATCCCCCGCTTGTGAAATTTTCAGAAATATCTAGAAAATGATTTTCTCAAAACTGATGAAATTTCCTGCATCCACCGCTTGTGAAATTTTCAGGAATATCTACAAAAATGATTTTCTCAAAACTGATGAAATTTCCTGCATCCCCCCTTGTGAAATTTTCAGGAATATCTAAAAAAAAGATTTTCTCAAAACTGATGAAATTTCCTGATTCCCCACCACTTGTGAAATTTTCAGGAATATCTAAATAAATGATTTTCTCAAAACTGATGAAATTTCCCCTTGTGAAATTTTCAGGAATATCTAAAAAATGATTTTCTCAAAACTGATGAAATTTCTCCTTGTGAAATTTCAGGAATATCTAAAAACATGATTTTCTCAAAACTGATGAATTTTCAGGAATATCTAAAAAAAAAGATTTTCTCAAAACTGATGAAATTTCCTGAATCCCCACCACTTCTGAAATTTTCAGGAATATCTAAAAAATGATTTTCTCAAAACTGATGAAATTTCTCCTTGTGAAATTTTCAGGAATATCTAAAAAATGATTTTCTCAAAACTGATGAAATTTCCTGCATCCCCCCGCTTGTGAAATTTTCAGAAATATCTAGAAAATGATTTTCTCAAAACTGATGAAATTTCCTGCATCACTGTGAAATTTTCTTTTTAAAATTACATAGTAAAACATACATTTTCAATATCCAATTTCGCAAATTTTCATAGACTTAAGTTAATATTGTTTTAAGTTTAAATTTAGCTGCTAAATTACCGAGAACTTACTTTTAAATCGATCTCTGACTTAAAATTGTTGTTACTTCATAAAATGACTCAAATTTAACCATAATAATTTTGTACCCGAGGACCAAGGTTTGTGATCTGAAATTCCTGTTCATTTTTATTATAGAATAAGAATTTGTCTACCAAAATCCTTGTGATTGTGGAATTGATATACACAAGGGACAATAAGAAATTCCCTAAAACAAGGAAATCATCACAATTTTAATGCATCAAAAACGTAGAAAAAATTTCTTAATTTGAGGAATGTATACTATAAATTACAATTTCCGTTGGTCATTAAACACATTAAAATTTATATATTCAGGTTTAAAATTCATTTAACTAATTTGATTCGTGGCCCACCTTATTTTATGGATATTTTACTTCAAAATATGCAGAATTCTTTCAAGTAAAATTTTTAAAATTTCATTCCTAAGTTTAAGGAATTTTTTAAACATTATTATTATGAAAATCAAGGTAGCTATTAATGTTCTGTTTTACCTAAATTTTCACATTGATTTCTATAAAATTTTGCCTTTTTGGCTCAAAATTAAACTTGTCTTTCATAGAACTAAGGCAGCCCTTTTTGTCTGCAGTGTGGCATACCATATAGAGGATTATTAGATAGTGTTTGAATCATAACTGCCTTAGGTCGTGGCTGGGAATCAGTTTTCAGTAAATCTAAATGTAATATTTTCTATATTGCATCTCATGTTAAGACAGCAGGAGGCCATTCAGAGCGTGTTTTCGGTTATATATATGCCAAGGTTTGTTTTAATGGTATTGAAAAAACCAGCAAATTTATTTGATCACTGAATTGACGCAGTAATTGTATTTGGGAATTAATTTTTCAAGATTGTTCGGTATAGTACCAGGTTCAATTTTTGAAATAAACAATGACGCTATTCCTGAAAAACAAACACAGCTCGATCTGGGTATAAACAAAATTCCGTTTTTCAATAAACAAGGTTTAGGTATGATGACTTTAGTATCTCATAATATTGATGTACAAGGGGATAGAACACTTAAGCATAGACATTATTCCATATCCCCAATAAAGCAAGAGGACCTTACCCACAATCCAATAGATCAAACCCACAATCCAATAAACTCATTTCCCCCGAACTATTCTATAAAGTGAATCTGGTACTACCATCTGCTTCAAATCCCAAGGCGCTTGCCTGCCCTCGAGCTCCTTTTGGCTTACAAGTCATTTAAGGCTCGCGTGGTCTGTGACAATGATGAAAGAATATCCCTCAATATATGCCCGAAATTTCTTTACACTCAACACAACAGCTAAATATTCCAATTCTGTAGTTGTGTGATTTATTTGCATTCCGAATCAAACCAACTGTAACTAATTTACATTTTGTGCTTCATAAAATTGGGCGCAACAAATTTCTGGATGCTTTTAACAAAAGTTTACCTTTTGTACACAAAAAGTTCAATCAAATAATGTAAAATTATAAATCGGCACAAAATTCTAACAAAAAAAAAAAAAAAATTCAATAAATTTCAAATATAATTATGATAAATTGGTTTCAAATTTGTATTCAAATTTTCGATATATTTTCAAATATGTAAAGCTTGTTTGCCTTTATATTTTAATTTAATTGGAATTTTTCCAACTGTTCACAATAAGAATGCGGCCTAATTGAAGCGAACATTTATTTTTTTTTATTTTTGTAGAATGTAGTATCGTAAGGACATTAGAATATTATTAATATATTTGTTTGTATTCTATAAAATTTATATCAATCGATCACTCTTCTTATTACGTTATTATGTTTTACTTTTTACCATAGAATACAAAAGATATCAATTTTTGATAAAAAAAAAAATTGGATTGTAAAATTTATTTAATTGTACCAATTTGCATTCCTCGTAGAGTATATAACAATAAAATAATATGTATAACAACAAAAAAAAAGCTCGAAAACCGCACCACCAAACCCAGAAATGAGATTTTTTATTTTTAAATTATTCATATCTCATGATAATTCAAACGAAGAAAACGAACAAAATTATTATCAATATTCATATTTTCTTAGCAAATAATTTAAATTTTTTTTTTTATAAAGAAAATTTATATTCCACAGTTATAATATTTTCCATAGAAATATAAAAATAAAGGAAACATAACAAAAAAATATTTAAAAGTGTTTTTTTTTTTGCTTTTATAACATGTTGTGGCAAATATCTATATACTACAAGCGAAAGCATGAAAATATTGTACGTAACGTAAGAAGAAACAAAGAATTTTAAATTAGAAAGGAAATTAATATTATTTTCAGTGAAATTTATTTTTTTTTAATGCATGCCTTGAAAATTTTGTGGCTGTAAAATATTTCTATTATTGCTATGTGCCGGGAAAATTAAACAAATAAAATGGCAAGAAAAACAAAAAAAAAAAAACAAGCGAACGAACATGAAAATCTATTTCCCAGATAAAACGAAAATTATTTCAAAAAACATAAACTTTTAAAAGTTTATTTTCATTTCATTCTCGTAGCCAACATAAACAAAGAAAAAAGAAAAAAAAAAGAAATAAACTTTAAGAAAAGCTTGTCGAAAGAGACGGGTAAAAATGTTGGGTAATGTTTCATTTTTTTTTTCGTCAGTATTTGTGTGTGTATCGCTTCTCGTTTTGACCTTAATTAAATAAAATCACACTAAACGTTCAAGGGAAAAACCATAGTGATCATAAAAAACGAAATTACATAATTAAATAATGAATTGAGGAGAAAAGTTTTTTTTTTTTCTTGCAGTACGGAAAACTTTGTGTAGAAAAACTTTGGAATTATTATAATTTCCAATTAAGTATGAAATTTTTGTTTTCGCCTGATACCTTTTACAAAATCAATTTATCACGTACTTATTAAAATCCTTCGAAATTACTATTTTTGGTGTTGGCAACAATTATTAATAGTTTTAGTGAAATTGTGAAAAAGGCTGAGATTTATATTTTGATTTAGGTACATACTTTAAATATTGTTGTGGAATTAAGTTCTTAAATTTAATGCAAATATTAATTGAATATGATTTAAATAAATATCAAAAGTACAAAATTTTGTTTTTAGTTACAAATCGTTGCATAATTAAAATGTAAATGTTTTCTTGACAGACAAGAAATAAAATTGCAAATCGTTTTAAAAATCTTAAAGCTGTTTGAAATAATGGACTGAATAGCAAAGAAATGTAATCGTTTAGGGCGCCTATGGAGATATAGAGGGCCTGCAAATGGAATGTTGTTACTGTTTTGTATTGAAACAATAAGTGTATGTGTATGTTTTATTTTACAATTATTCCATTTATTTATTTTATAATTTTTTCCCGGTACCATCTACCTTGTGGTTGCACTTAACTGTGTTTTCATCGATTTTCCCAATTCATTGTCATCTACTATTACAATATAATAAACGGGTAATCGATCGATAAACCAGGGTTTGACAACCTAACCAACTAGTATCCTAATACATAATAATTTCCTCGCCATTAAAAAAAATTTTTAATAATAATAATAATAATAATTACATTCTTGATCTAAATTTACCATCAACATTGCATTAAATTTAACCCTATAAATCCATTATTGTTTAATATAATTTACATTTTATACACAATTTTCTTTTTCTTTTTTATCCTTTCCGACTGTCTTATTTCTTCAATCGGTTTTTCTGTGTTAACGTCCTTATCTCTAGCAACCATTTTCTTATCCGTGTTTACGCATACCTCATCGTCATTTTATTCGAATGTTACTTCCGGTTGGTTTAATTTTACGCTTGAATGATATTTATCCTCCAAACATGAAAATCTGATGCTAGATATATGAACGTTTCTTACAGTTCCATTTACATTTATTTGTATGATACAAGGTGTTAAAATTCTAGTAATTTTTGCAGGTAACCATTTTGCATAATTTTTTAAATGGTTTTTATATAATACGTTATCACCTACTTTATATTTTTTATTTAAATTTATTTTATTTTTACCAAAATTTGATTCATCCATTACTAATTTGTGTTCTGTTTTGACTCTAAAAGATTTATTGTTTTGTAAATCGAAAGTTACTTTACTCTTATCATTTATTAAATCTAATAAGCATTTTGGTTTAAATTTAAAAATCAACTCTGCTGGAGTCTGGCCCGATTCTGATGAGGGTGTGTTTCGATATTTAAGCAGAAAATTATCCACTAATTGATTTATATTTAATTTTCTATATTTTTCGTCGATGAAGAAATTTTTCAGAGCCTTTTTTACAATTTGGACATGCCTCTCAGCTACCCCATTGGACTGAGGGTGCCAAGGTATTGAATGTGTAACCTGAATTCCTTGTGATTCACAAAAATTTCTATATTTAAAAGAATTAAATGGTGGCCCATTATCCGCAACTATTTCTTTGGGGAATCCCATGCCCGAAAACACCAGTCGGAGCTTTTCAATAACTGTTTCCGCATTAGATTTATTTAGTAGAATGACATCAACCCACTTACTGAAGGTATCGACAAAAATTAAAAATTCATATTTCCCAAAGTAAAATAGATCAATATGAGCTCTTTCAAAAGGATAAACAGTTTTCTTCCATGAAAATAGTTTTTCCTTACGGACATTCTGGGTCGTTTGACAGACAACACATCGCTTGATAAATTCTTCTATATCGGTATTTAATTTTTTCCACCACACATACGATCGACACAAAACTTTCATTCTAACCGTTCCTATATGTCCCTCATGGAACAATTCTAGAATCCTGGTTTTTAAACACTCTGGAATAACGATCCTATTTCCGAAAAATAAACATCCTTTCTCTACTGAAAAATTATTCTGTAATTTTTTGAAATAAGGGAAATCTTGAAATTTAAGGTCCACTTTTGGCCAACCGGTCTTACAATATTTGCTAACTTGCTGAATGGTAGCATCCTGTTTTGTTTTTTCCCCAATAATCTGTTCCAGTGGTTTATGATCCGTGTGAATTGTAAATTTGTAACCAAAAATATATTTGTGGAATTTCTTTACTGCGAAAACAATTGCCAGGGCCTCCCTCTGTAATTGTGAATAATTCTTCTCAGCAGGGTTAAGCTGCACGATGCGAATAATATGGGTTTTTCTACACCATTAATGTCGTGAGCCAAAACCGCCCCTAACCCATAAGGTGAAGCATCACATGACACAATTAGTTTTTTATTGGGGTTTAATTTTTTTTGATTTTTCAAAAACTTCGTTACATTTTTTTGACCAATCATACGGTGTATTCTTTAATAATAAATCATATAAAATCCGTAACTCTGAACTCAAGTTCGGTATAAACATAATAATTTAGCATTCCTAAATAAGATTGTAATTGTGTTATATTATTTGGAGCTGGAGCATTTGCAATTGCCTCTACTTTATCCTTTTTAGGACTAATTCCATTCTTCAAAATTATATGGCCCAAATACTCCACTTTATCACTAAAAAATATACATTTTTTAAGATTAATTCGAATTTTGTAATCGTTTAATCTCATTAAAAATGTTAACAAATTACTAAAACAATCTTTTTTGTCTTTCCCCCCTATCATGATATCGTCAAGATAACATTCGACATTTTCAATTTTTAAAAGGATTTGGTCCATTACTGACTGAAAAATGGCGGGAGCACAAGAAATTCCAAATGGTAACCTTTGGAATTGAAACAACCCACGATGTGTATTAATAGTTAGATATTTTTTTGAATTCTCACTTACAGCTAGCTGCTGATAAGCGCCCCGAAGATCTAACACTCAAAATACACTACACCCCGCCAATGATGCAAATATATCGTCCGTCCGTAGGAGCGGATAATGCTCTGTTTGGACAAATCTATTAATTGTCATTTTGAAATCCACACATAATCTAATTGATCCATCAGATTTAACCACGACTACAACTGGACTAGCATATTCACAATATTTCACAGGCTTTAGGATATCCTACTGACACAACTTTTCAATTTCTTCCTCTACTTTTTGTTTAAGTTTGCATGGAATTGTGTATGCTTTATGAAATATTGGCCTATGATCTGGGGTTAATATAATTTCCGCTTGAAAATGTTCGATCGGTTCTCTAATTTTTTCTGAAAATACTTTGGGAAATTTTTCCTTTAATTTGCTCACTGAAGAATCTAAATTATTACTTTAAACTTTTGTCACACTATTAGTCTTGGTGCTATTTGATATATTTACCTGATCCGTCGAGAACAGTTTTTGAAAGTCCTCCGAAAAGTTGTCAGTTACATCACAATCCACCATAGTGATTATGCTTTTATTGCCATTTGGCATAATTTTTTTAATTTCCGAAGTTTTACTTAAGAAATTTCTCCATCTCGGAAATAATACATCCAACCAGGACCTGCTCATTAGTGGCGTGAAAGAATTTTCACTATAAATTACAATAATTTCCAACTCTGTGGGTTTCATATATTCTGTCACCCTCACTTTTACCAAACCAGAACCCGCAGCTTTGATCTTTTCGCCCGTTACTACCTGCAACAATTTATCAGAATTAACTAATTTAATATTCTTAAATAACATTTTGTAATGTTCATAACTTTTAATACTATTACTCGCTCCTGTATCAATTTCCATGGTCACTTCCTTATTTTCGATCAGCACCTTCATCACCACTGCTTTATTATTTGTTTCGACCCAGTTTATGCTGTTAATACTTGATGACTCGGATTATTCTTCTTCCACCTCAACCTCCGAATGTAAAGCGTTAATTTTTCCTCTATTACGGCAACAATTTGCTAGATGTCCGTTTTGATGACACAAAAAACACGTCAAGTTAAACGCAGGACAACGATTATTATTGTGCCGCCGCCCACATCTCCAACATTCTCTTTGATTAGTTCTTGAACAGGTTTGCCTTTTTCATAACATAATTTCCTGCGTCTCGTTCGCTTTCTTTTCGCCGTGGCGGAAAACCCTTACTCATCGATGAGCCATGGTCAATTTTATTCAGTGAACCAGGCTTCATAATGTCACATTTCTGCCTCGCCAACTCCATATTCATTGCTGTAGTACACGCGGAATCAAATGTGAGATTATCTTCCGTTAACAATTTCGACCGAATACTACTGTTGTTTATACCACACACAAACTTATCTCTTAAGGCGTCGTCCAAGAAAGTTTTAAATTCGCATCTTTGAGCTAACGTTTTTAGTTCGACGATATACTCAGCTAACGGTTCATTATCCCGTTGCTGCCTTGTATAAAATTGATAACGTTCCGCTATAACAATAACCTAGGGGGTAAAATGTTTTTTTAACACCGCTACGCACGAATCATACGTTTCATCACAAGGATCTTTTGGATCCAATAATGACACCAAAATCCCAAATGTTTCTGAGATCAGCGATGCCACTTTCATATCATCAGTAACTTTATTAACTTTGAAAAACATACTCAACCGTTTTACATAATTATCAAAGTTATCTCCCGGAGTGAAATTTTCCATTTGCCTCTTCTTCGGAGTAAAATCGTGATTCAATTAATTCCAACTCGTTCTCATGTAACAGCTGTCCATCACCAATTTTTGTTAATATTATTGAAAAAGTTCGGTTGGCTTGTCGCATCACTTCGCTGAGTTCAAAGAATTTCAATCCTCGCCATAGTGTAGAACCTGCTATTTGTCGCTTAATTTGTTTGTAAATCGGAGTACCGCGAACCGGCAGTTGTTGACGTAGATCGCCAATCAAAATTAAATCTAATCCTCCAAAATTGTCTTGAAAGTTACCGGTGATTTGCTTTAATCTAGAATCTATTTGAGACAACAACTCGGCTCCAATCATACTTATTTCAACGATAATCAAAACGCGAACGTATTTAAACAGTGATCTATATTGCTGTGCCACTTCAATTGACAAAGGAAGCAACTTTGAAAGACTTATGTTTAGTGCAGTGTGTATCGTTGTCCCATCAATAGCCACAGCAGATTTACCAGTTGAATCGCAAGTGATATTATCGTTGCAAAATCCATCGTTTTCAGCATACCGATTATAAATTTCCATCAATAGTCTCATCATCAGCATTCGCTTGTCCATCTTCACGACATTGTTTTTGGCAAATCTCTATGGTTTTGTTGATGTCTAAATTCGATTCGAACTCCTTACGACGTTCCAAAATATCATTTTAGTTTTCGTTGTAAATCCTAATAAATTTCATCTCTTCAAGAATGTCGATTTCTTCATTTCGAAATGGGATGTGCAAAGTCACCATTTCCCTTTTATACTCATTGAAATCTGAGGCTATGTCATAATTTCTATAACGAATGATGCGTGGTTGCTTTCGACGAAAATACTTTCCTTGTGAATTTTTGTTTTGTATAATTAGCAACGAATTGTGCAAGTGATAACCCTTCCATTTCTTCTGGCCGCTGCTCGTATTTGAAAAACAGTTGTCCTTCCAAACATTTCTTGAATTCTCATCGGTATTCAATTCAGCCAATTTTTTTTCTGTTTATCTAATACGCTGTCGTTCAATAGGCTAAATGGTAGAGATATAAAATGCGGAGAGTGAACTTTTTGACATAGGTTCACGTAATAGGTACCACGCTGCTTTTTGACTCGTCAATTCAACAGTATTGAGCATATTCACACTCATTTTTCTTGTTATATCAACTATATTGAACTCTGCGTGCTCATCCATTATTTGAAGAATTTGCCGCTGTAAGTTGCTAATACCTCTATTAGTTTTATTAACGTATTCAACAACATACGCGGCGCGTTCCTCGATAATAAATTGCATATCTGTATTTGATTGTAATATATTGAAAATGAAAGCATTGCAAGGGTTGTGCCATTTTCAAAAACACTTTAGGTCTAATAATTCCCGCTTGAAGAATACGAAAGTAATCTTCCTCAGAAGAAATTTGATTTTTATCATAAAAAGATTCAATGTTTTCATAATCGTTCTTCTCGAGGTTGGCTTGTAATTCTTTATAACGCTGAGCATAATTTGTCTGCATAGGTTGTAAAATCGTGGTGAATTTACATGGCATGAACGGTGCATCAAATCGACATTTCTGAGGTTGATTGGCGTTTATTTTTTTGTAGCAGGTGAAAGTATGTTTGTCAGTTTGCAAACGAATATATCAAGAGGCCTCTGTTGAAGAAACCGAAATTAATTGATCGATCACCTTTATATAGCATTTTGGTTCTCTGTACCAAGCGCATCTGATGGAGCATTATGCAACCACAATAAAATGTGTGCATGAGGACTACCACGATGTTGGAATTAAATCCGTTTAAAATAGTCAACAACATGATAATTTCCAAATGGGCTATTTATCTTCGATTGAAGAATAGTCAATAATATAGTGACTATTTTATTGAAATCTATAGCACAAGTCACGCAGCTTCTTCTGTAGAAATTTCAGCTCCATTATTTTTTAATTTGTACAGTAATTGTAGTAAATTATTTCATCCGATTTCATTGGCACTTAAAGTAAGAAACATCGTAGGTTTTCCCAACTGTCGAATCATTGCGAAAAGATCTCTTTTTCGTTCGCTCCAATACCAAAAAGAATTTGGTATCGATCGCAAGAAAGCCAAATTACTTTCAATATAATTATTAACATACTCGCTCGATTCAATTTGCTGCCGTGTCACATTTGCATTTTTCTAACATGCCTGAATACAATAGTGAGTGAGTCGCGTGCTCTTAATCTAATAATTTTCATAGCAACGTACAATAAATGATACGGAGTAACTGCACGCCCCGGTCTGATCTACGCAATTCACTAGTTGCTATTATGAATGGTGTCGCATTGATTCCTTCTCTGAACGTTCGGAAATGGCCCAAATAAATCGACGAGAAAGAAAGTTCTTCAGCATGTTCATCAAAAAGTATACCTTTTGGAAGATTATGCTGTCCAGATGCAATCCGTAAATACTCGACTTATTTCCTGTCGATTAATTTCATCAATATTATGATCATCATTTAAAAAGCTTTCATCAATTTTAATATCGTATAAAACATAAAGCGGAGTTTGAAGCAAGTACTTAAGCCATGCACAAAGTGTTCTATATTTACTAGTCCCACTAAGTAGCTCGATCTGTGAATTTTCTTTCTCTTGATATGCACATTAATGCAATGATCATCATCAATATTGCGAGGTAAATTTTTCACCATATTGCCCACATCGACTGGTACATTAATAATTTGCCCACAAATTCCGTATTGTCCATGCACGTGTCGCAACCGTCTGATTTGCATGATTGGTATTCGCGAAGAGACAAGTCTTTCAGAAATCATATCCAGTGTTGGTAAAGACGCAGGTATCGTTGGAATTACTTACTTCTAGATTGGTTGGTAACACGTGTTGCACAGTGAAATATCCACACTCGTGTTATAATTTTCAATTCACGTAAAAGTTCTTCACGTTCATCGCGTGGTGTTTTCAAATCTTTTTGGTACCACAATCGATCACACATTTCCTTGAGACTAATACATCTAAACGTAAAATTCTGCTGTGTGATATAAACTTGGACTTATTGAGCGACTCCCAATCAAAAGATGAGTACTTCTTGATTTGCTCTTTATTTGGTTTCGAGTCCTCCTCCCGAGGTACTTCTTGATTTGCTCTTGATTTGGTTTCGACGTTTTTGCAGTAAAGCTTTCTGAACAGTATACCATTCTTGTTAATAACTTACAAGTATTTGTCTCAGATCATAACATTATTAATGTTAAATTTGATTTTACTGACGTATTAGACAACACTCGTCGCCGGCCTATACATGTGTATAAATGGAACATAGATTTTTGCGGCCTTTCTAAAGCATTAAGTTTGTGCGATTGGAGTTCAGTCCTAGCAATGTTGCAGTGAAAACAAAGCTAGTTTCATTAAATTCAAAAATTAAAAGCTTGGTTCCTAAGGCTAAAAAGAACTATTTCAAAAATAAGATGAACTCAGCAACTGATTTAAAATCGAAATGGAAGCTGGTTAATAATTTACTAAATAGCAAAACTAGTAGTGAGTTTATAACATCAATCAAAATTGATGGTGGGTTTGTTTTAACTGATCCTCTTGATATAGCCAATGCATAAACATTTCCATCAAATCCATTATATTATCATGCAAGAACATTTCGAAAATGTTTATTTTGAGGAATCGGCCAGAGAAATAATTACGGGTTTTTTTTCTTCCTATAACTGAATCAGAAATAGTTGTAGCCGTAAGAGAATTAAAAAATAATAGTTCTTCTGGAATTGACGGGATTTCGTACATCACAGTCAAGAACATCGTTTTTGAGATTTTGAATGTTTTAGTGATCACCTTTAATTGGTGTCTTTCAAATGGTCATTTCATAAGACAGGCTCTCACTCCGATCCCAACAACTATCATCCAATAAGGTTTTAAATACGTTTGCGAAGGTTTTTGAAAGATATCACAAAAGCGTTTGATACGTAAAATCATACGTTTGTTACGGAAAATTATCTCCAAGATCGAATGCAAAGTATGTGTGTAAGCAATTCGTACAGTGATCATAAAGTTGTTGGTGTTCCTTTCTTTTTGGTCTATTTTAATTCAATTTTCGATTTGAATTTACATTGAAAGATTGTTGCTTTTGCAGATGATATGGCGATCCAGTACTCTAATAAAGATATAATCCTATTGAAAAATGAGATTATTATGGTTTTGAGTTGCAAATTCAAATTGATGCATTTTAATGTATCAGGGTCTCTCCAGATGCCAAGTGATTTGATTTATCATTCTTTGCTCTGCGAAGTGTCTTCATGTAATAATTTTTGTGTAAAAATTGATGCCGTTGACACGATTAAATATTTGAGTTTGAACTTGAACAGTCAACTTAACTTTAAAGTTCATATATTGACAAGTTGAAAGTGAAACTTCTGAACACATTAAGATCATTTTACCTGCGCAACTTCTGCTGTTCTGAATTTTTGAGAGAGTCTCTATTACGCACTTTTTGATCCCCATCTGCAATATCGTTTATCATGTTGGGGTGGAATTTATATCCCTAATTTTAAATCAGGGATTCGCACCCTATTACCCACTAGCACCCTATAATGACAACAGACAATCTTTCTAATTAATTATTAATTTAATTTTATTTAATTATTTAGCACACAGACACCGCACTTTTGTTCCACTGAATTTACAATCTAAATTAAAATTTAATTTACATAGACGGATAAAAACACATTTTCCCGTTTGAGCGTTCATCGCATATCACCTAAAATTTTTTTTTCAGATTCTTAAAATACTCCCATTCTATACAAATTGCTGAGGCATATTTTCATCTTTTTCTTGGGGTTATTTATACATTGAATTGAGGTGTAATTGCCATACATTGAATATACTTTTTACGGTAATTGCGATAGGAGATATAAAGTGGCTGCTTATAACATGCCACATTATTGACATTTATGTGAATTTTTTATTACGATAATTTCTACCTCACCTCATATTCTCTTAAATTTAATTTTTTCAGCTTAATAAAGCAACGCAAAGCACATTATGATTTAATTATTTTATCTCTGCAGCCTCTATAAAAAAATAACCGATATCTATAAGGTCTCTGAAATAATATATCTAAATATTCGTAATAAGAGCTAAAGTTTTCTTTTGGGTGGGTTAAATAGCCATTGGGGATGATTATGTTTGCTGCAAAAATAATGTTCGTCTAATAACAACGATAATTGTTTATTTACACATCAGTCGGTCTTAACCGTCATAGTAAAGACGACTATCAATTAAAGAAATGCATCAAAATGTATAGTATGTTGGTAGAGTGAGTGATATGGGTTGTGTGTTTGTTTGTGAGTGTCTTCAGTTCTTCCTTCCCAATTATAATAAGTGTGAAAAAGTTGTGCTGCATTAGTATACTGCATGCATAATAAGAATTCAAATAAAAAATGCAAAGCATATCAGTAATCCACTCCTCTTTTAAAAATAAATAAATAAAATTAAAATTCTGACCATAGTTAATCTACAGCTTTACTGTTTCTCTAATGAAGAGAACTGTTTTTATTTTATTGTGTTTTATAAATATAATCATCTGCCAATCTTAACTAATCGGAAAGTAAATTCAGCATTCTATAAATTTCGAGTTTATTGAGCTTTTTGCTTATCAGCCGATAAACGAGAAAAACATTAGTATTAATTTAATACATCAAAACAGGATTTAATTATAAAAATATTTATAAATAAACTTTTATCGTGAAAACTTTGTAGGCGCCAATTAACTTTTCATCAAACAATGGTATTAACTGTTTTTGAAACAGATATAAATAGTTTTCATGCGGTCAAATTTCGATAAAACTTATAAAACTTTATTGCTTTATACAATTACTTATTCGATATAGTCGATTTGAATAAACTTTATACCATAAAATGATATTTTCAAGTTGAAACATAGTTGAAATTATTTAAGGTACATCGATATTCTAAAAGAATAATATGTTGAAAGCTCCTTTAAACTTTTTTTTTTATAAATAAAAGTTTTCGTAAAATTAATACTTATTTAGACCAAGTTTTTTTAGTTATTAATAAACAAACAGTAAGAAAAGAGCTAAACTTTTAAAAATACAATTTGTTTCAATATTTATTGAAAGCTTTCACTGCAACGTTTTTTGTATATTTTTGTTGATAAAAGTTGTTTAAGAATTATTATGGTAAAATATGCCTATGTTATATGGTGGGCGTTCAGAACTGTTCGTGCTGCAAATGTGTGTTGAAAGCTTTCAAAGCTTTATAACATTTTTTTCACATTTAAAAGAAAACTTAATAAATGGAATTCATTAAACACTCTACTTAAAAAGTTAAAATACCATCTACATACCATCATATTCAATCATTTTTCTATATCAAAGATGGTTTATCAAATATTTGATCATATTTTGCTGCACGATAAAATAAATGTTTTGAAAGGAATATTTTATAAGGGTCCCATTTGAAACGCGATTTGACAAAATGCGATATTTCAAAATGTGATACGGTACAAAACGCGATATAGTACAAAACGCGATATATCAAAATGCGATGGGGTACAAAATACGATATTCAAAACGCTATATTTCGCGCGACCGGAAACTATGATTTTGAAAATCAAGATTTTAAATCTGATATGAGTGAGATATGCAGAAATAACAAAAAATATAATAATATTGGAATGAATTGCATATGAGCAATTTCATAAAGGGAAATCCCCTAAATATATATAATTTCAATGCCGGGGATTCCCAGGAAAAACAACATTTTTAATTCTTGCATGTAATCTACCGGGCGCGCGGAAAGTAGTGAAATCCCTAACTATATAAAATTAAAATGTCGGGGATTCCCAAGATGAAAACATTTTTACTTTTTGCGTGTAATACATACTATTCGCTTAAGTGACGAAATTTAATCGTTTATTAAATTATTCGCTTGTGATAAATAAGTGATAGGTAAATAAACCAAGGATACCAGTGATAGTAGTAAAGTGATAGTAGGTAGTTATTATGGATAGTAGTGAAGTTATCAGGGGTACAAATTGAAAATGCGGGATTGATAACAGATGGCGTTACTAACGCTATACGCATCAGGCAGTACTGTGACTATGTTCATGTCAAAGCTACGTCTTATAGCTTTAATTTTCAGTATGTGTCAATTTGTCGCAGTGTCAAATTCATAGTTTTTTTGAGCTCTCAATATGTCGAGTTTCGTGCCAACAAAACAGCATTTGCGGGAAGTTTTAATTTACTTCTTTAATTTGAAGAAAAGTGCTGCTGAAGCACATCGATTGGTCTCCGAGACTTATCCGAGTCATGTTCCATCGGTTTCAACGTGCGAGAGATGGTTTGTGCGGTTTAGAAGTGGTGATTTTGACGTTGAGGACAAAGAGCGGCCGGGCCAAGTGAAAAAGTTTGAGAATGCTGAATTGGAGGCAATACTCAATGAAGACTCGTGTCAAACTCAACAAGAGCTCGCAGATTCATTGGGAGTGACACAACAAGCCATTTCCCATCGTATAAAAGCCCTCGGAATGATCCAAAAGCAAGGACATTGGGTGCCGTATGAGCTGAAGCCGAGAGACGTCGAGCGCCGTTTTTTTGCATGCGAACTGCTGCTCGAACGGCAAAAACGGAAGGGTTTTTTGCATCGCATTGTCACTGGTGATGAAAAGTGGATCCGTTACGATAACCCGAAGCGCAAAAAATCATATGGTTACCCCGGCCATGCATCATCATCGACGGCCAAACCAAATATTCACGGCGCCAAGCTCATGCTCTGTATTTGGTGGGACCAGCTGGGTGTGGTGTATTATGAGCTATTGAAATCGAACGAAACCATCACAGGAGCACTATACCGAACTCAATTGATGCGTTTGAGCCGCGCACTCAAAGAAAAACGGCCACAATACGAGCAAAGACACGACAAAGTAATTTTGCAACATGACAACGCTCGGCCACATGTTGCAGCGCCGGTCAAAACATACCTACAAACGCTGAAATGGGAAGTCTTACCCCACCCGCCGTATAGCCCAGACATTGCTCCTTCCGATTACCACCTTTTCCGATCGATGACACATGGCCTAGCTGACCAGCGCTTCCATTCTTACGAAGAAGCCCAAAAATGGGTCGATGACTGGATAGCAGCCAAGCCGGCCGAATTTTTTCGCGACGGTATCCGTAAATTGCCAGAAAGATGGGAAAAAGTTGTGGCTAGCGATGGACAATACTTTGAATAATTCATTTGTTACCATTTTTTCAGAATAAACGTTCAAAAATAGAAAAAAATCCCGCATTTTCAATTTGTACTCCTGATAATTAATTGACAAAAGTTTCGTGAGTGTTATTGAAGTTGTTCTCATGATGAATATCAACATTGTGAAAACAAATAAAGGGAAAGAGAAATTATTTATCGACGGATATGCGTACCATTTACAAAGAAAAGGCGCTACTTTCCAATGGATGTGCGCCGACACAAAATCTCGATTATGTAAGGCAAGAGTGGTGAAGTGACCACGATTACAAATGGTTCACATAATATAAGAGAGGGACCATCCAAACGTACCCATGGTCCATCTTCTTATGAGAAATCGGTATTCGAGACATATGGAAACGTGAAGAATGACGGAATAAACTCAACTAATTTCCCTTCAAGATAACGCCATTGAATGTCCGCTTTTATTTACCGAGCAGACAGGCTTAAAAGCAAAAAATTAGTAGAGCCAGGTCTACTGCAATAAGATAACCTTGATTAATTCAAATAACTTATAACTCCTTTGAGAAGCAGAATGTTGGCTTATGGATAGGAGGTTCGAGGTTGTTCCAGTAATTTACTACTATTTACCAATCATGGCAAAATTCAACATGGAACTGTGCCATTATTGTTCTGTGTGATGAGCTTGAAAATTAAAGCTGCATATTTCGAGACTTTTATTGAAATTTGTAAATAGCAAGCGAAAGGAACGTATATTTGAAGCCAAAAGTCATAATATCGGACTTGTTACCAAATAAGGGAACGACGAAAATGTTTCTTTACAAATTCGAGTGCTAAAAAGTTTAGGTTTTGTACCTTCAAATGAAGTTATGGGGTATTATAATCAACTAAAAAGATCGATGGATTCGGATGCTCGGAAAATAGAGATGTGGTTCGGAAAAAAAAACTATTTCCCGGGATAAAAACCAAGAGTAGATCAGAATGAAAACCCGCTTATTCTCCAAATTTTTGGACAATTTTGGATAATATTAATAGCAATTTTCTACGTACCCGGAACTCCGTGGAAAGTTGACATCGACGATTGCAAGTAGTAATTCGGAAATCACACATTGGGCTTTACAACTTGTATCTGAGTTAGGAACTAATAATAGCTAAAACACAAATGCAGCAAGTACGAGTCGGAGAACTTTGTCAAGTAAAAAAAAGCTATTAGCACGAAATATAAAAATTTCCAACATTATCAAACAAAGGCAGAATATGCAGAAAATTAGTTATTTAAAGAATATAGCCCACAATATGGCGCTGCGGGAATGAATTAGAATTTTAAACTTGAATTATTTTTATTTTACTTTAGTAAAGCTAGAGTGGAGTGGAGCGGCATAATTTGACATGATCTTGCCCGGACATGGAGCTGAGCAGAATAAAAAAGTATCCAGAAGGAGCGGACCGGAGCACATACCACATTTTTAATTTTTTTGCAAATTTATTTGTAAAAAAATGTATGTCATACGCCACACTATCAATAGCTTCAAGCAAATAAAAATATAACACCAAGGCGCCGTGATGCCCAAAGCCCAAACAACTAAAATTTGTCAGGCTCCAAAACGTTGATTTTTTTGTAATAAGCTATACATAAATTGGCATTTATATTAATGTAATCCGTTAATCATTTTTCGACTAAATGTGTACACTACAACTAATAATTCAATAATCTACATTCCCGTTTCAGTCGAAAAATTAATTGAAAATAATTCGAATTATTTACCGCCATTACTCGAGAAACTTGACATTTTAATTTTTTCATTGGAATTCTTAAGAAGAAAATTAAATAAATTCATCTTAAGAATCATCTTAAGAAGAATAAATGTACCATGTACTTAGTTTAAAACTATATAAATTCAGCCTCTATATATTCAACAACTTCCATAAGAAATTAGAAAATCATAATTTATTTCTATTTTAGAATTAAAAAAACAAATTTAACTTTAAACATAACATAATGGGAATAACACAAAATCCAGTTCGTGAATATTTTAAATACGATAAAATAAAGGACGTATTTCATTGTACAATAAATGATCGCCAACTAGTTCTAGCTGGAAGAAATAAAAACGCTTCAAATATTGAGCGGCATATGCTAAAAATGCACCAAAAAGAATTCAACATCGTTCAAAATCAAAAGAAGAAGCTGTTCGTGCAAAAAAAAAGGAAACTGTATGACGAAAACTGTTCTTCGTCAATTTTATTGGAAATTTTTTTAAATGTGCAAAAAAAACTATCACAATTTCACTAAATGAAACACTACTTCGAAATGCTTGAAATTGGGCAGAAAATTTAGTCAATGAGGACTGAGGAGTATGCGGATATAAATGATGATGATTCGGATCTTTTTTAATTTCAACAATTCCAAATAACTCAAATATTATTAAATCTATTAGGTGTGCAGCCCACACTATGCAACTCGCTGTTTATGTTATTATTTAATTAAATACCATTTCTGCAAATATATTAAAATGTAGATTCTTGGCTAGAAAGCCCAAAATATTTAGTTTAATTAGAAAAACCGGAAATTTAAGAGAACCAATTATTGATTGCACGACGCGATGGAATTCAACGTATTACATGACCAGCCTTCTACAGGATTTTCAAAAATTTGCCACAATTAAACTACAGCAGGAGCAATTGATAATTGGAGATTTTTTGCATTGTTGCTCGAAACAAAGCTAAACGTATCAAAAATGCAACAGCCTATTGCTAAAAAACTTTTTGAAGCTCTAGAGAAAAAAAAAGAAAGCTCTACTAAATAATGACGCTGTTAATGTAGGAATATGGTATATCTAGATCCAAGGTTCAGTTCAAAAACGGTTACTGGATACACACAATGCTTTGAGAAACATAAAAGAACAAAAGTCGTTTATCCTAAATCAAGAAATCGCAGAATCTTTAGTCTTTTCTAATTCTAGCCCTTAATGAATTGGAAATTTATTTACAATCAGCAGAAGATAAAAACACGAACAGTAATCCGATTTACTTTAAAAATGAAGTTGAAGATCTAATCAAAAATTACTTACACGAACCGAGCTTGGCAGCAAATTATGGATGTTTTGAAATATTGGGAGGGGGAAGAAAATAATATGAAGTATTGTACGAACTGTCCCAAATCGTTTTGGCCGTACCAGCGGCTCAAGTAAGCGTCGAGCGAAATTTCTCAGTTCTAAAATATGTGCTTTCGCATATCGATGTCGCTTATCAGACAAAAAATTGCAAGATATTTTGCTTATAAAATTAAACTATAACTTTGAAGACCGATAGTAGATGGACATTTTTATATAGTATAGTCTTTTTTATAAAATACCTATAATTATTTTATACTAGTGAAATTGAAAGCTTTATAGTTCTATTATATTTTAGTTAACGTTAATTTTTTTTCATTTAATGTATAGTAGAGCTACAAATTGTTATTTTTTTTTTTTTTTTTTTTTTTTATTTTTTATTTATTTATATTACGACTGAGTCTTACACCCATTTAGTAATTTACATTGCATAATAAAGTATTTGATTAGTTGGCACAATCACATGATTATCCCCCATTTCGTGTAACTCATCCCCTGGATTTTCGCCACAGCAAGTCTACTGACCTCCTGGTCGCGATAAGTCCAATGGTTTTATTCTTTGCAGTCTTCTGGTTGGTGTGGTAGTCAGCATACAGCGTATGTCCAGATTTTCATGCTGGTGCAGACGTTGTAGGTGTTTTGTTGCATGATGCTTAATTTCATCCACGACAAGCTCGATCTTTAGATCTCGATGGAGGTTGTCGTTTCGAATGTACCACGGTGCATTAACAATACATCGCAGGATTTTATTTTGAACTGTTTGTATGATTTTAATATTTGTCCTCTTGGCACAACCCCAGAGTTGGCTACCGTACGTCCATACAGGTTTAAGGATTTGTTTGTATAACAGCAGTTTGTTATGGATCGCTAGTTCAGATTGTCTCCGTAAGAGCCAATGCATCTATCTAAATTTTATGTTTAGTTCTTCTCTCTTCTTTTTTATGTGTTCTTTCCATCTAAGTTTAGCATCTAAAGTCATGCCAAGATACTTAGCAGTGTTCGCATGCGGTACGACTATAGAGTTTATCATTATTGGTATATGATTAACTTTTAGATTGGTAAAGTTCACTTGGACTGATTTTGCTTCATTTAATTTAATTCGCCATTTCTCTGTCCATTTACATATCAGGTTAGTAGCCTTCTGTAGTTTACTAGTGGATTCATTGATGTTTTTTGCTGTTGCAAGTATTGCCGTGTCATCTGCAAAAGTCGCCATTGTTGCTTCTGTAATTGGTATATCTCTAGTATATAGGAGATAAAGGATTGGTCCAAGAACACTCCCTTGTGGAACTCCTGCTGTTATTCGTTTTAGCTGGGAGTATTCATTCTCATACTTTACTCGGAAGTGCCTCTCTGATATGTAGGATTTTAGAATTTGAAAAAATTGCTCCGGAAGATCTCGATGAAGTTTGAATTCTAACCCCTGGTGCCATACTTTGTCAAATGCTTGCGCTACATCAAGGAATATAGTTGAACATATTTGTTTGCTTTCTAGTGATTTCTCGATTACATCAGTAATTCGATGTACTTGTTCTATAGTAGAATGTTTTTCCCTAAATCCAAACTGATGTGAGGGGATAAGATTCCTTTCTTCGATAATTGGTTTTAGTCTTTTAAGAAGAACCTTTTCAAATAATTTCGATAATGTTGGTAGCAGAGAAATCGGCCTGTATGAAGCTTTATCGTTCGGAGGTTTGTTCGGCTTAAGTATCATAATTACTTCTGCAACTTTCCATTGTCTTGGTACATATCTTAGTCGAAATGCTGCATTAATTATATGCATTAGTTTCCTCAATGCTTTCTCCGGTAACACTTTTATTATCTGACCCGTTATAAGATCATATCCTGAGGCCTTATACGCATTCAGATTATTCTTGATTTCCCATTTTAGTTCTTTCAATGTTATTGGTGTAATTTTTATTTCATCCTGTTTATTTATCGGGGTAATATTTTCCTCTTCCGTTTGTTTTGGGTAAGGTTGGAATGTTTCTTCAAGATGATTTGCAAACAAATCAGCTTTTTGTTTAGCATTTCGAGCCCAATTGTCTTTATCTTTAATTGGAGGAACCTGAAGTTTGGGTCTTTTAAGATTCTTAGTTGCTTTCCATAATGAGTAATCAGTATCTTTTTGCCCAGTTAGAGTGCTGAGGTATTTATTAACTGATTGATTTTTAATATCTTTTATTAGATATTTTAATTTGTTACACAAGTGATTAAATACCCTCTTATTTTCCGGGTTTCGATGTTTTTGCCAATTCTTCCGTGCTTTTCTTTTGATTTTAAGTAGTTCCCTTACTTCCTCCGGATAGCTAGCATTGCGCTTCAATTCCTGATTGTTATTAGCAGTGCTTTCCCACGCAGCACTTTGGATATTATAGATGAGATTATCTAGTTCTTCTTCTAATTGGACTAATCCCTGAATTGGGTTCTGCAGATTAATTCTTTCTGTTAACCGTGTTTGGAAGAGATCCCAATTGGTTTTGAAGCTCGTTAATTTCGGGTTGCTCTGTTTCATAATAATTGTTTGGCTAAGTATCATAATAACTGGTGAATGATCTGATGATAGACTTTCACTGTTCTCTATATGGGTATAATTATCTGAAATTCCTCTTGTAATAAAGAAGTCTATAAGATCTGGAATCTTACTGATATCCGAGGGCCAATAGGTTGGTGTACCGCCTGAGTGAAATTCACATTTTAGTTGTTTGCCTGCTGCGAAAAGTTCTTTTCCTTTAGTGGTCGTTAACCGTGATCCCCAATAGGTATTTTTTGCATTAAAGTCACCTCCAATTAAAAAGACACTTCCTAGTATTCTGAGAAGATTAGTATAATCTCCTTGTTTGAGATTGTATCTTGGGGGGCAGTAGATTGCTGAGATACTACAAGTTTTATTATTGTTCAATTGTATTTTGATTGTTGTGACTTGCATGGAAACTTCTCAATTTTAAGTTCTTCGTTATGCTGTATATGATCTTTTATCAGAATAGCTGATCCACCTCTAGCTTTGTTCTCTGGATGTAATGCATGATAGCAATAATATCCTTTTATTTTACAGAATGAAGTTTTGGTGAAATGTGTTTCTGATATAAGACATATATCTATATGTTTAGAAATATATCTAGTTCTTGAATGTGATGCAATAGCCCATTTGCATTCCAGGTTACAATTCGTAATGTTTTATTCATTTCTTTATTTTATAATTCGATTTTATATAATTTATATTTTGATACACTCGATCAAAGTTTTCTTCAATTTTTTTATTGAAACTAGTTTGTGATTTCATTTCTTCTAGCGCGTTCTGCAGGCTCATTTCCTGTGAAGAAAGTCTTTTGTTGAGGTTCTCTAGGTTTCTCAGTATGTCCTGTAAAACAAGATCCACTTTGAGCTGTTTCTGCTCTGTTTGCTGAACTACTTGTGCATAAGTAACATTTTCATTTACTCGCTCTCTTTGTGCGTTAGGATTAGGAGTCAACCATTTTGGCTCCGTGGTTTTTTTTATAGATTGTACATTTCTTGATGCAACTGGTTTGCGTGATTTATCTCTCATTTTTTGTAGTTCTACTGCAACTTCACATCCTCTGTAATTTGCCGGATGCTGGCCATTACAGTTTATACATTTCGGTGTTGTATTTCGGGGAACTATGCAATCATTTCCTGCGTGTTTTCCTGCACATTTAACACATCTTGCTTCTCGATGACAGTACTTCTGTGTATGATTATAATCTTGACAGTTTTTGCATTGAGGTATTAGTCGAGTGACCTTTCTCGGTGTTTCTATTTTAACTCTAAGGTTAAGGATAGCCTTAATATTATAAATACTTTCTATTTTTTCTTGGTTGTCGAAGGTTAGCATAAAAAGTGGGAGACCTCTTCTATTGATTTCAACATTTCCCTCCCTGTTATCTCTTCTCTCTTTTCTAATGATGTTGACTGCATCAACTATTTTCAGGCCTTTGCTTTGCAGGTCCTTAATGATTTCATCTTTTGAGCAAGTTGGGTGTAGACCTCGTGCCATTACTTTAATTGATCGATCATTTTTATCCTCGTAGGTGTACCACTGGAGACCATCAGCATTTAATTTGTTAGCTAGAGCTTTATAGTCGTCAGGCTCTGTTGTATTATTATTGAGCGATATTACTTTGTAGTCATTTCGTACTACTTCTTTCATCAATTTCTGAATACTACCGTAATTTGATATTCCTAGAATATTGATCGGGGGTGGAACATGTTTCTTCTTTTCTGCCTCATGCATTTTAGGTGCAGTAATTGCATTGGTAGTTTTAGAGTGAGTTTGAGTTGGTTCAACTTCTGGTGATGATTCAGCTTTCCTCTTAATTGGATTGGATTCATTTCTTGGTTTCTTATTTGCTCTCCTGGCTCTGTGTAGTATCCAGTTTGTTTCTCTTTCAAGCTCATCTTCATCAGTGTGGTATTCTTCTTGTTCTCTGAGTACTTGAAATTGGTTGTTCATTAATACTGAGTTTCCTGCGTTGTTACTTCTATTTACTGTTTCCTTTAGCATGATGTTTTCTTTCTTTAGCACGACAACTTCATTGTTTAGCTGCGCGATTAACTTCTCCATTTGCTCAAATTTACTTATTAAATCCGCGTTGTTTATTGTATCAGTTTGTGCACTTTGCACGACTTCAGAAGTTTGATTGACTACTGATTGCTTCATAAGAGAGGTATTTTCCTTCTCATTGTTAGATTCACTGAACAGTGTGGTGCTCCCTGATGGTGGAGTTGACGGTGGTGTTCTATGAAGTGCTGTACTTCTTCCACCAAAGGGCCATATATTTATGTTTTGTTCCGTGCTTCCAGTAGTACTAGGAAAAGGGTCAGCCTGGTTGCCTACCGACCATTTCCCTTGCAATGTCGTGTTGCTCCCTCCAGAATCCGCGGAGCAGCCCGGTAAACCGGGGCGGGATTTAGAATCTAAGTTCTGACCCACCTGGAGTAAATTATTGTTTACACCCGACATTTCATCTTTTTGTTGACTATCTGCTATACTGTTTCTCTACTACGTAGGGATTGGATACCACAACCGTTCGATCTACAGCACATTGCCCAGGATGCGCCACGAGGAGGCTGTCAACAAGCACCCCGTTATTATTATTATTTTTTTTTTTTTTTTTTTTTTTTTTTTATTTAACTTATTTAATAATTAATATTTTAATTTAATAAATATATTGATTATTTGCGTAAGTCTATTTTTTACTATGCCTGAGCGGAGCTCTATTTTATGAGGAGCGATTTTACTCGGAGCATAATGGAGCGGATAAAATAATGATTGGAGCGGAGTATGTGATGACCATATGTTTATGACCATTATAGTTCAATTAAAAATAGAAATACATAAAAATAATTTGTTAACAGGATTCCTTTATACTAATCCTCTTAATATTATTTTGTTTACTCGAATTTTTTAATCATTTTAATATATTTTCAGAAAAAGTAAGAATTTTCAAAAAGGTAAAATTTTTTGATTGCGAAAGTAAGATTTTGAAAACGTATGATATGAAGAATTTTGATTTCAAGAAAGTAAGATTCGTCAAAAGTAAAATTTTAAGAGTTAAGATTTTGATACGCTCCTGGTTTAAAGGAAATTTAACAAACAAAACAATAATTAAAAAAAAAATTACGCCTCCAGAATTGTTCTAATATCATTTTTTACTCCATTTTATGAATTAAGTTTATTTTTAACTCGTATTTTGGGGTTTTTGTTTTACTTTACAACCTGCTAGTTTCAGGTATTCTATTCAAGGTACGAACAAAAATATACCTTGCCCCACAAACAAAAATTAAACACATCTGGCTCAAATGGTGAATTATTCTTAAAACATGTAATGAATAGCCGACGTTGCGACCGTCCGTTAACAGATGACCAGAAGTCACCATTTGCAGCATTATGCCGGCAATCGCACAGTCTGGGGTGTGGAGTTGTGGTGGTGCCCTTCCTGTGTCTATATTGCTGCTCAATTCTGACACACACGCCACTAAACCAAACGATCAATCCACACACCAACAACAAAACTGCGCCATCTGACCCATTCACTCTGATTCACACTGTCATCAGTTCAGCCTCAAACCCAAGGGGAAATTATCGAAGATACATACCATTTAGTTATCTTCAATACTTTGGCAGCCGGGAATAGGCGCAAGGTCTATTCTTTACAAACACTTTCTACTGTTTAAGCAAAAATTGTTAAATAAATCTAAAATATGTATCTATGTGTCTAGGACAGATGTGATTCATCCCTATGTTCGTATAAAGTTGGATATTAAAATATTTCTCAGACTGGCCCAAAGATCGTGCTTGAGGTAACATGTATTTTTATTAGTAGTAGGGGATCTCCTCTATAAACAAAATATAACATGTTACTGAAATCTGGAAGATAAACCACTTAAGACAGAAGTGAAGCGTCAGTACATGCAAATTCGCATAAATTTGTTTATTTAAAAATTTCTAATTCTGGCCCAAAGATCGTACCCAAGTGGACACATATTTTTATTAGTAGTAGGCGACCTCCCATATCTAAACAATATTTTTTTTTCGCTGGCGCTACATCCAATAGAATAATTTGGCCGCTTCATGCTGAAGCTTCGTAATCATTTTTTTTAACGGATAATGAATTTTTAATTCATTGGCCTACCTTTAACCAGCCCTGATTTTTTCATCACCCGCCAGGAATCAACCCCGGAACCACCAGAGATTAAAGCAAGCATGCTAACCACTGTACCACCGGGGCGGCTAAGATCGTACCCAAGTTAACTTGTATTTTTTAGTAGTAGTGGGCCATCTATTCTATCCAACAAATATAATATCTTACCAAAATCTAGAAGATAAGCTTAATCTGTAATTTTTATATATCAAATTTCGAATGAACTTTAATTTAGCTAAATTCTTTCTCTGGACAATTCAAATTAACATTTAAGTCTATTTAGTTGCTTTTTTGCAAATTCAAATTGTATAGTTAGTAAAATAATTTTTTTACCTGAAAATTCATAATAACGAGTTTATTTCCTATCATTTATCTTTGGTCAAACATCTCTGACATAGAAAAATGATAGTGTGATTCGGGCTTAATAGACGTTATAGTTGATAATTATGACATTGTGAGTTAGGTTACATAATATGTATTCCAGAACCACTAAAACACTAGAATTTCCTTAGTTACTATATTCCTAGAAATTTGTAATTAAAAGTTTCGCCTCCATTTCAACAAATTTAACAAAATATATTGTTTAAATCCAAAAATTATTTTAATGAACCATTTTCAAACGATAATTGCTAAAAGGGCTTTTTTATATTACTCACTCTGTTATGCTGCTGGGCATACCAATTTCCGGGTTCTCGTTAAATATGTTTCACCACAACCATATCTCCCAATAAAAATAGCTTTTAACACAATAAAATCATTTTCTCATTCTTTCGACTACAAAAAAAAAAAAAGAAAAATTCGATATTTTAATTAATTTTATTAAAAACCAATTTATTATAAGTAAAATTATATTTATAGAATCCTTAAAAATGACACTTCAGTTTAATTTTTATTACTTTTTAAGGATTTACATAATAATTATTAAGTCTAATATTTTTTTTTTTTTACAGAATATTTTAATAAATTATATTTATAAGCTTTTCAAAAACAAAAAAGAAACAACAAAACAAAATAAAAATCTTCAAGTGTACAAAGTACACAATAAGAAAATATCAAAATATGATTACTTAATATATTTATACTTTGTCATTTTTGTTGTTAAATAATAAATTTGTATTGTTAATTTTGTAAATTGTTGCCAAGTTTAAAAATTTTAAAGTATAGATTTTCTTGTTATTTTATGGATTTTGATGGAAATTAAAATACTAGAAATGGTAAATGAAAGTTTTTGTATTCGATTTTTCTTAGAAAGTGTATATATATAGAGGTATAATGGCGCCAGGATTAAAATAATTAATTTGCGTCAAGGTAACTAGAATTTTTGGTAACGTATCCATAGACAAAATACGCAATTATGTAACATGGATTAACTATATTTTCTTTTTATGGTTACTGATTATCAAATTCAAGAGAAACGATTTATGCTCGTGCGGGTAAAATCATTCAATTCATTCATATATTCAAATAATAATGTTGATGATGATGATGATTTTTATTTTGATGGGAAATGGCTAAAATTATATAACAATTTTATTGTTATTTGCTTCCAATAATATTTAAATTTTGTTTTTATCGAGCTTTTGTTTATGAATTTAATTTGAAATAAACGAGTTGTTTTTCTGTTTTTTGCTGGGGTATATACGACAATGTCATATAAAAGAAAGTTGTATTATGTTATAATGATGATAAAGAACAAACACGATAAAAACTATCAAAATTGGAAAATTTAATATTAGATAGACAAGTTAATCCTCTATAAAAAAAAATATAATTTAATAGTAATTCGCAATAATTTTATAATTTCATGTGTCCTGGTCATAAATATAATAAATAATAACATTACATTTTTCTTATATAAAGTCCGACACTATAATCCTGAAAATCCCACATAAATATATTTTCACATGAATAAATATTTTCCCTTCAAGGAAAATTGGATTACAAAAACAACAAAATAAGGAATAGGCAACCAACCATGTATGTGTGTATAACGTAAAGAAAATAATCGAATTTAGGAATATGACGAAATATATGACTTAAGATGTGAAGGGTGACATTATATTTGTATATGTACGATATATGGGACAGGGTTCGTTAAATCTCTTGACACCACAAAAACGAAATATTGAAAATTATTGAAATTGATTTTCTATTGCGGCTAAATGAAACCCAAATTTGCAGGAATAAATATTTTGTTTCCGTGACGCAGATAAATTAAACGTAATTGATTTGACAACAAGGGATCAAACAGTAACATCCCTGTAAGTTATAAGGAACGAACAATAATTCGAGCTAACACTATTTGTAAAATTTGTGTTTTATCTACATATATTAGTGTTTGATTGAAGTTCTTCACCGTCGGTATTCAATACCACAAGCAACGAAGGAACCATCACATAGTCAAAAAATAAAATATAAAGAGCTGAAACCTCATTAGGTGATCAGAACTTCGGTCTTAAAAATTAAGTCTACTCCCAAATCAATCCCAAACTGAATCTCTTAAGTTTGGTTTTCAGCTCAACCTCCAAAAACAATATTTGTGTAAAGTTTTGTTCAAATTGGTTAAATCGTGGGATTTGTTTCATTATCTTGTACATATACAGGTTTTACAATGGCCAATCAGGATAAAACTTATCTATTTCATAACGGATTTTAGTGAAATTTGACATACGCGATAGAAATGGGACTCTAAAATTATCTGTGGGTAAACTTAATATAGCCAAGTGGGATAGAACTTGCCCATTTCTCATCCGATTATGATGAAATTTGACATTTGTGTTGGAAATACGATTCTAAAATGATTTTTGGATGAAATTCTGGAATTTGGTCAATTAGGATAGAACTTGGCTATTCCTTAATCGATTATGATGAAATTCAAGATTTGCGATATAAAGGTGATTCTAAAATGATACTGCTAATTCCGAGACTCTACACTACTGTTAGTAGTTTAAATTATTTAGCGCGTGCCTGCCACACACTTTAATTTTTTAAGAATGGCCAAACTTACAGCTCTGACGGTAAATACTCAAGAAACATACCCCAACGTTTAGAACGAAGAATTGACGGGAAAAAGTTTTAGGCGAACTTGAATATTATTTCTGAGATAATCTCTATCGTTAAGCAATTGAAATAGACGTTAACGATGCCTCAAAGAAACTTCAATTTACAGAAGCCTCATCACACAAAAATTTAAAAGCCATATTGACATATTAATCACAACCTCATCGTATGTATTTCTATCGGTTGGAAACGTTAAAATTCATCATAATCGGTTAAAAATAGCTAAGGAACATCCTAATTGTCCATATTCCAGAATTTAATATTAAAACCATTTAAGAATGCAGTTTCCAACCCATTTGCCGAATTTTCTCCAAATCGGTTAAGAAATAGGGAAATTCCATCATACTTGGCCATATTCCAGAACTTTATCCGAAAATGATTAATTAATTTTCCAGAACTTCATCCCCTTTCTATTTCATCCCATTTTCATCACGGTTGTCATCTTTTACTAAAACCGGTTAAGAACTAGCCAAATTCTACCTCAATTAGCTAATTCCAGAACTTGTTCCAAACAATATTTTAGAATCCCATTTCCTACACACATGTCTAATTTCATAATAATCGGTTGAGTAGGCAAGATCCATCATACTTCGCCATATTCCAGAACTTTATCCAAAAAACATGTTAGAATCCCATTTCCAACAAACGTGTCAAATTTCATAATAATCGGTTGAGGAATAGGCAAGTTCCATCATACTTGGCCATATTCCAGAACTACATCTAAAAATAATTTTAGAATCCCATTTCCATTGGAAATACTGAATTTCAACAAAATCGGATAAAATATAGAATCCCAATAAAATGTTTATAAAAAAATCACAAATCCTTAGTTTAACTGCTCACTAAACCCTAATCCAACCCCAACTCAGCCCTAATTCAACCCGCAAACGGAACTCAACTAAACCGGAAATACTACGGCAAACTCAAAACTCAAACCAAGATATATAAAAAATTGGTAGTGAGAAGTTAGACTACATCCTAATCCAACCCCAACCCAACTCCAACTCAACTTAAACTCAACCTACAAATTGGTCCCTAACTTAACCTTCAAATCAACTCCAAATTCAATGCCCAATTCAATAATCACATCAGCATATATAAAAAAATCGTAAATTTTTATGTAACCAGGTGTTTTGGATCAATTCGTGTAGCAGTTACCCCACCCTCTTGACGTACAGTCTCCAAAAGCTCTTCAAATCTCCGTCTTGACCATAGAAACAGATTAGCGAACAAAAAATCCAAATCGGATAAGCCGTTCTCGAGATACGATGGGTACAGACATCCATTTTTTTTGCTTTTTCAGACTCAGGAACTTTCAAAACGTCGAGAAAAGTGGTTTTGGACCAACCAAATGTTTAGTCATTTTTAACAGGATTTCAATACTTTGGTCTGTTTAGACCGATATAATACAAGATAGCTCGAAGTATTGAAGAAAGGAGAGCCTTTGTTTGTTTTATACAACAGTTTCTTCGACATAAATGGTTTTACTAGAAGCTGAAATTTTGGGCCGAGCTTCAATCATATATTTCTTGAAATCGATAAGCTCACCATTGTAGCAAGGAGAATACACTCGGAGTCTTTGACCGCTGCATTCTATGATGAAATGACTGTGGAAGAGTTTCATGCTATACTCATACTAAGGTTACATTCATTGCAAATATGAGAAAAGAGGGCAGAATTTACATAAAAAATTATTCCTGCATATCGACATGAGAAATCTTCACCCAGTCTCGAATCTTTGCGAAAGCGCCACAATTCCGATACTACTTTATTAAAGATATAGCGACTATAAGGAGTTATTTATAGAGGGCATCAAACTACATAGTACAGTTAATCATGAAAATTTTGGACCTTGAGATTTTTAGCGATTTATCTGTTTTGAGGGCCCCTGAGTCCAAAAAAGTGGGTTTCGAAATGGTGTCTGTTTGTCAGTCTGCCAGTCTTTCCTCTCGGTTGGTATCTTCTCTAGAGCCCAGATGGTTTAACCAACCCAACTGAAACTTCAGATTTAAGCTTTTTTGATAAATTGGGAGGTCCCAGTGAATTTTACTCCAAATCGGCTAACCGAAAGTGGCTACTGCATTGGGCCAAAAAATTTATTTTACAAATATCTTAAAAAGTATAAGGTTTACAAAGAACTACCTAATATAAAATGTTTCCAAAAAACATAAAAAGTAAAAATAAAATATTGGGCCTATCCGACTCCTCGGACGATACTTTTCCCAGAAAGCATCCGTTAAAGATCACCAAACCAACCATTTATATTTTACAAACATTTTCCGTTATTTTGGGCGGCAAGGTCCTTAAAATATGTCACGGCTTTTCTTAAATTTGGAGACCTCTTCCCCAATATCACAATTGGTCAAGAACTGTTTATGAGTTAATCATCCAGTGTTCAGAATTTAAAGCGAAAGCATCACACGCATCTACATTTAGATGACACCAAGAAACCAGCTTAGTACATCACTATCAAAGCAACCACAAACGACCTGTGCGTACATTCTGTAACAGTAGCTTACCATCTCGAGGCAACAATCAGGTACCAGGTATCAGCGGTTCCGGAAACCAATTTACGAAGGGGATTGTTCCGGGATTTTAAAAGCATCAAAGTTCATAGTTGTGTTTGATGCCTCTGCTAAGACATCGAACAGTTTGCCACTAAACGATTTACTAATGGTGGGGCCCAATAATACCCAATAAATAATAATCCAATATTGTACGCTATATTATTACGGTTTCTATTGAATAAAATAGCAGCTAGTACCGACGTGGAGAAAGTTTACCTACCAATGCTGGTTCGAGAAGATGATAGGAAGTTAATATTTTTGACGAATGGCAAAGCAGCGGCTCCATACTTACATAGAAAGAAGAATGTTGAACGAACTTGCAGCCAAATACCATGATAGATGACCTTTAGCTGCAAATATGCTTATTAAATGTACTATGTATGGTAGCTGCAATAAATGAAGAAGAAGCTATTCAACCGTGAAATCGCCATATTTGTGTCCTTCACGCAGTCGGAATGAATTTACGGAAATGGGTTTCCAATTCAAATATGTTCCTGAAGATGAAACCAATGAATGATATAATAACAACCATTAAGAATTTTTCACAGGATGGAATAACATTGAAGGTCTTGGGCTCATAGTGGGATCTGAAATTGGATATATTTTCGTATCGTGTCAGCCTAGGTGCTGCAGATAATACCAAAAATAAATTGTTGTAATAAATCAGTCAAATTTTTATCCATCCCGATTAATTGTAATGCTCAAAATTTAAATCTTATTACGGACTCTTTGGTTAACCGGTATAGATTGGGATGAGGAATTGCCTCAGATAATAAAAAAAAATGGCTAAAGACAGCCAATTGTAGTGCAAACATCGAGTTGCACGATTCTTGCGAGAGTGAGCGCGCGCATGCTCCAATAAATACCTATTATTTAATAGCTGGGAAGTCCAAAGTGGCTCCAATTAAAAATCTTTCAGTCATTAGGCTGGAATAAATTATCACAAGTTACCGTATCAACCATATTTTGTTGGACCGACTCAACAATCCTTTTAGGCTGACTGTTTGATGTTCCGGTACGATGTGAGACATTTTTTTGGAAACCGAAGGTCGCAAACCTTTGAAGTTGTTGCAACCGACAAATAGCGTCATGCATCTACCAAGGACAATCCAGCTTATTGTGCGTCTTGGGAAATGCTACTATCAGAAGGTGGACGTCACCTAGGTGTTTACAGGGTAATGTCGATAATTGACTAGTGCAGAAAATTACTTACGGTTCTAAAGAAGAAGAACGCCGATGATTTAGCACAGTATTGATAGCTGACTATCAGAGTTTCTCGTCCTTTAAACTTGGTCTTGAAACTTTCGTCATATTATAGAAAACTTATTAGAAATATCAGCATTGCTCAACGTTTAATAAACCGAGAAAGCAGTGCATGGAGAAAAGCAGCCAAGCCTATAACAGTTATAGTGTTCGAAGAAATGCTCAGAATATGTTGTATACAAGTTCAACTATAAGCTGTATGGTGGAGAAAATTCTAGCCGGATCAATAAAATATCTGAATCCGTATATTGATGATTGTGGATTATTGCGAGTACTACGAATGATCCTATAATTCCAATGTGGTACATGGAGCAAAACATCCAATCATTTTACCATCGCCCAAGTTAACAAAACTATATAAGGAAATCAGGAAGTGTTTGCAGTGTTTTGGAATAAAACCCATTCCATTATCACTGGAAAACTATCAACTATCAATATTCTTCTCTAAACGGCGCCTCTGTAGAGGTATCTATACAGTGATTGCGGATTGAACTTCATACGTGCCGGAAAACAATTACGGGAAGCATTTACGTTTCTAAACACAAACCCTAAGGAAATCTACAATTGTCTGTCAACAGAATCGAATACGTGACACTTTGATCTGCCGAGTTTTCCTCATTTCGGTGAGATGTGGGAAGCCGCCGTTAAATTCATGAAATACCAAGAAGGTGGATAAATTGTCTCTATTGAAATAAAGAAACTCAATCAAATTAAACAACATCGTTTTAGTTTAAGGGATTAGCACCAGTTTATGTGCAGCGAACCAGTTACTGAATAAACTAAAGTCTTAATTAATATGAGACCTAATTGTGGGGTAATTATTACTATTAATCACAAAATCTGTATCATCAGCAAACGACACCACTCTACCTTTAAAGTTTTGTCTGAAAACTGCATTAATTTGCCCTGTGAGACAACAGCCTTCAAAATCAGAGCTCCACTAACACCTATCATCATAATGGATACTTTATGAAAATTGAAACTTTATAATCTACCGTACTAAATGTCTTTCCAATATCGAAGAACAAAGCAGCAACCACTTTAGAATTATTCACACCCCCGTTAAGTGGGTTCGAAATTGTTTCTAAGAGAAACATAATCGCTTCAGTCACAAAATGTTTTATGTTATGTACTCTGATTTAAAGAAATGAATGCCAAAGAGGATCCAGCCATTCAAATTTTTCAGTAGAAATTAGAATTTATTTTTGGCTTTATTGATACCACATTAACATTTAAATATTTAAGAATTTTGGAAACTATTAAATTGTTAGGGAATGGTCGATTAATTGATTTGGCCACATTTCGATTAACGATTAACCGGGTTTTTTGTGCCGACCAACCGATTAAAGAAAATTTTAATTATTTTGAAACTTTTTACGAAATTCTCTAACTTCATTTTTTGTTTAAAATCCAATTAATATTAAATTTTCCAATTTTTACCCTGTTTTTTAATACAAAAGGGATTAAAAATAATTTACAAATAAATTTCAGTTTACAGTTTCAAATTTTTTGAAGATCCAGTTCACACTTTCTTTGAGAACAGAAATTTTCGATTAAACGATTAATAGTCTCCGAATAATTACACAAATCGAGAGCCATCATATAGAAGGTGCTCCCAAAAGCGGCTATATAAATAGCTAAATATTTTGATATACGTCAAGATTATTTAATTATGTTGCAATTTTATTTACAAGACGCATTTTTATGGAACGAATTACCGTCGCAAAGTGAGGGTATGGGTGTACATATATATATATATATATATATTTTGCTCGTTCTACGTTCACGTTCGTTATCGTACTAAAACTCTTCTCCACTATTTCTTTCGTCAATTTCATTGTCTTCTGTCTCTTTCCTCTCGTCAATCTCTGTCTCGCCATTTCATTGAACAATCTCCATTCCCTCGTCAGTGCCATAATCTACAGCTCGTCCATCCTGACTACTGATGTCCTCATCAACGTCTACATCGTCATCTTCCAAATCCTCGATTCGACACCAGGGTTTCATTCGTTCCGGGGTTAAAACTCCCTCAAATTTATTTTGTCCTTGTTCAGCTCCAGGTACATCAACTATGATGTAACGATCATTCTGCAGTTTTTTGTTTACGATATATGGCCCTCGAATTTTAGGTATTAGTTTCCTGGATGTGCCGGTGGCAGGTACACCCTCCCATTTGATAAAGACCATATCACCTTCTTTATAACTCCTTGGTTTCCTATGTTTGCTATCGAAGTATTCTTTATTTCTAGCAGCAGCACAGTTCATCTCGTATAAGCCATTTTTTTAAAATCATTGTACTCTGCAATCGGATTCTCGTCGGTTAATGCGAGCAACAATTTGTTCTTCAACGTGCTTCGGGGATTATAAGTCAACACCAAAGACTGCGGTAACATTCCCGATGTTGAATTTGGTAGGTTGTTCATTGACCATTGCAATTGATTCATTTTTAGGTCCCATTTGTTTTTTTCCTCGCCAATCGTAGCTCTTAGCATAGACAAAATCGTACGGTTGGATCGTTCACATTGACCGTTCGCCTTCGGTAACGCTGTTGCGTTCAACACATGCCTAATATCGTTATCTTGACAATAGTTCTGGAATAGCTTACTTGTATATGCTGTTCCTCGGTCACTTATAATTCTGGTGGGTACTCCAAAATGAACCGTCCAATTATTCATCATGTTGATTACTGATACAGCCGAAGTTGTTTTGACCGCCTTAATGTGGACATATTTTATGAATGTGTCTACAGCTACTATCACATATGCGCTACCTTTCGTACTCTTCGGGAATGGCCTAAGATGATCGATGTGTATCCCCTTCTTTTTGTCCCGATATTGCTTTGGTATATCCGCATTTAATACACGCAGCCATATATTTTTTTAAATAGTTTCTCATTCTTGGAAACCAAAAGTTCCTCTGAGTCATTTGCAAGGTCTTCTCGACTCCGCAATGGCCCATATCATCGTGGTTAAGCTTTGCGATTCGCCATTTGATCATTCTAGGTACAACCCATTTGCGTCCTTTGTCAGTCTTACGAAAAAGCTGACCATTTTCCGTCAAATAATCATGATGCATCTGTCGTTGATCTGCATTTTGCGGTGGTCGCTTTAGGGTATTAATTATTTGTCGGATATCTTCGTCTAACCGCTGCATACCTACAAGCCAGTCCATTTCTCCATTCGTTATTTGATATACCTCAAGGTTTGCTGGATCCATCTGCTCTTATGCTCCGTTCGTATTTCGACTTAACGCATCCACGTGCTTCATTTGCACTCCAGGTCGATATTCCATTGTGAAATCGTAATCCGCCAGTTTCAGACACCATCTAGTAATTCTTGGTATCAGTTCTTTCTTTGTTGAGTATGTTTATAATGAAGCACAATCTGTTGCTAACTTAAAAGCCTTACCAATCATAAAGATCCGAAAACATTCCAATGCTGCAACAACGGCCAGAGCTTCCAATTCGTATGAATGATACTTCCGCTCACATTCGGTGGTTTGTCCACTAAAATAGGCTACGGGTAGTTTCTTGTTATACTTGCCAACTTGAAACAAAATCCCACCCATCCCTTTCGAACTAGCATCGGTAACCACTTCATGATTTAAGTTCGGATCATACATTGCTAACGTCTCGCGCCTTCCCAGTTTAGATTTTATATATTCGAAGGCATTCGTGTGTTCGTCCGCCCATAAAAACGGTACTTTTTCCGAAGTTAGTTGTGTTAGCGGTTTCGCAACGATATTAAAGTTTTTCATAAACTTCCGGAAAAACCCCGGTAATCCCATAAATTGTCGTACCTGAGTTTTATCCTGCGGTTGTGGAAAATTGACAATAGCATCCGTTTTCAATTCTCCTGGTTTTATTCACAAACCTGAAACCTCATGACCCAGAAAATCTACCTCACGTTTAAAGATATGACACTTCTTTTGATTTAGCGTGAAACCATGACGTTTCATTACATTTAAAAATCGTTCCAATTTTCCCATTCCCTCCGCGATAGTCTTACTTGGGATTATTATGTCATCTAAATAAACAACTATTCCCTCCATCTCGTCAACTACCTTATTCATCATTTTCTGGAAAATTGCTGGTGCATTCGCCAATCCAAATGGCATTCTGAGAAACTCGTAATGCCCATCAGGAATAACAAAGGCAGTTATCGGTATCGAATCGGGAGACATTGGTACTTGATAATACCCCGACGCCAAATCCAAAACGGTGAAGTAGTTGGCTCCCGACAACCGTTGAAATAGATCCTCCATAACTGGTAATGGGAATCGATCTTTCGCAGTTATGGCGTTTACGCGCAAAGCGCATAGCATACGCAGAGCTTGACGGTCGTATTATATTATTTTGTATTAATTGTTTAACCTCAACCCGCTGTTGATAAGATAGACGATATGGCTGGTAATGCACTGGTGTTTCTTTTACCACTTTTATCTTCATCGCCTACGCTCGCAAAACACATCTTCATTTCATTTACCAATATCTCTAATTTATTTCATTCATTTTCACTCATCTCATCACTCTTATTTATTTCGACGACATTAATCAATTTATCTTCTGAGTCAGGCATATTGCTATCAAGAGGCAGCTCTTGATATAATTCAAAAAATAAATTATTTTTCCTTTTTATCATCGTAACGGGTTCCTGATCAATATAATGTTGACCTATTAACATCGTAGTTTTAAGAAAATCATCGTTTACTATTAATACGTCAATCGTTGCTGTTACGGAGTCTATTGCAATTTCAGCGAAAAATTTCTCACGCGCGGTTGAATTTCCCCCCAGCGAATCTATTCATTTCTATGTTGCAGTCAATTCGATTCACCTTCAATTATTTAGCGTTACTATCGCGTTTCATCGTGCATTGGCTACCATTATCAATTTGGCCGATCAACACTTTACCTACAATTAAAATTTCTTTTGTGTACATATTTATTTTTTTGACGTCCACTGTTGCTACGCTTTTCGAAGTGCATTCTTGTTGCCCATTGGAATGTGCCTTCTGACAAGTAACACAACGTTCGCGTCTGGATGATTTTGAACAATTCAATGATATGTGACCCATTTCAAGGCAATTATAGCACTGAACATTATTCTGCGTCATATATGGTTTACTACTACTAGCACTGGTTAATGTTGGTTTAGATTCGGTGGCAACATTATTCCTTATAGTTATTCGATTTCATCGTATTACTCGTTACTGTTTCTGATTTTATTCGATAATCACGTGCCCCCTGGCTCACATACCAATCAATTTTATCCCGTAATAGGTCCAAGTCTACTCTGACTATTGTTCGCAAAGCCGTGGCCAACACATACTCGTTTATGCCTTGAATAATGTATCTTATCAAAGCTTCATTAGATAAATATTTTCAAATTTTATTCATAAAATAAAAATTAAACTATTAAAATTTATTTATACGTAGACTAGTTTCGAGCATTACCGCTCATCATCAAGTACATATATAAAACTCAAACTTCATTAGATACTTTGCATTTGCCAATCGCACACATTTCGTTAAAATATTCGATTAAATTTTGATCGCGTCTTCTGATTTTCATTCGTAACGATTCATGAATATCTACATCATTTGTTTTCGGTTTGAAATTACCTTTCAACTCAACTGCAAATTCGGTCCAAGTTAAACTGTGGTTTTCAATAGACTTGAACCATACATTTGCCGCACCTTTCAGTTTGGTTCCAATAACTAATAATATAAGTCGTTGATCTATCTCGTACATACGTTGAAGCGATTCAATTTTCGAAAGAAATTGTTCCGAATTTAGCTCATTCGCCTGTGATGGATCGAATTCTGGTAAAATGTCCGTTACATCCTGAGGAGATAAACGAATGTTACCACTTCCTGGCTGCATTTTCCCACGATGCCGTAGCAGGTTTTCATGTTCAAGTAATTCTCGTTCTCGTTTAATTAATACCCGTTCATGCTTTAACAACGCAAGCTCGCCATTTATATCGCCATCATGTCGATTTCGGTCTATTTTCTATAGTTGTTTCGTTTATACAGGTGTCGATTTTTAATTCTTGGCTATCGACAGACTTCGAATCCACGTTTTCCGTTGCTTTATTCTCAAACTCGTTTAATCGACCGAGTAAATCCTGCTTAGTACCGCTTGTATTCAATGAACGTTATTCACAAGCCGCAACTAACGCCATTTTACTCAAACTAGCGAAACTCATTTTAATTTATACATATTACGTTCTTTAACACTTTTCATTCACAATACGTTCAACATTTTTGTTTTTTGACTTTCATTCAATGTTTTCCGAAATCACAATTTCTCAAATAATAATTTCTAAACCTTAATACACTCCTGCATCAAAAATTATTATCTTCCACATGCCAATGTGCGAACAAAAACTATGGAAAAATACACCGGATTTTTTTTTTTTACACTACAACTAAAATCACACCTACCGTTACTTAATAATTTTTCTTATAGTATTTGTTGTTTTAAATATCGATTAAAATTATGCACAGGTTAATCCCACTGCTGAATAATTATAATGAAAAATAAACAAAATTTCATCAGAGAATTATAGAAACACTTTATGCAAAGTACTGTTCTTGTGCGTCTTACGAATCTAATGAATTTTAAAACTCTTATAAATTTGAATCTCATGTATCTTCTGAATTCTATGAGCCATATGAATTAACTAAATGAATCTTTGAAATCTCAAGAATATTTTAAATATTATGAATTTTGAATCCTATTAGGTTAAACGAATTTTATGAAACAAAGGAATCATATTAGTCTTGCGAATCTTATGAATCTTACGAATCTTTTGAATCTTTTGAACCTTACGGCACTCATGAGTTATTCGAATATAGTGAACTTACTAATTTTGTTAATTTGATTATTACTAATGAATATTACGAATTCTATGAATCTTATGAATCTTTTGAATTTTATGAATCTTATGAATCTTATGAATTTTATGAATCTTATGAATATCATTAATTTTTCTAATCTTATAAATCTGACAAACCTTTTGAATATTATTAAGCTTTTATTAATCTTATGAACCTTACAAGCCTTAAAAATCTTGCGAATTTTATGAGTCGTATTTCGTATAAATCTTATGAATTCTATCAATCTCTTGAATATCATGAATCTTAAGAATCTTATGCAACTCACGAATCTTATGTATCTTGTGAAATTTGAGCGTCTTACGAATTTTATGAATTTTAAGAATTTATAAATTTATGAATCTGATGTATCTTAATATTCTTACGAATTTTATGAACTTTGTGGATTAACTAAATGAACCTTTGGAATCTCAAGAATATTTTGAATGTTATGAATTTTATAAAAAAAAGGAATCTTATTAGTCTTGTAAATCTTATGAATCTTACGGATCTTATGATAACTTTATGAATTCTATGAATCCCATGAATATTACCAATTCTATGAATCTTATGAATTTTATGAATTTTATGAATCTCATTAATTTTTCCAGTATTATCAATCTGACAAAACTATTGAATCTTATAAAACATTAATTAATCTTATGAATCTTATAGGCCTTATGAATCTTACGAATCTTATGAGTCGTAACCTTAAGTAAATTACGAATCTTAAGAGTTTTATGAATCTCACGAGTCTTATGTAGGTAATTTATGAATTTTGTGCATCTTACGAATCTTATGAATTTTAAGAATCTTATAAATTTATGAATCTCACGTATTTTAATAAACTTACGAATTCTATGAACCTTGTGGATTAACTAAATGAATCTTTGGAATCTCAAGAATACTTTGAATGTCATGAATTTTGAATTTTATGATCTTAAACGAATTTTATAAAATAAAGGAATCTTATTAATCTTGCGAATTTTATGAATCTTACGAATCTTAAGAATCTTTTGAAACTTACGGATCTAATGAGTCATAGTGAACTTACTAGTTTTGTTAATTTGACTAATTTTATGAATCTTATGAAATCTGTGAATCCCATGAATATTACCAATTCTATGAATCTTATGAATTTTATAAATCTCAGTAATCTTATGAATCTCACTAATATTTTGAGTCTTTGACAAATAATTGTGATAATTGGATTGGCCTTATTAATAGTCACAAAGATGTTGATTTATCAATAGACGATTGGTCTTAGTGTGACGTTGCCACACACTGAATTGGTTACAAAACTTTCTGAATTTAAAATGGATTTCTCACAAAATTATTTTATTACCAATTCTATGAATCTTATGAATTTTTGAATCTTATGAATCTTATGAATCTCACTAATATTTTGAGTGTTTGATAAATTTTTTGAATCTTATAAAGCTTTTATTAATCTTATGAACCTTATATAAGCCTTATAAATCTTACGAATCTTATGAGTCGTACAAATTTTATGAATTCTATTCGCTTATGAATAGTTGGTTCCGAAGTAATTTTTCACGCTGAATCCGAATATGGGCTCAGAATTGCTCTATCACGTCAGGTTTATGAGATATTCTAACCTAACAGAGCAAAAAACACTGTTTTATGACATATTTGAGGCTATCTAGCACCGCGATTTTTTTTTTCTTCAAAAATCCATGTGTGGGATCTTATAGTACAAGTCTTTTTCTTTCAAATGCCGTTGAGTTTAGGTTAGAGTTAGGTTAGAGTGACTGCTATCGCACACTTAGGCCAGCAGTCTTAAGTCGCATTTTTGGAATATGCATGTTCGTAAATTTTTCGGTATGCAAATTTGAAAATGAGATATCTCGGCGAAAAAAAAAGATATTTGAGCAAACTCAACGGCATTTGAGAGAATAAGACTTATACTATAAGATCCCATACATGGATTTTTTAAGAAAAAAAAATCGCGGTGCTAGATCACCTCAAATTTGTCATAAAACAGTGTTTTTTGCACTTTTAGGTTAGAATATCACATAAACCTGACATGATAGAGCAATTCTGAGCCCAGATTCGGATTTACCGTGAAAAATTACTTCGGAAACACCTATTCATTGTCAAGTGGCACCAAATTTTTAAAATTTTGCAGGGTAGTGTTATTTTAGATTTTAAAATTCCATCGTATTTGTTCCGACCCATAATGTATTATAAGTAATCCTTAACTAGACCAGTATGTAGATTCCGGTTTTGTGAAATGAATTGGATTGGAATGGAATTTTTATTTTTCCCACATTTCGTTTTCTCGCTGAAAAATTCCGTTCCACAAATTTGTATTCTAGTTCTCCTTGCGAGATATAGATTTTAGTACTAGGTCTAATACGGGGAAATATGTCAAAAGTGAAATATTTTTCTGTCATTTTATTTATGTTTTTGTCGTGATTTGTTAAAATGCACGCAGTTATTATTTAATTTGGGTAAATATATACAAATAGATGGTCAGCGTAAAGCAATAAATGTTACTCGTACATAAGCAGCATAACATAGCCAACAATAATCTTATAATTTAAATTAATAAAGCCTGAGAATGCGAATGGTGCGAAAAATTGAATATTGATAGTGTTAAATAAAACTGGTTGTACATAATTAATGTTAATTGAAAATAAAAATTTTATTTTAATGCATTATGGTGTTACATATTATTATTTTTATATCGATTATTACTTTTATTGTAATATTGCTGCTCTTTTTTGTAAGTCTAATATAAGCACCCGCCTGTGTTCTGAAATCTGCTAACTTGCTAAGTATACAAATAATGAATAAAAAATTAAAAAATCATTATTTACATTCGCCGACCCGTATTTGGCTCTAAATATCTTGAAGGGGGCTCTTCTGAGTTAACGAAACTTTTTGCCAACATTTTTCACACTACTTAGCTCCCATTTTATTAGAAAAAAAAATATTAATTGAATAGGTTCACGGTCAATTTTTTGGATTCCGTGGCACTATTAATTGTATCTCACCGTCAAATTCCACGACGAGAAATTTTGACGTTTCATTCCACCAAAGTGGGATTTATTTTCCCATTCCACTGAACCGGAATGCGAAATTCTCGTTTAGAACAAAATCCCGTTCCACAAAATAATTCCACACAACCGGAATCTACCTACAGATCAATACACAAAACAAACTGAAAAGGATTCTTTTGTTTTTTTATAATAACTGAAATTGAACAGGTCCCGTTAAATAAGAGAAATAAAAGGAGAAAATATACAGACGGAAAAGTTGCTTTAGTTTTGCATAACCAATTACAATGAATATTTGATTTCTTGTTTTTAACCAAAAAGGGACGTTAATTAGTTTTTTTCAGCGATATAAATACATGGATAGGGGATAGAACAAATTTTATGGAGCACCTGAAAAAGTATTAAGTGTGTGATAGAGAAAGAAAAAACCTTCGTCCTTGTCTTTAAATCCGAATTTTCGAATACTAAATTCAAAATTATATGTAGGATGCGGTAAAGCAAAGTAGCTGTAACCTAGAGACAGAGTAAATAAACGTTGCAAATTAAAAGCATGCCAGATACAATAATATAAAGGTAGTAGTAACCGTGGTAACATATTTAAAACACATCTTAAAAATAAAAAACGAAAATTCACTTGAATGTTTGTTTATGCTAGATTTTGACGTTTTACTCGATTTTTTGTTGTTGTTGTTTATTTTTCAGGGATGTATTTGAAATTTAAAGGAATAAATGGTTATTAATTCTTTAATTAGTGTACGAAAACTGGTAGCGTAATGTTTTACTATTCAAATTTGATATAATTAATTAATTTTTTTCAATATAATTAAACATTATCCAATATTTATCCCATTCAATTTAAAAAAAAATCTGTTTCAAAAAATTTCGAAATGAAATTTATTCAAGTACGGCACTTATTCGGAAATATTTTTTTTGATAAAGAGGAGTATATAAAAGAGTAGTAAGACTATAGAATAAAATTTGCTCCATTTTTAGTGACGTAAATCAATATGATTTTTGATCAATCCCCTATCCATGTATTTATATCGCTGGTTTTTTTAGTTTATATTTTATATAAGCATTATACATAAAGGAATAAATAGCCATGAATCAATTTTTAACAAAAAACAGTAAAACAGAAATAAAGTTTTTTAAATGATTATGGAGCAAAAGTTGCTTAGGTTTTGCACAATACTGTATGTATGTGCTCGTTTATCTGTCTATATTGTAAGAATCCACTGAAAATTTGAATTTTAATTTTTATTTTTAAGTTTTAAGTTTTAAGTTTTAATTTTTAATTTTTAATTTTTAATTTTTAATTTTTAATTTTTAATTTTTAATTTTTAATTTTTAATTTTTAATTTTTAATTTTTAATTTTTAATTTTTAATTTTTAATTTTTAATTTTTAATTTTTAATTTTTAATTTTTAATTTTTAATTTTTAATTTTTAATTTTTAATTTTTAATTTTTAATTTTTAATTTTTAATTTTTAATTTTTAATTTTTAATTTTTAATTTTTAATTTTTAATTTTTAATTTTTAATTTTTAATTTTTAATTTTTAATTTTTAATTTTTAATTTTTAATTTTTAATTTTTAATTTTTAATTTTTAATTTTTAATTTTTAATTTTTAATTTTTAATTTTTAATTTTTAATTTTTAATTTTTAATTTTTAATTTTATTTTTAATTTTTAATTTTTAATTTTTATTTTTAATTTTTGATTTTTGAAATTAAATTTTTGATTTTTAAATTTTATTTTTAATTATTAATTTTTTATTCTTTTTTAATTTTTAATTTGTATTTGTATTCGTATGTGTATTTTTATTTTAATTTTAATGCTAATTTTTACTTTTTAAGTTATGACGAATAAAAGTTAAATGTTTGTATGGTTACCGAACCAACGTGCATTCATATTGTACAATACAATATATCGATGAATTGAATGAATCATCAGCCATACTTCAAAGCGGTCTAACGCAACCGAAAAATGTTACATACACGTACATATATATGGGCTCGTTTATCTGTATATACATATTGTAAGAATCCACTGAGAATTTGAATTTGAATTTTTATTTTATTTTTTAAGTTTTAATTTTTAATTTGAAATTTTCAATTATCAATTTTCAATTTTTAATTTTTATTCTTAATTTTTAATTTTTAAGTTTTCATTTATAATTTTTAAGTTTTTATTTGTGATTTTGAATTTTTAATTTTTAATTTTGATTTTTAATTCTTAATTTTTGATTTTTGATTATTTATTTATAATTTTTAATTATTAATTTTTAATATTTGATTTTTAATTTATAATTTTTAATTTTAATTTTTGATTTATTATTTATAATTTTAATTATTAATTTTTGATTTTAGATTTTTAATTTTTAATATTTAATTTATATTTATATGAGTAATTTTTATGTTTATGTTAATTTTCAATTTTTAATTTATATTTTTAATTTTAATTTTTGATTTTTAATTTTTAATTTTTTTTAATTTTTTTTTTTATTTTTTTATTTTTGATTTTTAATTTTTTTTTTTAATTGTTAATTTTTAGTTTTTGATTTTTAATTTTTAATTTTTGGTTTTGATTTTTGATTTTCAATTTATAATTTTTAATTTTTAAGTTTTAATTTGAATTTTTAATTTTTTATTTTTAATTTTTTATTTTTAATCTTTCATTTTTAATTTGCATTTGTATTTTTATTTTTATATATATTTTCATTTTTATTTTTGTTTTATTTTAATTTTATTTTATTTTTATTTTTAATTTATATCTTTTTTTTATTTATTTTTTATTTATATTTCTTTATTATTTTGGTTAAAAATTTGTTTATTAGTAGATACTACTAGCTTATGGTATTATGACACTCGCTTTTTTTGCGACTTTCCAAGCGCTGAAAAAGTATCGCGAGAAAGGGAGAAATAATAAGTATAGATAATTATCGAATGAATGAGTGTATACACAATATAGGGGTAGTATAGACAAAGCAAAAGTATATAGCAAGGTAGTATAGCAAAAAAGAATCATGGCACACTATTTTTCAACGCTTGTTGTATACATTTTTCTGACATATCAACAATTCAATAGTTTGTAATTTTTATTTTATCAGCGGGCCATTTTAAAAATGTCTAATTATTTGACTTTTGGAAATAAAATAATGTTATCTCTTTCTATTGTTGTCCTGGTCACCCATTGCTTACTTTTATTGCACTTTTTTCAAGCCAATGTCATAATACCATTAGTATACCTTTGCTTGTTCTGAGATATTTTCTGTGCTTATTGGATCATGTCATGTAGTAATCATCTGACGGGTATTGCGAAAGTTGTTAATAAGTGCTCCGTTGCCGTTTAATCGGGAAGTTGTGTAATTAAATCGAATTTTAAAGGTAGTATCAATTAATATTAAATTTGCTTATTTCACTCCAAGAAGTGAAAATCCACCCGGATCCACTTCATTACTAGTGAAAAATTTTGATAAACCAGGGGCGCTAACATGAAATCCGGACGGTAAATTTTAGCGGTAATTAACAATTCTATGGAAATTTTAGAATAAATTCAAAAGATTGTCAAAGTTACCCAAGTTAATTTAACGGCAAATTTGTGATCGTCATGAAATATTTGTCGCATACAAATTGGCCGAAGTGAAAGTTACTTATTTGCAATTTCATACAAAATAACTTGGGTAACTTTGACCTTTTTTTGAATTTATTCTAAAATTTCCATAGAATTGTTAATTACCGCTAAAATTTACCGTCCGGATTTCATGATAGCGCCCAAGTAGTGGTCACTTCAAGAATTAATTTTTAATTAAGCGACGGCCATTGCATGTAACCTCTTTTCGGTTTGCGCACTTAGTTATCGATGAAGTATACTTCCTGAAGGCTGTATTGTCGATATGATGAAATCCGCAGTGAGAATACTAGTCGAAGTGAATAAAATAAAGTAAGCGGCTTTAATAGACGTTTGCGCTTAATGTTGACGAGTAAGCCAAAGACGTTAAAAATATCAACTTAAACTATTACTAAGTATTTTGTCAAATCGTCAGTCATAGCTTTAAATCTAAATTAAGTCGCCACTTAATATGAATTATTTATTGTGTTTCGACTGAATTTGGAACATCGTATATTTTACACAATTTACATTATTATTTAGGGCCGATTGTATGAACACCGCTAAATGAAAAAGAAATCCAAGAGTAATGATTAATCACTACTCAAGGATTTTACTTTTCGTTAATTGATAATGAACTATGCTAAATAAATTGTAGCCTCTCTTTTATTGCAGTTTTATAGCAGTTTTTTGTATGACTGGCAATACTTTTTCTATGACGTTTACTTTGAGGATGTTTATTAAATTTTTTTTTTGGTCATTTACAGGAGAATAAAATTTCAATTTCCGAATTTGACATTAGTCGTTGAATCCATTTTTAATAATTATGTTCTTTTATAAAAATATCTCGTTTGTAAGATCACCACACTTAAAATGTCAAAAAATCAAAAACAATTTTTTTTAGTCTCTGATTCAGTCACCAAAAAGAGAGGATAAAACAGATAGTAAAAAAAAATCATCGATTAATTTTCTGATTGATCATCGTTCATACAATGCAAACTACGCTAAATCAGAGGATTAATCATTTATCCTCGTTCATACAATCGGGCCTTAGAATAAAAATGTTTGCACCTTAAAGTGCAAAAAACATTGTTTTATGATATATTTGAGGTTATCTAGCACCGCGATTTTTTTTTTGTTCAAAACTCCATGTGTGGGATCTTATAGTACAAGTCTTCTTCTTTCAAATGCCGTTGAGTTTGCTCAAATATCTTTTTTTCTCGCCGAGATATCGCATTTTCGAATTTGCATGTTCGTGAATTTTTCGGTATGTTAATTAATTTTTAATTTAAGAGCCTCCCCCACCCAGCTCCCTTAATTCTGGCTACGCATCTGCTGGTTTGGCGCAGGTATAGTCTCCAAATATTTCCAAACAAATTAATCGAGAGCATTTAATAATGGGGAAAACGGTGGCCAATAAAACGTTGCCTTAACCTACTAAAAATTCACCTAAAATTTGACAGTTTTACTATGATTCATCTATCAATTTTTTCCACTATGGTATTTGTGTTCCCTAGTTTTAATTTTATTTAAAAATTCATAACAATTTTCCCACTCATCCCTGCAATGTGTATTGTTTAAGCTGTCATACATCAACGTATGATGACGGTTCATACTCCTGCAAAAGTTAAATGAAATTCTGCGGCGTTTTAACAAATCAATTTTAAATAACACCAACCGACTTAACCCTCGGAGAGATTTTTTGTAAAAACGGTACGTCTATATGCCATGCCAAGAGTACAACTGATTACGCAAAACAATTGAGCAACAACGCGACGATGTAGTCGCATTTGATAACGCTGCATGGAAAATGTATTTAGCAACATTTGGTCAACCGACATCAAACAATCCAAAAATCTGCGATTGAAATTGAGCTATATTTAGCGGTTTTCTTTCTATACAAAATGAAAAAATTTCCTGCCACCAATAACTTCGAATACCTTACCCTTCTGAAATATTTGTAGTTCAAGGATAAAGTAAAATTGTTAACCGTGACTTTAGTACGTCCAAATTATGTTTTCCTTTTATGTACACGTAGAAATATAGTCACGCCATGCCAATATATAAGGTGACCAAATTGGAAATTTTTCGCTACAGTTATTTTTAGAACAAACTTTAATCATTATTAATTAAGTGTGCTGACTAGTAACACCTACAAATAATTTAAAATAAAAAATCATAAATTTAATTTTTCATGCCTAAAATACTAATTTAACATTTTTATTCTACTTTCAGGTAAACAATTAAACCACATCAATGGCAAGTACAAGCGCACGCATTTATTCTATTAAGAACGCATATTCACTATAATCGCGTGTAATATATAACTCTCATAAAAACGCAAACTAATTCCAATGTATGTTACTTTATGGTCGAATAAAAATAAACTCATCTTATGTGTACGCGTGTATAATCAGTGAATCAGTTAATGCATGACCATAAAATTTTATTTTAAGCAAACAAAAATGAAAAACGAATATCATCCTTGGCAAAACAATTTATTTTCCGCGCACAATATAAATTAAATATCGATCGAATCATAAAAATGTTAAGGCTCACGCATCTCATCCAGTTTACGATATATGTACAAGAAAAATGCGATTTTCAATTAAATCGTAAATCTTGTGCAAATTTTAATATTCAAGACAACAGTAATCAAAAAATATTTTCGTTGTTCATATAATATGTTCTTCTATGCGTCTGGCAAACATCGACAAAACTTTGAATATTAGCAAAAATAATTTTTCAAAGTTAAAATTCAACAAAAAAAAAAAAAAAGTTTTAACCTTGTTATCAATCTCGTAAAAACTACTTCTTTTCGTTTTGTTCGACATTCTACACCAAACAAACAAAAACTCATTCTTATCTTGATTTATTATATCGTAAAAAAAAAACCGAAAACTTTTTTTTTTTTTTTTTCTAAGCTTTATCCCTAAACAAAAATAAAAAGCTAAAATATTCTACTCGGTTTTTTTTGTTTGTTATTTTTGTTTGCTTTATTTAAAGAAATTTTAGAAAAAACAACCTTTCTGTTTTGCAGCCAAAAAATAAAATTTACAATTCATCAAAAAGTTCGTTTGTATATGTATGTGCGAAGAGTAAAAGCTGTATCAATTTATTTTTTTATGCTGATTGCTGAAAAATTAGTGTTTGGTATTTTTTTTATTTTTTTTTGGTTTGGTTTGGTTTGGTAAATTTATCATTTTGTTTGAAGAATGTTCCTATATGATACTATCATAAACATAAGAACCATACTGTTTGATTTCCAATTTTTTGTGATGGCAATTTTCTTATTTAAACTTTTTTTTTTGTGTTGTGTTTACGTGCCTGTGTGTGTGTGTCGCATTTTGAAGAAGTCTTTTTTTTTCTTTTTGTGCTTTCGTTACCAAAAAGAAGCTTTTTTGTATATTTTGTGCTTCATCACCATTTGAATGAGATAGATTTTCTGTTTTTTTTTTTTTTGTATGTGTGTGTATGTTGTATATTAGTTTTTCTTGTCTGTTGACCCATTGAAATCGAAGTTATATAATTTCATTTCACTGAGTAGAAGTTTTTTTTGCAATTTTTTTATCTATTATTGGTTTAGAGTTTTGTGTGTGTATGTACGACTGTCATGATAACTACGTTGACATATTGAATTTAAGCGGAATGGGACAAAAATCGATTGGTAATACGAACGATTTTTTTATATCTTCGTTTATTTGATTACGGATAGAATTGCTAAAAGGTATCGATTTATCGGTTACCTTGCAATATTTGACTTAATTTTATTTTAGGTTTTTGTGATATAATAATGACAGAAGACAACACACTTTCTACGACCCTTAAGTTTTTTTATATGTTATTGAATTTGATTTTTTTTTTTGTGCGTTACGTGTATGTATAACAAAACCTTACCCCAAAGTATTATGTGTATTAAATTACTTGCCTCTTCATAATCATAATTTTGTTATTATTGTATTCTCTATAGCAAAAAAAAAAAAAAATAACAATTTTGTAACCTTAGAATATCAGAAAATTATTTCATTTTAGTTTTACACATAATTAGAAAAGGTGTGCGTTAAAAATTGGGGACATACTCATGATAATGTATATGGAAGGTTATGTGTTTTAAAACGAAATTAAAGTTTGAAATTGCAGTAAAATAGCTATTCGACTCTAGTTTAAGTCTGTATTTAGGCTTGGAAATGATAATAATTAGTTTTGCAGCATACAAACTAAAAACAGTTAATCTTTTACATTTGAACTTAATTTTTCGTCTCTTAACGTACCACATGCCTGTAACAGAGTTGTTCGTAAACAAGAATACCACATCAAACGAGACCAAGCTAAACCCATTTTGAGCATGAGCTCATTCACAATAGGGTGTCAATACAAAATAACGTTGGCAACACAATAATAAATGTCCTCGTATAACCAACCTCAGTTTACATCATAGCGGCATAATTTCTCGGGCAACAGTGCTATTTCCAATCGATGGAGATCATCCTCAAGGCCATCACATGTCCGTTGATTTTCTCAACAAGAATATTATTTTGAAGAAAAATTATAAAAAACGTCCGACTGACTCGAAAGTCAGATCCTATTTTAATGTTAGTTTTAACATGCTATGGCTGCATCAGTTCCCGCGCCGCCTTGCTTCTGTTCTGTTTTATCGCCATTATCGGTGTGCTCAAATTCGTCTATTATCATAATGTTCATGTGTTATTTAAAAGTCTCTTCTGTCAGACATCCTATCTGTTATATAAAATGATTAAAATGTTTTATCGAAGTAGTCTGTTTTAGTCATCATAAGCGGTGAACTTACTAGCTCCTGTAAAGCGTCTTGGTTTAATCTTAGACCCGTGTTTAAGTTTTACAACTATACATATTATACTTTAAAGATCTCCTAAATTTAATGGAGAATTTGAACGACTCGTTCCAAATGTGGAAGGTAATCAAATGATAGATGAAGAAGGTTCTGGCATTGGCAGTTGTTGTGATGTTGCACGTTTTGACGCAGATAATCTTGAGACATCAATATTGCCGAAAATGTACTCAAATCCGCATCTTCACCTAAACTAGATATTGTAAATTTCTTCATATAACAATGTTCGCAAACCCGAATATATGCTTCGAGCATGTAGTTTCAGAGAACAAGTCACCGACCGCCGTTGTTTTCGTATCATTTGATTTCGTTAGTGAGGATTTACACGCTATGCGGCATTCTGGTTTAATGTTACTTTTCGCTTCAGGAACAGATGACGGCTCTCTACTGACTATTATTCTAGAACTAATTCAAATCATAGTTTACAGAAGGGATTTTTGTTATTTGGCTTCTACCTTCAAGATAATTTTGTGCCAAACACACTGCTAACTCTTTGAGAAATATTTTTTTATTCTCGCTTTTGCTCGTATTCGATGATAGATGGGATAACTCAAATAGGCGGAAAGTTGCTAGGTCGGCTACGTCCACCATATCATCTACATGTATACGAAAATGACACATTTTATCGAAGGTATCAAAGCCTCCTTTGCTCTCCGGTTTCTGAGTTAAGCACTAGCTGCAATTTCCTTATTGGCATAAGCGGCTGGCCCAGCAATTCTGCTTTTTTTTTATCTTATTGTTCCAACTAAAGTGGTACTTTGGCTACATAAGTCTTCCTGGTAAAAAAATTTATTTATCGTTATATCATAAAGATCATTCCGAAACACGTAGTACTAAGTAGTTGATACGCAACTCCTGTCGATTTTTCTTCAATTGGTTGGGTACCCAAGTAAATCTCAACACATAGAGGACAGTTAGCTCTAGCATCTACATATAATCTAAAAGATTTTTGTACTGTATTTTCCGGGCTTTGATGGTATATACTGCTACAGAAAGAGCAACTTCCTCTTGTTGATACCAATTGTTCGTCAAATGTTAGCGCTTTTGATGGAGAAAAAGGTCCATTTAAATTATTTTGAAATATCATCCAAACACGGCGGAATTGAGGTAATTTATCATCCGGTAATCCGGCTGGCTGTGTTCTAGTATCGTCTATACGTAAAAACCTCGAAAAATGTTCAACTCTTTCCAATGGCAATACTAAAATATTTTAGCTGCTACTAAATTTGACTTCTCCTCACCAGCATAAAAAATTAAAGCTATATGCGTTTAGTTCATCTGCATTTGTGGCACGCCAAGGCCGATGTTTTTTGCATGTTTTAATCGACTATTCTCCTCATACATTTTCTTCACTTTCGATATCGCTCCAAACACTAAATGTTCAATTAGAGATGCATTGAGACCTTTGAATGCTTCGTCCCTTTCTATGGGTGTTTCTAAAAAAGAAGGTTCTGTTAGATGCAAAATTCTGCATTGTGACAGTCTCTGGCGGGCTGAGAATTGACCACCAGATCTGGGCATTGGCCAATTGTCTCGCCTACTTTGTCCATTGTATTTTTGCCTACGATTTGGTGCGATACTAACACTATTCGTTTCCTCTGTACATGTACAATTCCCGAAGATCCTGAAATTCTTCTTCTTCGGCTGAATTTTTTCTTTCACTGCGACTTACCAAATAGAGCAGCCTGTCCGTTACATTCATTTTGAGAAATATCTAAAACATTAATCAAGTAAAACAGAAAGAACTAAGACCTATCCAGTAGATATTACTGTTTTTCCCGGAAAAAGCAGTTATTTTCAAAAAATTTCAAAATAACTTTGCTTTATGCTATTGTCAATAAAAATCGTAAATATTCACTTGTATACTCTCACTGTACAACGGTCAAACTAAAATATTCACCTACTGAACAAAAATATAAACTAATAATTGTAGGGATTCACCGGCTTCTGCTGATAGTAAGTACATAATGTAGGTACTATGAGTAGAAAAAACAAAATAAAATCTAAATGTTGTAACAAAAAAATTATTTCCATACTAACTTTATCAAATATTGTTTCGGGAATAGAGTTCCCCACAATACGAAATTGATAGTGTGTTTATTTTTTTTCTGTGTTCCTGTTATACTTTTAAAATCCCCTTGAATTCTGTTTATTTAAGTTAAGTAATTTAATAAACTTTCAAATATGTATTATCAAACAAATCTACCGACGTATGAAGATGGAGGTTCTATTATTCACCAAAAAGAACTTGGGGAATTGTATTTCCCAAACACGGTTCTAAGGTTAATTTGCAGTCATGAATTTAGCTTTGAATTCACTCCATTTTCTTACAAAGGATTCAGGAAGGGCGTAGAGGATGGAATAACTGCCATATTTCTGATAAGACTTTTTTCTTTGTATGTGCCCTTTAAACAAATAAACTTTTCAAACAACATTTCGAAATTACCTGTTTCAGTATTCCACAAGAGTCCTAAGATTAAAGACAACTTATTTACTGAATATTTGAGGAGCATTTTCTAAGATCGAAGTCACCTAAATTCAATAAGTTAATCAAGTATCCCTTTAATGGTAATGCATATTGAAGGTTATCAGCTTCAGTTAAAACGTCAACAACTTAAAAACCACCTGTCAAAACATTATACATGCATCAGAGAACGAAGGTTCGTCAACAGCCAGTTGATTTAATGTCCTGGTTGCCATGTATGGATCACTTGCAGTTCCGTAAGTTACCGTACGAAGTCGATAACATTTTAATGGTTTCGAGGGAGTATTGCGCCACCAAATGCGTTGAAGGCCTTGTTAATCATTGTGAATTAAAATTTGACGATATATTTTGGCTATATCAGCCGAGAATGCAATTTTATATTTTCTGAAATGAAGAACCAATGAAAATAAATCTGTTTTAACAACAGGACCAAAATCATTTAATGAGATTTGTATAATGATACGTTGAACACATCGCGCAATTTGGTGGTAGTGCTTCAAAATTTTGTGACGAAGTGATGTGAAAGATAATAAGTTTTATTACGATGTCAGTCTATTATGTTCGGATTTTCGATAAATTTCGATTTTTGCATAATTCTTTCTTAACATTAAAAAATTGTCGACGGGCATTTTTACTTGCCAAGTTCTGTTATTCTATGGTTAATTTGAATTCCATTGAATATCTTCCTGAACTTAACCTTTTATGATTCTTTTGAAAATGATCCTCATACAATTTTTCTTCGAGAAAGCAGTTATTCTTAGCAGTAAAAGTCTCTAATTCCCAAAACTTTCTTATATGAAATTCGAGTAATTCAACGACCTTTGATGTTGAATTCGGGATTTGAATTATTTTGTACTTTCGTTTTCCGCTAAGAATATAGCCGAATACACTATCGTAAAACAATGGTAGTTCCTCAGTTAATTTAAATGATTTTCCTGTGAATAGTTCGTGATATAATTCTGTTCCGATCAGAATATCAATACGATCAGGAATGTTGAAATGTGGATCCACAAGTTTTATATAAATTATTTGGTAATGATTTAGCTTCGAATTTTTTGGGTAAAAATTGTAACTTTTGGTGGTACGTAACATTTTAAATTTATATTTTGTTCGGAAATTCGAGCTCTTCTTGATACATCCACCTTGTGACTGAGAGACGTAATTTTACTTCCTATCTCGACTACTTGTTTCGAAGTTGGGTGCACTTTTAAATTTAATAGACGACATGTTTTATCAGTGTCAAAGTTTAAATGGGAACCACTTTATCTAGTAAAACTCTTGCGAAAATATGATTACCACTGCTTGCAAAAGTTTTTACTATTGCTGTCCCCAGCATTATTTGTCCATTCGATGATTGATTGACTTAACTAATTTCATTAATTAAATTATTTATAGTTTTATGCGTTCAGTAACCACGAGATTAAGAGCAGAGTAAGAAAGTGAGTAAGAACAAGATTGAAAGTTAGACGGGAATGTTGAAGGATTTCTTCTATTTTTAAAACTATTTGGAGTCGATTTTGGTTTTGTAATTACCGAACGCGATTTTGTAATTTTTTAATGAAATTCTCTAAGGTTATCAATGTTCTGTCATTAGATCCTTTGATTACGTCTAAACGGCTAGCATCATCTAGTTTTTCAGAAAAGTGATGAATTAAAATAAGGTTCCATCTATCAACTGGCACCTTCAAAGCCTTCAACGAATTATAATTTTTTACCGCTTAATCTACAAATGCTATTAATGACTCCGAAGAGTTTGGAACAGGTGAATTAATGTCGTATAACTGTTTCAAATACATCTTTTGGATTGCTACTTCATTATTATACTTATTTTAGGGACAATTTAAACGGGCATACAAGAAAAAAATTTTGGCGACAAACATTAGCATCAAAAATAATAAATTGGCATCACAAATAATATTTTGGCACCACATATGAAAAAACAAACAAATATTTTTGAAGGACATTATTAAATACTGTGGCGACAAACATTGACATCAAAATTAATAAATTGGCAACAAATATAATATTTTGGAACAGAAAAAAATAATTTTTAGAGTAAAAAAATCGAGACAAAAAATTAAATTTAATCGATACAAATTATTTAATATTTGATGGGGGATCGATATAAAATATTGCAGTGTCATTAATAGATTCTATATAATCCGCTCCTACGTGCGGCACGCAGTGCGACATGTTTGCCTATCCTGGCTCCTACGTCCCTCGAAGTTTAAATTTAAGGCCCCTCGGAGGGCTAAGAGCCCGTGAGAGTTACCGAAGCCGTTGCCTCTACAATTCTAAGTTAAATTAGGGATCTCCATTTTCCAGAATATTTTAAAGCTAATTTCAATTTTTTAATTTTTAATTTATTTATTTATAAATTTCTTGCCAGTTAATTATTTTTGTCGCCCAAAATGTTTATTTCGATGCCAAAAAATAATTTTTTGTGTACCCTTCCAATAGTGCCAAAAAATTATAAATTTTGCCAAATTATTATTGTGATGCCAAGAAATTTTTGTTTGTTGCTCATTAATTTGTGCCGTTTTATTATTTTTTTGTAACTCAAATATTAATTTTTTGTGTGCCGGTTTATTGCCAGCCATTATAAATATAGATACATTTGAAACTTAAAACATTGAAGTAAAATAGCTATTCGACTTACAAATTGATAATAATTTATTTCGCAGCATACAAACTAAAAACAGATGATCTTTTAAATTTGTATTTAATGTTTCGTATCTTATACCACATGCGTGAAACAAATTTGTTCGTAAACAAGAATACCACATCAAACGAGACCAATACTTCATTATCAAGTATTCACCATAATGTTAGTTTTAACAGGCTAGGTCTGTATCAGTTCCCACGCCTCCTTGCTTATCGATGTGCTCAAACTTTTCTTCTATCATAATATTCATTAGCTTGCACGATCGATAGAAACAAAGTACAGAGTGGTAAAAATATTAAACACCGCTTAAACCTTTAAAAGTCTCTACTGTCATAAACACATTCTATCTTTTATATAAAATGATTAAAATGTTTTACCGAAGTGGTCTGTTTTAGTCATCGTAAGGGTCAACTTACTAGCTGGCGTATCGGCCCTGATATTTATGAATGAACTCCTGTATAGCGTCTTGGTTTAAGTTGCAGTCATGAATCATATGGTCTATGTTCTCATATTTATGGCTACAATCGCATGTACTTGATTGTACTACATAGTTGTATTTTTCGAATGTATTTGGCTATTTAAGTACCATTTTTTACGCTAGTCACTAGAAATCAAAAGCAATCTTACCATCCAAAGAATTACTCCATTATTCTTACCAGTTTGAAATTGACATTTTTCGTATACGTCGCACTTAAGGCATCTCAAAAGGTCTGCATATATAACGGTTTTCCTTTTCTAATTTTATATTCCGCCAGCCACTCTTCTAATAGTATAACAATCGAATCGCGCTTGCTACTACACCAACAGCGTCGTTTGACACCGTTCTGTATGTCCTCCTGGAGCACTTGCTAGTGATCTTTGTCCTTCTCCTTAGTGCAAGGAATAATTTTTTAGTACCTACCTACCCTATTCACGTGAGAGGCGACACCGAGCCATTCATCAAAATCAATTCCTAGCCGTTTGACTGTTTTCATCATTTTAATTCTCACACGGTTAACTAAAGCCAAAAATAGTCTTCTAATGCCGAGTATACCTTCAAGTTGCAATTCAGCCAGAGAAGCATTTGTTTATTATAAAGTAAAGATTTGACACACAAATGTATATCGAGTTGTACATTGGTTATTAGTTATGTACAAAGTTGGCGGTATGTGATCATTGAAGTTGTATACTAAGTTGTGGATGGTGGTTGTTATATTACTGATCTAGGTTGTATACCAGACTCTGTCTGGTAGGTCTCCATGGTTTTTGGGGAGTATTTACAGGGGTTTATGTACATCGATGGGGTATTTACAGGGGTTTATGTACAAAGTTGGCGGTATGTGATCATTGAAGTTGTATACTAAGTTGTGGATGGTGGTTGTTATATTACTGATCCAGGTTGTATACCAGACCCTGTCTGGTAGGTCTCCATGGTTTGTGGTAGTGAGTTAGCTGGTTTTCGTTGTTGTATAGTTGCTTGGTCTCATCCAGGTGTGTAATTAGGCATGGTGGTGGGTATTTTGAGTTTTCTTCGATGATGTTTTCGTCTAGGTTTGTACTGCGTTTGATTAGAGGATTATCTGATAGTGAAGCTTTTTCGAAAAATTGTATGCAGTTGTTTATTAGGAATTTATCGATTCTCTCAACCTCAGCTTCCTTGTATAGGGTTGCGTTTCTTATGTATTCATAAGAGTCTGGCTTTCTACTTATGTTAGTACAGATTCTCAGTATTCTTCTCTCGAAACAACGAAGTTTTTCCATCTGGCATGACGATAGATCCGACCACGCTGGGAAACCATATCCAAGAATTGGTCGTATGAGCTGCTTGTAGCAAATCAGCTTAATTTTCCTTTGCAGATTGCTTTTGTATTGGATCACTGATTTGATGCTGTTGTATGCGATTATGGCTTTCTGCGTTATCGGCTTAGCATGCCGGTAGGGCTTTAGGTCTTCTGTCATTACAATTCCCAAGTATTTAATTTCTCTTGCTTTCTTGATGATGTTGTTGTTAACCTTAAGTTGTATATTCTTATAGGTTTTCCGTTGTCCCTTGTTGAGAACTTTGCTGCCAATGAAACAAATTGACTTACATTTTGTCGTGTTAATTTGGATTTTCCATTTCGTGAAATATTCATGTAGTATTTTGAGGTGATTGTTTAACCTAACTTCCGCATTCCTCAAATTTTTCATTGATGTATATATTACGATGTCGTCAGCATATTGCAAGGTTTTAATGGGAATAGGACAAGTCTCAGTAGCTGGTAGGTCAGAGGTATACGGTGTATATAAGATTGGCCATAACAAAGATCCCTGAGGTACTCCCGCCCTCACTATAAATTCCCTTGATAAAGTTTCCTCTACCTTGACCTGAAAACGTCTGTCCGTCAGAAAAATATGAACTAACCTAATCAGTCTTGCGTCAAATTTCATCCTCAATAATTTGAAAATAATGCCATCGGTCCAGACCGTGTCAAAGGCCCTCTCAATATCTAGGAAACACGCTAGTGTTGGTATCTTCTGATTGAGTTTAACAAAGACATCATTTTTAAGAATTACCACAGCGTGAGTAGTGGCATGTGCCGCTCTGAAGCCAAACTGATTCTCAGGGATCAGACCAAACTGCTCACAATGTTCTTGAATTTTTGTAAGTATAAATTTTTCGTATATTTTACTCATACAGGAGAGCAGAGGTATCTGTCTATAACTGGAGGGGAGATCGGTCGCTGTGGTGCTGTGGTTCATCCTGATACTAGATAGTTTGCTATTCCAATGGCTTTCATAATGGATCTGTATGAGTTATTTTATTAATTTACTAGCGTTATTTACTTGTGATTTAATTGTATGCGAATTGGGAAGATGCCTGTTTCTAAATAACTGCCTACGTAGCGAATTTTTTAATCTGATAAATTTGATAATTCTAGGCGGGAGGGGAATCTGTGAACTGTAATTTATAGTTGTGGTTGGAACACACCTCTGAATTGAATTACCAAGAAGGGTTTGTAGTTCTAGCAGTATTTGGTCTATTTCATTCCTAGAAAGCGATTTATTCAATGGGATATCTATGTGCTATCAAGCCTCGAATCGAGATGGCGATTGAACTCCAACCAGTCAACCGCACCATAATTAAGGATCTGTTTCGGAGGGTGTCTAGGAACTACAAAACCGAGCGACACCCTAAGCTCAACCGCAGAGTGATCAGACTCAAAATCCAAAGTCTTAAGATTTGGATAGCTCCACTGATCATGATGTACGACAACATCATCGGACATTAAAAAGATATCCAAGTACGAACTGACCGCGCCTCTGTGAAACGAGGGGAGGTCTGAATGCATTAATATTAGATTTTCAGACATATAATTTGTATTTAGCCAACTAAACAAGTCCTCTCCGCTTTTATTCGAAACCGCATTTCCCCACATACTGTGTTTAGAGTTCAGATCACCTCCCAAAATTATTTGAGAATCCGCACCTGGTTTTAATTTCATAATTTCCGACAGATCCCTTGTATCCAGAGAAATATTACCCTTGCCCGGAGTAAAATAAGCTGATACTACCACTACCTCATAACCGGCATTCTTTATTTTAAAAATAATTGCCTCAATAGACCTAAGAGCTGTAGGGTTATTCATCAGAACACAATCTATCCCTTTTCTAACTAATATTCCCGTTCCACCTCCACTACGATTAAGTCTATCATGTCTAAAAAAAGTATAGTTCCTAAAAGCGACTTTATTTTTAGGTGTAAGCTTTGTTTCGCTTAATAATACTATATGCGGTCTAGTTCCGTTAAGGAAAACCTCAAGATCATGCTTTTTCTGCCGACTAGCTAAGATTACTAGCTTGACTGTTCATTGAGGATTTGTTAGATTTGCAAAAAAATTCGAATAGTGCAATCATTCTTGTTATTGGATCCGTCATTGCGTTGAATGTCGGAGTGAAATCATAAAATTTAAGAAGTGTCTCAATGAATCCCACCCCGAACATCTCACTACATGTTTGATCCCAGCGCGTTTCCTGACCATTGACCGGATTTAACAATGTTGGCTCATTTGGAGTATGACTCACTACTTTAGCCGCATTACTAGGGGCAACTACTCTCGAGTAAGAAAGTTCTGGTTTATAAAACCTATTGTACATCTTTTGTTCCTCCTGCCTAAATTTCAACTGCTCTTTTCTGTCTACTAGCTCTTTGTACTTAGGGCACTGCGTGTAGTTGGCTGGGTGTCCGACTGATTTACATAGTTAACACAATAGAGTGCTGTTTCTTTGTCCTTCTTAGCACAAGTACCAGGCTCACGCGTTTCATCACATTTAGTACATCTGTATTGCATACCGCAATTAGCTGCAGCATGCCCATATTTCTGACAATTGTAGCATTGAATGGATTCACGTCTGACAAACCTTTCAAATCTAACTTTCTGGTGGAGTATGTACTTAATGTTAGTCAATACTGATACGTCCGTCATTAGGTTGAGTTGTAAAAGCCAGTAACTAGGGTCACGTCCATCTTTGTCGGGATCCTTAAATTCGTATTTGGTAACTTTTGCAATATGCTGACTTACCTGAAGATCAGTTAGTGCCTCCTTGACGTCTTCCTCAGAGAAACTGCCATCTATCCCCTTCAACACCATTGTTTGTTGCTTCACCGGCGTGTACGTATAAAAATTGTTATTTTTGATCTTAATAATTTCCATTGCTTTAATGAAGCTATATCGATATCCGTAGTGATAATATGAGTGACATTTTTATTAACTCTTTTTATTGAGTATTTGTTTTTATCCATTGCACTATTAAGGCTCTGAATTACTTCTTTTGTATTAATATTATAAGCCACTATCGGAGGGATTTTATCTTTTCTTGTTAGACCTTTAACGTGTGTCACTGTATTATTATCATATTGATTCGGCACTTTGTTAAATTGTCCACCTATCTTTGCAGGTATTTTGAGAGTTGTTTCCATCTCTTCTCGCGTGGTTTTTGCTTTGCGCGAAACTTTTAGCGGACTCCATGACTCTCCGTCGTTATTTGAGATCACGATGTTTTCATTTATATCGATCTCGTCTTCTGTCTCTGTGGAATAGTCACTCAGAGCACTCATAAATTTTTTGACGTACCTTGATACGTCTGCATTGCTTTCTCTTTGCCGTTTTGCGCTTTGGCTTTCGTTTTCGTTTGCTTCTATGCTATTTATCTGGCCGTTTTCAGCTTGCGGCTTGCTTGTTTTGTTGGAGTTTCCATCCTCTGCCAGCAAAGGGACTTTATTTGCCTCCGTTAAATTTTTGAGGTTTGCTAGCTCGGCTAATATTTTGTTGTTAGCTTTGGTTATCATCATATTTACAAAGCCTATTGCTTTTTGATCTAGTGGCTGTGCTTTGCTGGTGTTGGCTGCTTTAGGCATTTTTTGGCCGCGCATCCCACCGGGCGCTCGCACACACAATTATCCTGTGGTTGGATGTTTATTGATTTTCTTTTTTCCCGATACTTCTCTATCGCTACTTTCTCGTTTTATTATGTTAATTTTCTTCGCGAACCGCCCCGGGAGGTTCGGGTTTAGTTTTCATAACGTTTTTGCTTTAAATGTTTTTATTTTTTTTCAGCGAAAAACAAAGACATTCGTTGACGTTCAAGTCAAGGCCTCAATCGACAGACAATTAATCCTCTTTAGCTCATTAAATATACTAGGCTATCAAAAATTATCAAAAGCTCCAGATACTTCTAAACAACTAAAACAGACTTTTGCTCAAACTGTCTCACCATATTGGCAAGTCCTTGGGCAACTGAATCATTTTCCTCAATATCATCAGGTATAGTGTTAAGTAAGCATTTATTGGTCTTCTTTCAACAACTGGTCGGAAAATTATCCTTACCTATCAAGGTACTAAGTACCTCCAAAGTATTTAACTTTCCTGTACTGAACTTGTTGACGAAACCTCGCAGGGTTCCGCATTTCCGTGTTCAGTTATAAATTGTTTCAGGCGACGCTATCGTTTAACATTAATAGACTTAATGTAAGCATTCCTGTGTGCTACGTAACTAAGCTTCTTACTTGCTGTTACTTATGGCTCCATTTTTCTTTAAAATACCTTTCTTGTCCGATGAACTTGTTTCCCCTTGGTAGTTTAAGGTGCAATGATCGAAAATTTGATGTTTTCCCTATGTGTCCAAAGGCATGCCACTTAAAGCACGTTGATACCTTGACAAATTCATTTCGTATGATGACCTTCCTATGTATAACCGACAGTTTATGTGACCCGACATACGCTTTTGCCATCTTTTGGTCCAGTTTTAAAACAATGTTTTATGTCTTTAGTTTTGATTTATCTAAAGTTTTTTACCAGTCTAGCATTGAACAATTTCTCGTTATTATTTTTCTTCATTATTATAATACCGACCATAAGAATGGGTGAGTTTGCGGTTTAGTTTTGAATTAAGTTGGAGTTGAAAGTTGATTTTGGGGTTGAATAGGTGACTTGAGGGTTGGGTTAAGGTTTATTTGGTAATTGCGGTGGCGGTTTCTTTATGATTGAGCTAGACGTTAGGTTGGAGATTGAGTTGAGGTTAAGCAAGGGACTAAGGGCTTCGTATCCAATTCAATTCTAAAATAATCCCTAGTTAGTTTGGGATTATTTGAGAATCGAATTGGAGATTAAATTGAGGTGAATTAAGATGGATTCACGAAAGCACATAATTTTCGGAAGTGAAGTTTTGTTCATGTTACGAGTATAGGGGATCCAAATTACTAGAGTTTCGAAGTATCCGAGTATTTTAATTTTTAATACCCGGGTTACCCGAATACACGGAAACATTTTACTGTAAACTATTTCTCCTGGTCTTTGAGTTTCTAAATTGCCCATATTACTTTCTAATTCGCGGTTCCCTTGAATTTTAAAATGATTTGTTCATAACCATATTTGGTTGTTAACCTGGCTGCAAACACTAGGTTATTCCGGTTAACAGAGCCAGATAAATATTTTTTAAAAAAGGTGAAATTTTTAAGAGTTGGAAAATTCAGTTTCAATCTGATAATGAGGATTAAGAAAAATATATTCTTGCCTTGTTTGTATTTATTCTGCGTAATTTTGAAAATTCAAATTCTAATGCACCCTCACAAGCAAGTACGGTCCCGCTATCACAACTTAATTTATTTACCAGTAAATCTACGGGTTTACCAGCCAGAGATTTATGCGGCATTACATTTTGAATCCAAACTTAAGCTGGTAAATGAATTAACGAATTTTTACATCATAAAGTCAAACGCTGAAGAAATTTGTCGAATTCTGATATGAGATATGGAATTCTTTGATCGCAAGATACCAGAATTCGATATATCATTCCAAAATTCGAGATGGTGTATCAGAATATCACATGATATATCCAATTCTGATATGACATCTCGAATTTTGAGATGATGTATCGAATTCTGAAGCCATAAGATAATATATCAAATTCTGATAAGACCTTGCGAATTTTGACGGAATATGTTGAATACGGAAAAATTAAAAATATCGACCTGACATATAAAATTTGAATTGTGATATCAAATTTTTACGTCATATGTAGAATTTTAAAACAAAAAATTGAAATTCTGATATAACCTATCGGATTCTGACATAACACATCGAATTTTGAGACGATTTACGGAATTCTGAAAGCTTCATGATATATTTAACAACCTTTCAAATTCTGGATGGACATAACGAATTCTGATGTATTGAATTTGGTCGTAACTAACTGCAGTTTTGGCTTGACATATCGAATTCTGACATCATAAATTCAAATCCCGTCTTGATATATTAAACTATGCCTTGACTGATACATTTAATACATAAATTCCGACAACAAAAATGTAAATTCAGACGTGATACATCAATTCTAACATCATAAATTCAAATTCTGACACGACATATCGAATTCTGGCTTCATATCATGATACATCGAATTTGAACTTCTAATAGTTGATTTATGACATGACGTATTGAATACTGTTATGAAGTAACCAATTCTGACACAATTTATCGGATTCTGGCATAATATCTCGAATATGTGACATTTCGGTTTTTTGGCATGATATATCGAATTCTGGCATAGTACATATATAGAATTCTGACATCATAAATTCAAATCCCGTCTTGATATATTAAACTATGCTTACTAATTCCGACAACAAAAATGTAAATTCTGACATGATGTATCAAATTCAGACGTGATACATCAATTCTAACATCATAAATTCAAATTCTGACACGACATATCGAATTCTGGCTTCATATCATGATATATCGAATTTGAACTTCTAATAGTTGATTTATGACATGACGTATTGAATACTGTTATGAAGTAACCAATTCTGACACAATTTATCGGATTCTGGCATAATATCTCGAATATGTGACATTTCGGTTTTTTGGCATGTTATATCGAATTCTGGCATAGTACATATATAGAATTCTGACATCATAAATACAAAGTCTGATATTGCATATCTAATTCTGACATAAAGTATGTAATTCTACATGATAACTCAAATTCTGGCATCAATAATTCAAATTCTGATATGAGAGATTCAAATTTTGATAAGATATATCGAATTCACTTATGATTTATCGAATCTTGGTATGGATTATCTATTTTTGGCATCAAAAATTCAAATTTTGACGTGACATGTTGAATTTTGACATAACCAACATAATTTATTTTATTCTGGTTTGGTGTATCGACATGATGTAACGAATTATGACATCAAAATTTCAAACTCTGAAATTTCATATTGAATTCAGGCATGATACATCGAATTCAGGCATGATACATCGAATTCTGACATTATGTACCGAATTGTAACATCAAAAACTCAAATTAGGACGGGATATATCAAATTTATCGAATTCTGATATCATAAATACAAATTCTAATATTGCAAATCTAATTCTTTCATCATTTATCAGATTCTGGCATGATAATTCGGATTCTGGCATTAAAAATTTCAAATTCTGATGTGACTAGGATTCTGGCATAACATCTCGAATGTGTGTCATGGCAGTTTGGAATTCTGACATGAGATATCGAATTTTGACATCTAAGGTTCTAATTCTGGCATGGCATAATACTTCGCATTCTGATGTGATATGTCGATTTCTGACATAGTTTATTGAATGGTAGTAGCTTGGATATAATATTGTCTCATTGTGTTAATCCAAGGGAAAGAACCCTATTGATTTAGAATTTACTTCTTTTAGGGTGTTCGACTATACGAAGGGTTATTGACCAACCTCTCTAAAATTGATAGAAAATAAAAGATATATCGATGTGAAACTTTTTCATAAACAGTAGCTATTAATAAAATGAAAAAATAATAAAATGAATTGTCTGGCTAAGAAATCATCGCAGTCATTTTGCGATTGAAGTAATACGTTCCAAAATAACATAAGGTACAAAGCTGTTTATTTCAATGAAAATGGCCTAAAATGAATTAAAGTGAAGTGAAGTTATGGCATATACCCAATTAGGATATAACTTGGTTAATTCATACCCGATTTGGATGAAATCCAACATGTCAAATGGAAATGCGATTTTCATAAGTATTTAGATGAATTTCTGAAATATAGTCAATTAGGGTGAAACTTGGATATTTTTTAACTTAGTTTGTTAGTTCATCTGTTTTTGGATGTTAGTTCATCTTAGGATGTTAGTTCATCGGTTTTTGGATGCCAATGAAGTCCCAGGACTGACACTATGGAAGTCAAATCACTGCATAATTCTGCTGGATATTGGATCGCCACTTTCTCTGTGAAAAGCCTCCTTGGTTCAATAAATGTATCATGTTCTCTTTTAGGTGGGTCGCACTTGTCGCATCTTGAGTACCAGATACAAATCATCAACGTAAAAGTCTTCCAATAAATGTTGAGAAATGTTTCCATCGCCGTCATCATGAGCTAACTGTTTGAGTGTCCTTATTAGTTTAAGTTTATCGTAAGTTTATAATATCTAATTTTCTGACAGGAATTCTCTCGCCAAATAACTCGTTGATAGCTTGAATGCCACTCTCACCTTTGAAGTTGTACTCTACGTTTTATCATCACTGCTGTGTTGCATTTGAGCAATTTCCATCATGAGCCCCATCTCTAAATATTCTCTCATTTGTTCGATATACTGCTCTCGTAACTTTTCGTATTTAGCTAATTAGCGTTCAAGTGTTAAGAAGCGCTAAACGGCCACACACTTGAAGAATTCTCCAGTTTGCACGATAATTTATTAAATGAAAATTTAAGAACTTAACTCCCGTCTTCCTGCATTTTGTGCGTGTTAGAAAATATTTCTTCACATGTTTCATCTTCTGGTGATAATATATTGTCTTGTGGTGTCTCTTCGATCTCCCAAAACTGTCGCAGGGTTTTATCTAAGTCGATATCCAACTGAATGTTAAGTGTCATATAGGCTGATGAGCCACAGCATTGACTTGTGTTGACCAGATAATCCATCCAAAAATAGTCTTTTGTAAAATGGTTGAATTTAATTGTCGGTACCAATCAAAATATCTATAGGTGCTGACTTTTAAGAATCAGGGTCAGCCAGTTGTATGTCCTTGAGTAATTGAGTATCTCCGACTTCGATGTTGTAGCTTGGCATTTTTTATGGTAATTGGTTGATTATTAAAGCATTTTCTATCAATTATTTCAATTATTAAAGTCTTCCCCTTCGATATCACCGAACTAGCTGATGTGCCAGTTATGTAGACGTTAGTTCTTTGACTTGGTAATCGTAGCCGTTGTACTCAATTTTCAGAGATTAAAGATGATTGCGATCCGGAATCTAGAAGAGCACTGCATCTGTGATTATTCCCAAATTCATCTTTGACAAGAACAACCACAGTTGGTCGAATTGCATGCAATTTCTCAACCTCTGGTGGTATGGTTTCCACTATGGTATTGTAACTGGTTGATCTGATTTGTTATATGAATTAGCATCTTCTGGGGTAGGCTGTTTGCTAGCTGTAGTGTGTAAAACATAATTTCTTCTCTGCTACCAATTGCTTACGTTTTGGAATCGACATGTCTAGAAATTTGTCACATCTATTTAAATAGTCTTCTCCTGTGAATATTGGATACTTATTGGTATCGGACTGTTATCAAAGTATTGATTCATGTAGAAGGAGGGTGAGGCTTCGTTTTTGCAATGAACTCAAACTTCTAGCGCGTCGCTTCTTTTATTTAAAAAAAGTGAATAATTAATCTAGCGTTGGACAATCAATTGTGGCAGTTTCGTAAGCCCATGCTTCCTTGGAATCATTATCTAGCTTCTTTACTAAAATGTAGATCTACCAAGGATCACGACTTTCGGCCTTCTCACCAAGTACTTTCAATCCACGCACTACTTCGTCTGATACATCAGATAAATGACGAAGAGATTTTGCACAACCTTGGTTTAGGTTAGGATACTCCATGAATTCTTTTAATAAAGTGTGAACACGTGGGCATCAGTGACTGCTATGTGATTAATTAATGAATATGCTTCACCTTTGAGTAGACGCTTTAGGTATTGCAGCTTATGAACCTTGGAAATGTTGTCATTGTTATGAATTGATGCTTCGAATAGACGGAAATGACGGAAATTCAGAATATTTACCACTAAATCCCGGAATATTGACACATGAGAAACGCACCTCAGTTTCTCGCTTATTTAAGGAAGACATCTGTTGAAGCAAATTAGCCTGATTGAGCATTAGTTCATTCATAGAGAAATTGTTTGGGTTTTGATATTCGTTGTTTTTCTCATACAGTTTTTCTGAATTGATTTTTGCATTGAGTCAAAATGGTATGCTTCAATTTTTCCTATGAATTCGGTATGCGCGTCATCGAATTTTCTTTTCACACTTTTTCCGAGCGCTTGGAATTCTTTCCGCTCGTCAGATTGGAGTATGATATATGCTCGTACATCCAGTGAAGTCCTCACAAGGCGAGAGCTCCAAATACATAAGGTCAGTTGAAAAACCAAATCGAGAAATTTCTTCCGACTATTGCTTATTCGGTTCACCTGCATCAATGCTGTGCTAGCAAAATAATCAGTGACTGCTAATCCTTTTTGGTCATTGGAAGAGGCTGTAAAAACTCCATCAACATCAATCCGAGATCACAATCACATCGTAATCATTGTCCAACACGCCACGTAAGAATAATTTAGCTTTACCTCGAATGCTAGAGGCATTATAGTAGTACATCGAGGCAAACGAGGTTTGTCCGGAACTTATAGGCGGAAGCATCCTGCCTGAAACTACATCACTTAAATTACGGGAGAGTTGACTGATACAGCTGGTATCCGAAATCTCACACTGCAGGTTATTACTTAACCGGGAGAAATTTACTACATCAGCTTTTATGCCCAATTTGAAGCAAACAAACTCCAGAAATTCGATACTACCTAGTTTAGGAACCAGTTTGAATGCTTTACAGTCTTCAATCTCCAAACAAGTTCTATCCATGGCTAATTTCATTTTCAGACATATCCGGATCAAATTTCGAAACGTGTAGCCATACCGTCGGTACAATGACCTTAACCCCAAAATTTTCCGAAAATTGTCTGATACCACAGATAGTTTTAGTGCTTAGATTTTGAAAATTCTTGTTCCCAACTGCAGGCACGGCAACATTGGAACTCATTGAAGAAGTCACCATATTAGAAAAGGTCCCAGTAGAGGCCAGAGGTTTTTGCATGGCTGGTAGTAAGACCGCGGGACTAACAGGTATAACAGCAGGCAACCCAAAACTAGGTATACCTTTTACGATTTTATCAGATGTTATTTTCTTGAGAGTAGAATTATTTTCTTAATCGGACATAATCCGTGAAGCTGAATCTTTAGTTGACCTTGTATCAGAACTTAAAGGCATAAACGATGTAGTAGTCGTGGATGACAACTCATTCAGACGATCGAGGAGCATGCTAAGTTCTTGTTTGAAACAGGTAATCTCATTCACCAGCTTTTCAACAAAAGGCTGCGGGGCGGTATTGGCGCTAAAATTGCAGTCCATCATTACCTTAATGAATGACTAATTCTTCATAAGGTCCTGCAGTCACAATAGAACCACATAATGTATGAGCATTTCCGTGTTTGGTTATATGCCGCACGGTCCACTTCAGCACAACCATATAGTGGATCATTTTGCTACAAAAACCAGAGCAGCTGATCGTCTGGTTATTAGTAAATGCCAAGCTGCATTTATAGCAATCCATATTTTATATTTATCTCTTTATATTTTTATTATATTTCAACAAACGTCAATATACCCTTCAATGCCCACTTACAATTCAAAATACATAATATCCGTAACAGAGATGTCATTTGGCCACCACGCAAATGCGATTTGACTCCGTTGGATTTGTTTTTGTGGGGAGCCGCTAAGGCTAACCATCCAGAGACTATCCAAGACTTGAAAGATCAAATCGAAGTTGCATTGATGTGGTAGGAGCCAACACAGTCAAAAATGTTCAGAAAAATTTGGTTGACAGAATGGGGTACTATAAAGCCAGCCTTGGAAGTTATTTGAATGAAATTGTGTTCCTTACTTAATGGCAATGTGTATACATACTCTTTCTAATAAAACAAACCGCTTTGAAAAATATTCATTTGTCTTTGAATTTAGACTCAAATTAAATTGCAAACGTTAGATGGGCCACCCTTTCGATCTCTAGACATAACACTCTAGAGGCTCATTTTATTCATTCATTTCTTACTTTCGGCTCGAAAATTTTTCAAATTTTCCGAGATTTTCCACTAGAAACTGAAATTTTTTCCTGCGATAGCTACTGACAAATCACATAAAAACGATGCATTCATTTCAAATTTGTGGATTCTCCTGATTTTCCGATATTTTCCACGATTAGGTTAATCAAAACTTTCCACGTAAAACTATTTATTACAACAATTTATATTGCAATCCATGTATTTCTATTTACATTCGGCTGAAAATCACTGATTTTTTTTATTTTCGGGTGGAATTTTAATAACGTAATCTGCATTATCGACTTTTTACTTTCGGCTAACTTTTACAGGGTATGGATAGAGCCATGTAAATAAAACTACATATTATCAAATCATTTGCATAAAACATAAAAATATAGATGAATTGTGATTCAATCGCCGGGTCGATAATTTGTATTCTCACACTAAATACAACACATCCACATGTAATTAACGATCGATAATTGGTTACTTGTTAAACCTGAGACGGAAAATACAACCCATACTAAGCACTCGTTGAATTTTCAGCGCGGTTTTAAATCATAAAAATTTAACGGTGACAATTAAACTAATTCTTAAGGAAAACCAGAAGCGATCCGCAGGTCTATAAAGTGTATATACAATACTAAGGCCGCTATTCCATCATTTTATATCCAAGTAGTATATGCGTGTTTGGTTTGATTGTAATTGTTGCTCGTATAACTTAAGTTTGTGGCAGATCTTTTCATTAAAAATAATTAGACATTATTAGTACCAACAAGTTCTATTATATTTCTCTAGTTATTTCGAATAGACAATTTCAGTTATCATTTTTGAAATAAATCGAAATGAAGAAATGAAGAAAATTATATTTTGCATAATAAATGTCATCGATAAAAAATATTCTATCTTGCCAAATTGAAAGTCTGTACCAGAAATAACAAACTTTTGACACTTTAACAGGCATTTCAAAGTTTCAAATTATGAAACCACTAAATTTCTGACGGAGGTTCACTGTCAAATAAATCGTCTTGTTGGCATTATGGTATTGAAACATTGCTTACGAATAAATATTCAGAAAGGTATGTTTTCTATTCCGATGAACTTTCAGATTTGAGTCATTTGAATAGTTGAACAGCAAAACATGAAAAGAGCAAAACTCACATTACAAACCCTTTGGGTATTAAACTAAGAAACAGCATTTCTTGCTCCAGATATGAAAATTGATTTTACTCTGGTTACTTTCCATTTTTTTCGAAATACTGCCAGTTTTAAAGATTAATTTAATAAAAGACACAAAAGAATTGCCAACATCGTGGAATCGTTTAACAATGAAGCTGGAACCACATCAGGATCACATTCATCTCTGAATATACTGTTAGAGCTCGATGAATATCTTCGGTTTCAATCCGTGATGCTAATACGGATATACTTACTATTCTGGCTTATATATGCCGATTTAAAAATTCAGTACACAGTTTGAAATAACCTGCGGGTCAAAAGATTTACGTTACTTAAATGTCATAAATCAATTAACTGCTGGGTAACCATTAATTCACGTTTTTCTTTAAAAAAAACCCAAAAATATTTTGGATCGTTTCTTATATTTTCCTTAATACTTTATACTTTATCTCAAAGTAGCTTTCGAAAATTTGGTTATACACCGTGAATTTACGTTTCCTTTCCTCGGAATAGAATTTCCGATTTTTACCATGGAGGATATTGATTTGGTTTTGCCACAGAGGAACAAATAATTCTATGCCAGTAAATATGATTTTGTAGAATTTCTCCACGTTAATATCTATGTTGCCGCTGGTAAGTCCCTTCTTCCAATTAATCGGCTTGCAGTTTTGGTGATTATTACTAATGTTATTGCCTTTGCCGTCAAAAATTATTTCCATGGATTTGCGGTTAATATCATTAACATCGGTGATTCATTTACTTTAAATAGGATTCGTTCATTTGTAAAAATCAAGTCTAAAATTCGGTCTAGACCATTTAAAATCTTACAAACTTGGCTTAGAATTATGTCAAAAACAGAATTGATGAACAAACAATCTGTTTCCAAACTACCCTTCGTCATGTTACCAACTAATAGTTGGAAAAATAAAATCCAACATGATTAAGATCGTGTAAGCTGAATAAGCAGCATTGTTGATTTGAATTATTGTACCGCAGCAGGCATTGTAAGGTGAGATTGGTGAGCCAGACGGAATATATTATGCGACATGTATGAAAATTAATTTTTTGTTGAATGCAATTTTAACACATAATTGCTCGATAAACAAGTTGGATATTTCAACATACTCATTCGATATTGATGTATCGACAGCTATATACACTGCGCCAATTAAAAAACGGAACAGAAATTTTCTTCGAAAAAATACCCAGATTTGATCGCTTGTATCTTGGTGAAATAACACCTTTCAAAAAAAAAATTTTGTTTCTAGTTGAAGGAAATTTTGTTTTCTTTTCGATACTGGAAACCGTTTTATTTTATTTTGTTTTCTTATGACTTTTGTGAATAAAACAAAAGCTGTCTAAAAAAAAAAAATTTGCTGCTGTTTGAAACTGTAAACGAACTTGCTCAATATTTCATTCAAAAATCCAAATCGGCCATTTTATAGAGAATTTAGAAACCTTGCAAAATGATACTTGAAAATTTCTGTGCGGCCACTCCTTGTCGAGTTATTGAAGTTTTAGTGTTAAAGAGACTTAACATTTTCTCGTAGAGTGCTAAGTTTCCAGGATAAAAAAATTTACTTCTACGCTTTTTGATACGTTTTCTCTAAAACTGCAATAACTCGACGAGGAGTGGCCGCACAGAAATTTTCCTAGTATTTGCAAGGTTTCTAAATTCTCTATAAAATGGCCGATTTGGATTTTTGAATGAAATATCGAGCATTAATGCCTATTACCTAATTGAAAATTAGGTAATATAAAATGTACTCTGTATTATTTATTTATAAATCTAAATAATTAAAATAAATTGTACAATGCTAATATCAATTATTCAGTTTAAACCAATTAAAAATGTCCTCTGAAGGATCTAAACCTTAAACTAGAGGAAGTTGGTCATTAAAAGCATTTAATGCTTTTAAATACATACCAAAATTCTCATATACAATGAAGAACGACATTCGGACATTCGTATAATTCATTTTAATAATTGCTTTGTAAACACTGTTTATTGTACACACTAAAGTTAACCAAAAATTTTAAATTGTTATCAAAGACCTTGAATTTCAACAGGTTTTTACCGCGCAATAAATTTCATAATTTGGTTCATGACTAGGACGAATTAGTCATGGAGATTTTTACAACATTTATAAAAGCAAATTTTCCCTCTTTATTTCTATATAACATGTGAGAATGAGATCATACAAACCACCAAACAATTATAATTAATTACACCCTAATTATTTCAATACATTATTTTAAAATTAATTATATTTCCTTCCGTATACCAGAGGTATTATATTGTATAAATATATATAAAATTCAAGATAACAGATATAATTTATTTCCAATTCAATAATTATTATTACATATTATGTGGTTTCATGAGTCATCATATATTTTCGATTTGCGTGACCCCCAAATATCTATCCAGGCAAAAAAAAAAAAAAAACACAAAAATATCGCAAGGCCATTACACTTTTTATTCGCTATCTGAATTTCACGAAACAAAACGATTTTTCCATTTGATAGGTTTTCCATTATTTCTAAAACTTAATGCAACAACAACAACAACATACACATAATTTGATTTCTAATTGAAAACGAACGAACTGGTATAAAAGAAATAAGAAAATAAAACATCAGGAAATTGGTAATCTTCCTCTAAGTTTTAGATTCACGCAAAATGTTTTGATGTTACGTTTTTGTTCGAAATTTAGATTAGATTAAGTTCAAAGACTTATGTTCGTATCGGCATAGTAATTATTTTATCAGTTTATGTATTTAACTAACAGCCGTATATTGCGGATATACGTTTTAATAATGTTGAGCTATTCTACCGATGTTATTGTCCTAGTATAAAATCATATCCTTCATCTAGCACATAAAATATAAAATCGTATCCTTCACCTCCTTTAACATTATCATTTACGTTTGCAAGTATGTTTATTTGTTCCACTTGTTTTTTTTTATCTAATTGGTCCATCGGTAGTCGGTATCGATTTATATACCGCAATAAAAACCATAAAAAAATAAATTGATTTAAAATTTATTATACACTCAAAATAGGAAGTATAGAAAATAAGAACATTATGTACTGTTTTGTTTAAAGTGTGGATGACGAACACCTGTGGTCGGATTTAAAACATTTTATGATTTAACACATTTTTTTATAGAAACCTGAAAGATCGAGGACTAAAAAGGTTCATAATCAGTACAGCTAAGGAGACTGAAGAATAATTTTGAATCATCTTAATAATTTTTCAAAATTTGTTTTTCAACACCTTGTTGCATTTCAAGCAGTTAGCAAAGAAAATCGTAATATAATCTCAAACCGAAAATACTTAATTTCCCTTGCCCGTCTTCTCGTTTCCCGTTTCATCAGCAATCAAAGCAAAGTTGAAGATAAGATAGCATTCTCTATGGAAACACTGCTCTTTCCAAAATTATATATTTTATTGCGATACAAATACGTGAAATCACAAATTCTGTATATGGAACAAGAAGTCATGTTTTAATTTTATGATTTTTATATTTTGAATGTGTATCACTGAGTAAAACAAAGAATTTATGCAACATAATTTTTCTGTTATTGTTTTTTTCTTTAGGTAGCCTTCCTTTGAAGGAATAACTGCGCGAAAATCACGAATTCCCTTTATAGTTTTTAATTTCTCGAATCTCTCAGTTTGTTGGATATTCGGATTTATATGAAGCATCTAAACAAAATTCAAAAAACCGGTCAGTCTTCAAGGTTTTTACTCGTTCGAGTAATTTTTTCGCATTGGTTATTATACCATAGAATTCGTTGGTGAGACTAGTTTTGGACGCTATTCTTTTGATAGTACCTACACTCCATCGCACGACCCTTTGAGAATAGCTGTTGCGTGGAAATGCCACTTAGAATCGGTGAGATTTTCTTTGTGATTAGATATATGTATATACTTTATTTTTATTTTTATAATGTGTTACAGGGCCCACCATTAATAATATAATAAATGTTAGATAAATCAGTATTTTTTTTATTTTTTTTTTAAATCATTTTTTGATGAATAAGTAAACTGTTATAGTTTTACTTTTATATAAATAACAAACGGATGAATATATGTACATAGTTGCTTGTTTGTTGCATTAAAAATGCATGATTTTTCTGCAGAATCACAAGTAACAAGTACCTCCCCTCCGTATAGGCTATAGACTTAACTTTGTGTTTTTGATGAAGCTAGATTTTTGTACGGAAATGAAGCAATGGGGAATCAGATTTTTCAGCTAAAATAGGAAATTATCCAGAAACTCATCTAGTGGTTTCGAATATTTTTCCAAGAATTTTAGTACTATCACTAACATTTTTTTAATTTTTCGAATAGTTTAACGGCTTACACCACTTTTTAAGGCTACTCATTATTACACTATCATTTATTAAATAAGGTTGCCCGTAAAAAAAGTTTTCAGAAAATTGAAAACAAGATGTGGCACTGATTTTTTAGTACTTCTAATAGAAGCAAAAAATCATACCCCTTGATTTTTTTTTAGTTAGTGCTAGACTGAATGTCTAGCACTAACATAAAAACATAAAAATCATAAAATTAAAACATGATTTCCAAAAAAAATGTGATTTGACGTATTTTTCACCATATACATTGTTGAACTTTGGCGGTGTCCACCTATATTACCTAAGGCGGATTACCCTCGATTAGACGAGTAAAAAATCCCCAAAAAATCAAGATTTTTAATTATAATTTTTTTTTTGAAAAGTTATTTTAATTAGTTGTACCCATACCTTGGATGATGATGGCTGTCGCTCCCAAATCTCCGGTTTGACGATTTATTTAAATTCTAATATCACTAGAAATTAGATCGTGTTTCAACAATTTGTGTTTTTTAATAATAATTCACATAACAAAATAGAGAACTCCCTAAAGCCGCTTAGCAAGGGTCCTCTCTGCGCCTAGATATAATGTAGCATTCTTTTGTTATCAAATTGTAAGTTGGGCGTATTTAATTAAAATCTAATGGAGTGTTCTGGCAATTAAATTTGTGTTTTTTGGGCTTTTTGTTGAGAATTCACCCGTATCCCCCGAACAATGGTTTTTATTATCCAAAAATCTAAATTGATACGAAGTTTAAATTTTAAAAATTTGTCAATCTGGCCCAAATATCATACCCAAGTAGACATATATTTTTATAGTTATTCACAAAACTAACCAAAAATATAGCAATTTGTAAAAATCTGTACGATAAGTGATTTAGTAATTTACATAATTTACGAGATTTAAAAACTGGACGAACGAAAGATATTTTTCAGCGTAAGAGCTTAGCTCGCGGCACAATTCTTAATATGGATGGGTGAAATGCCATTATGACCAGTTCCCTTATTCATGTATGTACATCAAAAAGTGAAAAATACTTATTGGACATGGATTGGAAACAATCTTGATAAAATTCGTTGTCAGAATATAAAATTTAAAGTTTGGAATTTGAAAGTTGAAATTTGAAATGTTTAAAATTAAGAATTAAGAATTTAAAATTTGAAATTTCCAATTTGAAATTTACAATTTGAAATTTTGGATTTGGAATTTGGGGTATGAAATTTGGAACTTGATATTTGAAATGTGAAATTTTAAGGCTACAATTTAAAATTTGAAATAAAACTTTAGAATTTGGAACACTTGAGATATGAAATTGGAAATATTAGTTATTAAATTTAAAATTTGAAAAATTTAGAAAAATTGAACTTGAAAAATTTAGAATTACGAATTTGAAATTTGGAATTTAGGATTTGGGATTTGAAGTTTACCAATTGAAATTTTGAGTTTGAAATTTGAAATTTAAAATTTAAAATTTGGAATTTGAAATTTGAAATTTAGAATTTGAATTTTCAAATTTGGAATTTGGAGTCTGATATTTAAAATTTGAAATTTAAGATTTAAAGTTTAGAATTTTAAATTTAAAATTTGAAGTTTTGAATTTGAAAATTAAATTTAAAATTTTTAAAATTAAGAATTAAAAATTTAAAATTTGAAATTTGGAATTGTAAATTTGAATTTGGGATTTGGAATTTGGGATTTGTAGTTTGGAATTTGAGATTTGAAATTTGAAGGCTTAAATTTAAAATTTGAAATTAAACTTTAGAATTTGGAATTTGGGATTTGTAGTTTGGAACTTGAGATCTGAAATTTAATATTTTAATTTAAAAATTAAAATTTTAAATTAAAATTTAGAATCTGGAATTTGAAATTTGAAATTCGGGATTTAAAGTTTAACATTTGAAATTTTGAATTTGAAATTTGAAATTTAAAATTTGAAATTTGGAATTTGAAATTTGGAAATTAAAACTTGGAATTTGAAATTTGGAATTTTCAGTCTGAAATTTAAAATTTAAGATTTAAAGTTAAGAATTAAAAATTAAAAATTTGAAGTTTGGAATTCGAAAGGTAAAATTTGAAATTTTTAAAATTTAAAATCAGGAATTTAAAATTTGAAATTTGGAATTTGGGAGTTGGAATTTGGAATTTGGTATTTGGAGTTTGGAACTTGAGATTTGGAATTTGAAATATTAATTTTAAAATTTAAAATTTGAAATTAAACTTTAGAATTTGGGATTTGGGATTTGAAGTTTAACATTTGAAATTTTGAATATGGAATTTGAAATTTAAAATTTGAAATTTGGAATTTGGGATTTGAAATTTAAAATTTGAAATTTGAAAATTGTAAATTGAAATTTGAAGTTTTAAATCTGGAATTTGGAATTAAACATTTCAATATTTGAATTTGGATTTGAAGTTTGGAATATGGAATTTGGGATTTAAAATTTAGAATTTATTTTTGAAATCGTCCAAAGTAAGGGTGAATCGTCCAAAGTAAGAGGTTTTGGATTCAAATAGTTTGTTCATAACATTGTTGGTTGGGGCAATTAAAAATTTAAAATTTGAAATTTGGAATTTGAAATTTTGAATTTGGGATTTGGAATTTGGGATTTGGAGTTTGGAATTTGAGATTTAAAATTTGAAATTTGATAGCTAAAATTTAAAATTTAAAATTTGAAATTAAAATTTAGAATTTGGAATTTGAAATTTAGGATTTGAAGTTTAACATTTGAAATTTAGAATTTGAAATTTAAAATTTAAAATTTGGAATTTGAAATTTGAAATTTAAAATTTGGAATTTGAAATATCAAATTTTGAATTTGCAGCCTGAAATTTAAAATATAGGATTTAAAGTTAAGAATTTGAAAGTTAAAATTTGAAATTTTTAAAATTTAAAATCAGGAATTTGAAATTTGGGAGTTGGAATTTGGAATTTGGGATTTTGAGTTTGGAACTTGAGATTTGAAATTTGCAATTTTAATTTTAAAATTTAAAATTTGAAATTAAACTTTAGAATTTGGGATTTGGGATTTGAAGTTCAACATTTGAAATTTGGAATTTGAAATTTAAAATTTGAACTCTGGAATTTGGTATTTGCAATTTAAAATTTGAAATTTGGAAATTAAAATTTGAAATTGGAAGTTTGAAATCTGGAATTTGGAATTAAACATTTCAATATTTGGATTTGGATTTGAAGTTTGGAATATCGAATTTGGGATTTAAAATTTAGAACTTATTTTTTGAATCGTCCAAAGTAAAGAGATTTTGGATTCAAATAGTTTGTTCATAACATTGTTAGTTGGGGCAAGGTTAATAAAATTTCAGATTCCTAATTCAAAATGATTCTGAATTTAAATATATATACATATCTTCTTCTAGCGGGAATTTTGTTTACCTTTTTTTGATTGTGCGTTTAAAATTAAAATTTGTGCTAATTGTTTGTCATATGGTACTAATAAAAATATACTAATGTGGATACTCAAATTATTTAATTTAATTTAGTATGGACAATTTAAATATTGGTATTGCTATTTATGTTGATATTGGTATTTATATTAAGATTAATAAATAATCGTTAAAATGATTTTAGTTTAGGGGGGGGGGGTGGTCGTTGGCTTGATTATTGTTATACGATTGTTGTACAAACTATTTATTTTAATTTATTTGTAGTACATAAAGATTAATTTATAATTTATTTAAGAATTTTAGAATAGTTATTATGGAGTAGGAAAGGAAATATAGGAAGTATTATGAAATTGTTGAAGAACCTGAAACTGCTTTCCAGGAACTTGAGCAGTGAACGAATTTGAAATTGTGTTGTCTTATGCTAAATAATTGACTAAGAATATACCATTAACAAATATACAAACTATTAGCTAACTAGGTGTTTGAAACCGGGTTGATTCCTTGCTACTAACTTTGTTATGTGTAAAGGGTGTACGGAGGGCCCGGTGTCATTCGGAAGTCTTGCTTAGGATCGATCGTACATTCTAATAAATCAAGCAATCAAAAAGTGAAAAACACTTATAAACCTTTAATAAATTAAGATTGCAGATGTGAAAAAGCTGTCTGTGTTCTAAAAGTGATCGATCATTAAGGATGTGGAGGACCCAACTACTTTTCTTTTACCGTCTAGGTAATTCCGGATTTTTTAAAAATTAACTTTAGTTTAGGAACCAATTTGAAATATTGAATCCTTTTGGAGCTGGGTCGAATCTGGAATAAAACTTTGTGTCATATAGGCTATATAACGAATGGAATTTGTTACACCGTTTTCCAATCCCAACAGTTTCTTTTTTAATTAAAGGGACATATTTTTCAACATTAGTCTTGAGTAGTTGGGTTATTGGGTATTTTAGTATGGAAGACACTCACAAATCCAGTAAAATCATCACATGAAGAATTATTATGAAAACATCAAATCCAAAATTATTTATACGGTTCAACTGATTTGTTGATACACTAGCAAAGTAATAGATGACGGCCAACGCCTTTTGGTCCTTTGAAGAGAGAGTGAAAACACAAACTAAATAATACCAGAAAGATTGAAATTACTAAAGACACCACATATTTAAAAAACTTTATAAATTTCAGGTAAGTTGCTAAAGTTGATCCATAGGGAAAGTGAAAAATTATATTTCCGATTTTAGTACGTGCAGCCGTCTTGTACCGGATGACACGCTATAATCTCGCCCGAAAGTGATTTGTTCACAGCGATCAACATACTTCCTCCTTTAAAGCTGGTATAAAAATGATATCTGCCTTTAACATAGACCACTTAATCTGATGGAAAGTATTCTTCAGAATTGAAACTTTTTGTAAGTTATATTTCACAAATAATTATGACATCATAACCTTTGCCGAGAACGCCCAGCAGAAAAAATTTAGGTTTTACTCGAATACTAGCTAGATGAATTAGCATTATGGTAATACATAGTTAAATCTTATTGGGAGTCTTGATACCTACGGCCGAGTTGCGAAATTTGAAGCAACTGTTTTTCAAAAATACTGGTTCTTAAATCGTCCAATATAAACGGTAGTTGCCAGGTTTTCCGGCCAAGTTGAAAGCTGGCTCCCAAACACTTACTATTTGGAGCTAAAACATCGTACTCAATAGTTTGATGATTCAGTCTGGATAGATAGAAGCCAAAATTTAAGCGGCACGCAGTTTTAATAATCGGTTATTACTCGAGCATTCAAAGAGTGGCTAACGCAAATATTATCCTGTTTGCTGGTTATTGCACTAAATGAATTGCTACGTCTTTAATCGCTCTCAGTATTCCACAAACAAATATATCATAAGTCACTTATTGTCTACATTTTTGGACGTTTCTATATATTTTTTGGTTAAAGGAGATCCTCGATCAACTCGAACTCTCAACAATAAAAATCCCCCAAAAAATTCCGAAAAACATAAAATAAAGTGACAGAAGACGCCATTAAATTTTTGTTAAATACGATCAACTGCAATTTGATAACAAAAGGATGCTAAATAAATAATTTTTTGTCATCCTTGCGCACCAATGTTAAGCGGCTTTGGAGAGCTTTTTTTTTTGTGCGTGAATATTTATTAAAAAACACAAATTTCAGAAAAACGTCCTAATTTTTAATAATATTGGAATTTTAATAAATCATCAAAGCAAGGATTTGAAGCGGAAGGGATGCAACGAATTAACATAACTTTTCAAAAATTTGTTATGTTGTACTTGATTTCTCGGGATTTTTTGTTTATTGGGATTATTTTATTTTGAGTAACAATTGAACATTTTTTTATCCCGAGGGTAACCCGTTTAGGATGTAAATCTATTCTATATTAATGGTAGAATTATTTTACATTATGAAACCAGTTTCAAATATGTATGACTTCTCTTAATTATTTATGGGCTTTCTTAGTAATCTGGACGTATTATTTACCACCTTTCATTTATGCTTAAAACAATTTGGCTACCTAAATACATGGCCATAGTGCAACCTATAATTTTATTTTGCGCTGCTGAAGTAAATTTTATGTATTGAGGATCACAACGCAAATCATTGAAGCGCTTTTGCGTTGATGATTGATGATAAACACTTACCAAATATAATCTACTCGTATTATTGGCATTTTTAACAAAGTGGAAGATTGGTTTTTCAATTAATTCACATTTTGAGCTTTCTTAAAAATGAATATCTCATGGGTGCTGTTCACTTGTGATAAATAGAACTCATATAGCCGTTTTTTTCTAACCCAGCAGGCAAAGACATACTTACATTTGATAAAATCTCACATTGCTACTTAAATATTCTAGAAACATAACAATTTTGCTAAAATTGCTAAATAAGGCTTCTATAAAACTAAAATCATTAATGATTTTCGAGTTATGAGACATTTAGCATTATAGTAACCCTATATGTCCATAATACGTCACCCACGAGGCGTTTACTCAAGTGTTGTTGTGTTAATCTTGATCAAAATAATATGTACACTACGTAGAATAAAACGAAAGATTACATTCAATGATAGGGCACACAGCATGTATAGAATTATATTAAGTATTATGTAGTTACATTCCGACCACCTACCGTCTCTAACACCCCCTATTTTTATTCTCATACAATTTCGAGTTTTTTTTTTGTAAATCTCGTTTATCGTACACAAACACATATTATGTATTAATTTAAACGGGCTTATTCATTTAAAATAGGCTAACCGTATCACATCAATTAGATTTGAACCATTCACATCGTTTGAAAGATACAAAGTTGTTTTTTGTACGATATCATTCAAATCAAACAACATCATTTTGTAAAAGAAGTTTTCTGTTTTTCCAATTATTTTTAATTAATTGCTGTGGAAAGTTGGAATCTATAATAAGCAATCGTATACAAAACAGCCACCATAATCATATTACCAATGTATGTATAGTCGAGTATATGCTAATGGTTTTACATAATGATGTGTAATTTTTCTTTTCTATATATGTATGTACAAAATAATGGCTGCCGCTGTGCCTTCCTACAATGAAAATAGATTTTTTCTTTTTTGTGTGTGTTGAAATTTAATTGATAACGTTAAGAATGATAAAATCGATTGAATTGGTTTAAAGAATAGTGGTAGAGAATGGGATAATATGTTGATGATGAGGCTGCTTCGTCTATTCTTCTTGGTTTTATTTGATTAAAAAATAAATTCACTGATCATCGTTATGCGGCGATGACGATAACACTGCGATGTATATAACAGTATACTGTGCTATCTGCGGTAACATATATGAATAGCGAAAAATGCTTGTGAATAATTGATTAAGCTGAGGTAAAATTAATGAATTTATTGTGGGTGGGTACATGTTTATGTGTGCTCGCCTTATATAGTATGTGGATGAATTTAGATGAGTTTTTCATTTTTTTTTGTTTGTTCCTCTAATAAGGTTTTCTTTTATGTAAGGAAATTATTTGTCTTATCATAAATATTTCGGATGTTCATGACATTGGATTTATTTTTGTGATTATATTATGTTCTTTTGAATAGAGGGATGAATATCAGTGTTGTTATGGATTAAGGGGCCGGGATATTGATTGAATTATGATGATTGCTTTTTATTTACTCTGAATATTCAATTAATCGTGATTTATTTTACATTCATTATTCCTGCAAACGGCCCATGTAGTATGCATATACGGATATTTTTTGGTACAGATAAACCAGCTCTTCCCCTTCGCTATTTTTACAAATATTTCTGACTATTTAGGACTTTGAAAACATTTTGTAACCTGGAGGGGCCCAAGCAAAAGAGGCTTAGGTATATCCCAGTTCTTTCTTCATAAAGGCGATGAAACTCAAATTCTTTAATTTTTCTGTTTTCCAGTAAAGTTACATTTTAAATTTTTACTGTAACACTTGTGGATCGGGAAATTTTAAACTTTTGGTATTCGCAACCAATCATTTTTTTGGTCTTATTGATTTGTTCACATCGCCTTCAAAAGAATATTGTTCGCCCAGTCCAAGACCATGAAACAAATTGGCTTTTCTTTTTCTTTATAAAGACAATGAAAACTCTTGTTGAAAGGAATTTTAGTGAGGGCTTTCTAAACCTGTTAAGGTTAACCGATTGACCAACATTAATTAACCGATACCGTAAATATTTTTTTTTCTTAATTTAAAAAACTTTATTTAAAATAGTTTGGAATAAACAATAACTGCCACTGCTGCAATAGCGGCACTAGGGGTCAATTCTGATGAGACATTTTTTCGTCACATTTTGTTGCTATGCGATTTGTAGGGGTTTTTAACAATTGTATTTTTAGTTTATAGCAGCTATAACATATATGTAATGCCAATTTTTGTTTGACAATGTAATTATTTTCAAATAGTTCTAATGAATTTTAATGTTTTAAACAATAGTATGAAACTTATTGTAGCCGTCAAGGGTTGCTAATTGACCGGTTTTCACATCAATAAGCCGGTCGCCGGTAGAACAGTTGACCGGCAGAATAAATGACCGGGTTTCAATGAAATTCAGTTAAATCATCGTTTTAATGTATCGAAGAAAATTAGATTTAATATTTTGTACCCGTAAAATCAAAATTTTTCGAAAATTTCGGGGAGCAAAAATATTTTTATTTAATTTCATCAACAACTTCTTCAGAAAGCTGAATAAATGTTAATTTAGCTAAATGTTTTGAAGATCCATGATCAATTGATTAAAAAGCAATTTTCTCCAAGGGTCCATAACACATTACTATTAGCTATCTGTTTGTGTTCACAATATTAACATCACCTCCAAAAAACCAAGAACACTGTAAGATGATCATTATTCATTACAGATTCCAATACAACTCAACATTCAGCTACTATACTGAATCACAGTAAATTATCAAGTAATTTCGAATAATTTTCAAAAATATCAAAAAATCTCCTCGAATCTGCAAAATTACAAAAAAAAAATTCAAAGAATTACCGAACCTAATCAATAGTATTGAATTAAATGTAACATCATGCGAGTACCAACAGCGAGCATGTAATCTCGGAAATTTAAAAAATGTCGAATAATCTTCAACAATAACCTCAAAAAAATAGAATCATCTTGTAATAACCAGCAACCCAATTCGCCTGTTCAATCTCAGAATAATCCAAAATTATTTTAAGGAACTCGGATTAGTCTTAAATATATGCTCAAAAAATGTCATAGATGTTAATCAATATCCACCAAACTTAACTTAACTTTAAATAACTCGATGCTAAACAGATCAGTAATTCTGTAACAAGAAGCAACTCCATCGCTCGAAAATTTCAAGGAATATCGTAAAGACACATAATATCGAAGAATTCCAATAATGAGAGAATTCTAGAAATATGTATATCGATAATCAGAAAAAATTTGAAATTTTCGAAAAAATATCGCAAATATTGAATAATATCGATATTTTCGCAAAACTTCGGTGTCAAGCAACTTTGCGCTATTTAAATCCGGAAATCTGAATGATCCCAAGAATCTCGAGAAAAATGCAAAAGCATTGAAAAATGTATCAAATCCTTAATAAGAGAAACTCGAAAAACTCGATAGTCTTAGTATTCTCGCGAAATTCCGAATATTTACGAAGATCTCGAATAAAATTAGATTTCTAGAATAATCTAGTAAAAATCAGTAAATCATTGACAATCTGCAATAAAAAAAACTCTCAATGCTAAGCAATTCAAAAGCACAAAAAACATCTTTCTCGGAAATATAACTAAAAGACGTCCCACAACCCCGGAAACCTAGATATCCAAATATGTTAAAATCTCAGATTTTAAGAGCTAATGCTATTACGCTTAACGTAATGTTGCAGGAAGACTTGAATAGGTTTTGCAGTTGGCCAAATAACAATAGATTGGCTCTGAATATGAGCAAACGTAAGACTCTTTCTTTTAATCATATCTGCCCACCCATTTTTCACCAATATCAGCTGTATACTGAAAACGTTGACCAAGGCGAGTTCATTTCCTATCTTCGTATGATTTTTGCAACTGACGCTACATTTTCCAAATATGTTAACACCATTATTTCAAAGTCGTACATTATGTCGGGCTTTGTTAAATGAAATTGCAGGGATATAAGTGACCTGATAACTTTGACATCGGTGAATGTCCACTTTGTTCTTTCTATTTTGGAATCTAGTGTGGGCGCCATGCTACCACGGTCATTCCGGCGCCATCCCATACCACTATGGTCTTTCGAACACAATCCTAAGAACATCACGGGTGTTCAATTCAGTATTTGAAATTTTCGGTTTTCACTTGTTGGGAGTTTCATTCAAACATTTTTTTTTAAGTTTTTTGTAATACTAATTAATTGTAGTTAGCCGTAATCAAATAAATAAATAATTTTGTAAACTTTTATTTTACAAATTTATTTGAAGTTAATGTTTCCGAAAATTGTATGAGAATTTAATCCAGTTTCAAACTAATTTTGAAAAATCAATCTTCCCATTAGGCCGCGGCGACTGGACTCAATCAATATAAACAGAATGAACTGTGCAGGTTGTATTAGCGAATTCTATTACAAAACCAAATTCTCTTACAACTTTTTCTTCGTCACATTCACACAGCACTATTCCTGTGTAAGCAGTTGAACTAATTATTTGTATTCACTAAATATGCAACCGACCCTAAGGATCATTTAACGACCTGAACGGTCTTTAAAGAAAATTGAAAGAACGAATTAAGTAATTAATTCAAGGTAAAGTAGAAAGAAAATTAAAATTAAAAATATAAAAAACGTACTAAAAAATGAAAACTTTCGGTCAAAATTAATCATCCAAAATCTCTATTTAGTTTGAATCAAATTGATAGCTAAAAAAAATACTTTTAACTTGGCCAAGACATCACAGAGCCAATCTATTTTTTATCAACCAGAAAGTATTACTCAAATCATTTTGAGAAACAAAACAAATCAATAAAATTAAAAATAGTTTAAAGAGCACTGCACGAGAGTAAACTAATAAAAATTGTTAAACTTGTTAACGATATTAGTACACTAAAATCTGTTAACTTTTGTACCCCGTAAAAAATCCACTACTAATTGTGAGGTTACCTTAAACTAAAAAAAGCTTGAATTTTTAACTTTTTAATTACTGATTGGAAAGTAACGAGGAAATAGGGAAACAAGCTTTAATCGATATTGCTGTGCTTTTTATTATTCACTATAAATAGTTGTGTTCTTTTTATTGTTGAAATTGTATAAAAAGTTTTAGTAATTAAAAAAAATTAAAAACAAAGTTTTGAATATACAATAGAAGCTTTCCATTATAATTTAGACAAAAAAGTTACATTTGCTGAAATAACAAATAACAAAACTATTATATTGTAACTCGTGTATACAATTAATATTAATCAATATTAATAATAATAATAAAGTTATTATGAACATTTTATTGTTTAAATAGCAATAATAGTATACAAAAAAAACATTTGCTTTTATATGTATTTAAATAATAACTAACGAGCTTTATTTTAGTTTTCTACATTTTCAATTACTATTTTATTTATATATTTTCAAATTTTATTACATTTTGACATGATTTAAAATACAAAAAAAAAAGCACAACTAAAAATGGGTTGTTAATTGTACGTGTAAATAATTATATATGTTATGAATATGTTTAACTAAAGGAACAAATAATTTGTTTAATTATTGAATGAGGTATTTGTGAGACATCGTTATTTAATGTACGCGAATATGTAATAGGTACAGTACTTTATTGCGTACTTTACGTTAATATGTTCCATTAGGCTATACTGGGAGTGCTTTTTTTTATTTCGGACCAACCCAAAATGTATATACGGATTACAAAAAAATATTTACCCCTACAGCACATTTTCAACACTTCAATACACTGACATATGTCATTTACTACTGAGAACACAAAAAAAAAATGTTAAACACAATCACAAAAATCATTTATCTCACCTAAAACATCTCTTAGCATTAGATGGTATGTAAATAAGCGAAAATCCAAATTACCTTGAACATATAAAGTGGAAAGCTTTATTATACAAATTTCTAATTTCCATGCAAACATTTTGTTGATGTTGTTGTTATCTGATTCATGTCAAATAATATGTTTGTATGTATATGTATGTATGCGATTTTCCTTTTTCCTCTTGTTTTTTGTATGTATATGTGTACAATATTTTACAACTTAATTTACGACTTTTCATAATACATCTGTAAACATAAAAATTTCATTTTCTAATTTTTGTTTTATTTTATTTTTGTTTTTTTGTCTAGAAATTAAATCAAAAACCATAAATTGTTATAATTGAATTTCCATTAGATATTTATGTGTATGTGTATAGAACAATAAATAAATTAAACGATAGGAATAATAAGAATAGGGTTGTTAAATAAAAATGAAAGAGCTTTTTTTATCATATAAAATCATGTATAGTTGAATACGTACACCCATCATTCACGCAACATTGATTTCGGTTTAGTTTTACGTGTGCTACCTAGGTATGTATAACGAATGTTTGTTTCATGAATTAAGAATCAGAATTTCTGTTATTGGCTGTGCCGTAAAATATGTATATTGCTATTATAAATCACGCATATACGCAAAACTATTCGGTTTGTAATTATCATTTTGTTGAGTTGTTTTTTTATTTTTGGTATAGGAAAAAGCTTCATATAAAGGAAAATTTCCCCATCAATCAATTTCGTTTGTGTGTGATTGAAAGATGTATATATCGACCGAATTCATATATGCTGAATGGATATGAAAACCATAAAAAATATTCTTACATTTTTGTTTTGTTGGTCTATGAATTATGTTTAAATTTTTATTTTTATGTTTTGACATGATTTATGTGTATCCTGATGTTCTGGGTATAGCTATATATTATAAATAAGCATGGCATAGCATACAGTTGGATTAAACAAGGTTTGAAGATATAAAATTAAAGGTTATTTTAAATTAATCGATTGGATGATGTTTTATGTAGCATGGTTGCCTTAGAAAGTTGTTAATATGGCATCCGGGGATTTATATTTTTTGTGGGTGTATAAACTTTTATTTAACTGAGTATCTTATCTGGTTAGAAATATAAATTCTGTAAATATGAAAGCTTTTATTTTGTAATATTTTAAAAAAAAATTCGACTGTTCCAAGAGTTAAGCTGGTGTAGTATTTTTTGGTTAGTACAGTGTGAACTTTCTTCTTTCTTTTTGCGTCGGCATTAGTTCCACGAGCATAGTAATTCACTCTACCCATAAAAATAAGATGTACTAATGATGATGACAAATTTTTTAATTTTAATTTTAAGCCGAGATGAAATAACTCCCAGCAAGATCCAAAAATTTAATAAATCCCAAAAAAAAATCTATTAACTCATTGTGTTAATTATTTTGTCTAGAAAGTATGTACGAGTTATGATCTTTTGAAATAGACTGTCGATTTCTCGCGACCTTAGATAGAAATTGTTGTAACTAACTTAGAGTTCATTCCGAAATATTAGCTTGCAAAGTTTTAGGATCAAATTTTTTGAAATTTATTGGATTATTTTTAATGTTAAAATGAATCATGTGGTCACATAACGCAATAATAATTTAAGGAATTAAATTTCAGGTATTTAATAACGTTCTAATTAGCCAAGTAAATCTAAGGTTAATAACTTAAGGGCAATAGGGTTATAGTTATTTGAGCTCCGGCTGATTTTGATATTATAGGTAATTAGATTACAGATTCTTTAGCCATTCAGCAATTTTACTGTATAGGTTTCAAGCCCAGTAACACACTCAGTGTGTGAACCATCCGAAAAGTGAACGACCCAAATACCGATTTCAGTAAGTTTTGACCCACGAATCTCTCAAGTATAAGTATTTCTAAATGTATTTTAAAATCGTACTCGTGGGTTGGTATTCTTTAAATGTTTGTATAATGAAACCGAGAATTGCTTCTTCAGAAATTTAAAATCACTTAATTTTGCATCTAATATCTTTTGTAATTTTTGACTGACCGGATTCGGAACGATATTATTTCTGTCGGCTTATCAAACACTTCTTATCAAACCTCAAGAACATTGACCTGTTTTTGGAAGTACATATTTACGATGAACCTCAAGTAAATATTACTCATACTAACCTGGAATAATGTAATATATTTAACCCGAAACATAAAATCAAATTTAGGAATTATAAGTAGTAAGCGCAGAATCTTGTTATATACCACAAACATATAAGAAGTTCTTTCAACTGTAAACAAGTTTAAATTATGAGTATAGCTATGATCTAACTGACACATCTTGCGTAGCTAGAACTCTATTTTATGAGTTAGAGTATAAATATCGTTGACTTAATATCTTTATTCCGAAGCAAAATATTTTCGTAAACAGAAAGAAATACAGAGTAATTTAATTGTGCGGAATCGAAAGAGAAGGATTTTAACGTTTTTATGGCAATGTATTTAACATCACGATTCATGGAGCATCTACGTATAATGTATAGGTAATTGCAGACTAGAATCTTTATGATTTATTCAGACTAGGCCATTGTAGTTTCATATCAATTTCCGAATTAGAGACTCTGTAACATAATTGAATTCTTCCAAATTTGAAATTGTTGTTGGTTAGCTGTTTTGGTCTTATTTGACAATCATATTGAAAATGTAGTTAACATAATAAGAAATACAGCATCGTAAAACGAAAAAAAAATTTGAATTGTAGCTGTTTACAATCGAACTCGCGAACCAAAATTAAATTAAGTTTTAAAAAATTCAGTTCGATAATTTTCGGCCCCAAATTATGGATACCACTAATAATAGATTTTCAGATTTGAAGATGTTGTATACGAACTTGTGTTTGAGATTCCTTACTTTGTTGGAAAAATATATGTTAACGGTTTAGTATCAGTCACCAGAATAAACACTCTGCCAAATATATGGTGATTAAATTTGTTCACACCAAAATAAATTGGATAGGCCTATCGAGTTCGCATCCAGAAAATTATTCACAAGTCTTAGTTCACCACAATCTAAATGGGTTAAAAAGCCTTCAATCCATTTGGGTAGTGGTGAATTTAGATAACATTTAATCCAATATGGAACTAGCATCGACAGTTAATTTCGTCTTAACATTTGTAGCAAAATATGTTTAATATCAGTAACAGCAGCGCGATGTTCTTTGATCTTTGGCAGAAATTTACGATACAAATTATTTTCATTCTGATTATGGCATTTATATTTTTTCATTCTTATCAATAATATAACCAAGGCAGTTAACTGACTTTTGAAAAAATTGACATTTATTTTTCCACAATTTGAAACCGGTATTTTAAATTTTTTTTAAACTGTTTCAAAATTAGCAAATGGTTTTACGATTAGGTGCTATCATAAGAAAATCGTTTAAAAATACTACAACTCCTTTAATAACAGCTAATCTCCATTGATTTTTCAAAAATAGCAGGTACTAAACGAGTGTATTTAAATGCACCCTTAGATGTTTTGATAATAGTCAGAGCACGTGATTCTTGATCCAAAACTAGCTGTTGATAAGACATCTATAAACCTAATTTGGAGAACTACTTTCCTCAATGTAATGCGAATAGCTCATCTATTTTAGGTAGAGGATACTTACCTACGACCTCCTATGGATTGGGTGTACCTTTCAAATCACCAGAAATACGCACATCACCCATTTTTTAAGGATTACTGCAATTGGCGTTGTCCACTCACTGAAATTAACTGGCCATATCCAATGTAAAGAGCTTATGGATTTCATTCACCACATTTCCTTTTAAAGTTAACTGGATTTGCCGTATTTTACAAAATTTTAGAGCGGAATTCGGTGATAATTTTAGTAAAATGATTCCTTTATTGAAACATCTTAACATATGACTGAAAAATACCTTACTTACTTAACAAAGACTGAATAGTCAGTAATTGAAGACAACCATTATCAATTATCATGATTGCTATATGTTTACTAACACCGTTATGAGCAATTGGCAAATTATACACACTTACCGGTTTAGTTTTAGTACTGTTATAGCTAGCTTAGATTATATCCGTTGATTCGAATACAAACTTATTGAAGTGATATCAATAAATTTCCAATGATAAAGCAGAAATCGCTGCTCCTGTATCAATTTTCATAAACATTGAGTTATCATTCACCTTGACCAAAACTTTAAATTATTTTTGCCACACCAAAAGTGAAGTAAACTTCAACGTTGAGGCATTCTCCAGAAGAAGTGTACCCTTAGTTAGACCTTTTTCTAAACCCATCATGAATTTATCTTACAATATTTAAATATTATTGAGCACAATTTTATATAATTAAAATTATTTATTGGTTTAGGGCTCTCTATATTGTTTTTATTTTTTAAAAAATTAACTTGAGCTTTCGGACTCACTTCGAGTCCATTTTCAAAAGCGTTGGAAATGTTACACATAAAATCCAGTGATAACTCAATAAACATTGTTGGAGATTATGCTTATATTGGTAATTCTTATGATTTATTTATCTAAATTTGGTTGTTTGTCTTATACTTATAATTGATTCATTATATTTTTGTAAAATGTTTCAAATTTTATTCATATTTTGTAAAAGTTTTTTTTCGTAAAATTTACCACAAGTTTTTTGTCACGGTTGGAAAATATTTTTCTAGTCTAGACACACGAATTTTGGTTTCTACGAAAAAACCTTCAATTTTTTAGTTTTGTTTTTGATTTATTTATAAAAGGAAAATTGTATTGAAAATATTTTTATAAACGCTTTTGAAAATGGACTCGAAGTGAGTCCGAAAGCTCAAGTTAATTTTTTAAAAAATAAAAACAATATAGAGAGCCCTAAACCAATAAATAATTTTAATTATATAAAATTGTGCTCAATAATATTTAAATATTAAAATATCTCCTGGTTGAAAAATGGAGAACACACAAATTAATCAAAGTTTTTTCAATTATATAAAATCGAATTTTGGGAACTTTCCTGTCAAAAATATGAAAAAATATTTGAATGAAAATTGTAAATTAGCCAAGCAGATCAATAAACAACATTTTCTACTCCAATGCCGAAAGGAGAAAGTGTACTCAAAATCACGAGAATTGAAAAATGTCTGCAACATCAACAATGCAGTTTTCAAAAAATTACAACATAAATTTATATTTGGAATAATCAATCAAGAAATAAGTGAAACAATTCAGGACATCAATTCCACAAAACAAAATTTGAGTTTCCTCCGTCGAAGTATTGAAGAATGTATTCCTCAACTTAATTGTGAAGAATTTTTTGAACGATCAACAATTATTTATAATTTCCATTTCAATAAAATCAAGGTAAGACAAATGGCCAAATTTGAAAATATTTTATTAAATAGTGTGAATGAGGTTTCCAATAATTTAGTTACCACTGTGGATAAATGGTTAGTTAATTTAACAAATATCGATCTTCCCCTTCAAGTCAAAATTATTTTAAGTTTAGGCAACAAATTCTGTCCGCCAACTATCGGTAATTCGGTTCCATATTTCAAAATTATATCCGATGTTGAAAGTGCGATTTTTGGTTTAAATGATGTAGATAAAATTGATATCCGGAACCGTTTCATAAATATAATAACAAACCATAAAAACGGAGCAAATTCAAAAAAATTATCACCTTTCGAAAATCGCATCTTAGGCTATGTTAAACAAGCAAAAACGTTTTTAAGAAATAATCCAGCAATTTTAGTTACACGGGCAGATAAGGGAAATATGACAGTTCTAACATTGAAAACTGACTATTTAGATAAGATGAATAGTTTGCTTAACGATACAACTACATACATCCAAATTTTTAAAGACAATTCAATACCAATCCAAACTAAAATCAATTCAATTGTAAAAAATTTTAATGAAGCTGGAAATATTGATATAAATACAAAAAAGGACCTTACAAATTATAACTCGGTTATTCCTAAATTATACGGATTGCCAAAAATTCATAAACCGAATATACCTTACAGACCAATTATAAGCTCAGTAGATGGTCCAACATATGGTTTATCAGCATTTTTGGGAAATATTTTAAAACATAGTATAGGAAAAACCAGTTCGCATATAATTAATTCAGAAGATTTCAAACAAAAAATTAGTAATATTACTATCCCTCAAAATTTCCTTTTATTGTCGTTAGACGTATCGTCATTATTTACGAATGTTAATTGCAAACGAGTTACTAACATTATAAGCAACAATTGGAGGAGTATAAAGCAAAATTCAAAAACAAAATTAACAAAAGTCCAATTTTTAATAGCTTTAGATATCGTATTAAATAATTCAGAATTCTCATTTGATAATAAAATTTACAAACAAATTTTTGGTTCACCAATGGGTTCGCCTATTAGTCCTATTTTGGCAAATTTATTGATGGAATATGTAGAAAATTTAGCACTAAATTCTTTGGATTTTCAACCATTATTCTACTATCGTTACGTAGATGATATTATAACGGCTATCCCAGTTGACAAAGTTGATGTTTTTTTGGATGTTTTCAATTCGATAGAACCGAGAATTAAATTCACAATAGAAAAAGAATCTGATAAAAAAATTTCATTTTTGGATACTCTTTTGATACATGAACCTAATGGCAAAATTTCTGTGGATTGGTATCATAAAGATACATGGTCTGGAAGATACTTAAATTTTCACTCTTGGCTCCCGTTTTCTTACAAAATTAACACAATCAAAATTCTTACTCAAAAAATTATAAAACTTTCAGATACAAAATTTCATTATAAAAATTTTATTTTATTAAAAAACATTTTAGCTCAAAATCATTACCCTGATAAATTAGTAGATGTTACTATTTGGAAACAAAAAAATGTTTATAGAAATTCTATAGGTTTGGCCGATAATAGAAACCAAAATTATTTATCTATCCCATACATAAAAAATCTTTTTGAAAAAACTAAACACCTGTTTAAAAATTATAATTTTAAGATTGTGGGAAGACCGGCATCGAATTTGAATACATCTTTGTTTTCTAAACTTAAAGATTCAGTTCCTCTAAAGAAAAAGTCCAATGTTGTCTATCAGATCCAATGTGAATGTAACGTAACATATACTGGACAAACGAAACAATTTATCGAAAAACGGTTGTATCAACATAAAAGTGCAGTTTATCGAGATTTAAACCAAAATAGTGCTCTCACTCAACATTTAAAAAACACAAATCATCAAATAACTTTAGATAACGTTAAAATTTTGGAACAGCAAAAAAATTTTAGGAAAAGATCGTTTTTGGAAATGTTACACATAAAATCCAGTGATAACTCAATAAACATTGTTGGAGATTATGCTTATATTGGTAATTCTTATGATTTATTTATCTAAATTTGGTTGTTTGTCTTATACTTATAATTGATTCATTATATTTTTGTAAAATGTTTCAAATTTTATTCATATTTTGTAAAAGTTTTTTTTCGTAAAATTTACCACAAGTTTTTTGTCACGGTTGGAAAATATTTTTCTAGTCTAGACACACGAATTTTGGTTTCTACGAAAAAACCTTCAATTTTTTAGTTTTGTTTTTGATTTATTTATAAAAGGAAAATTGTATTGAAAATATTTTTATAAACGCTTTTGAAAATGGACTCGAAGTGAGTCCGAAAGCTCAAGTTAATTTTTTAAAAAATAAAAACAATATAGAGAGCCCTAAACCAATAAATAATTTTAATTATATTACAATGTTTCATTCGGTCCTTTTAACTGCACTATAAAAGCTAAATCGTTCTGCAAATGAGGATCATGCCCCAGTATACCAATTCAAAAGTCGTTGTAGTGGATTTAATTTAAAAGTTTCTTGATTCACTGCACGTAACAAAATTGCTTTCTTTTAGACCGTATGCTTAGCAGCAAGGCGATTAACGACAAAAAAACTGTACCAACGGACTCTTAAAATACTTGCAATCATTCATTTCAACATCAAAAAAAGGTCCTGCTACCAATGCTGCCATTGCTTATCCACATTATTTACACAATCTAAAAAAATAGTTCTTTATAGTACTAGTGAGCAAAACGAGATATTATCCACGAGGGATAAGTTTGTCCCACGAGGCGATAGCCGATTGTTCATTGTTATGCGAATCGACTCAGCAAAAAGTTAAAAAATCATCATCTTTTAAATGATTATTAATGAAATAACTTAATTCAGAGGTATATAACTTAATTTAATACAGTTAAATCATATTTCCACAATATAATGTAACATGTTGTATAACAATGTTATATAACATGTTACAAACATGAATACAATCTTCTTATGAAGCACTATGAAAAATAAAGTATTTTAAGTTATACAGCAATGTTTTTATAAAATTTGTTGTACACAGCTATTCATTATATAGTGGAAAGGCGCCTTTATACAACAAATGCTATAAATTTATTGTTAGGTTTATAACACGAGAAAACTTATCTAACATAGTGTTACATAAAAAAAACTGTATTCAATTTTGTAATATTATTATATGAATATATGTTGCAAAATGAGATTAGGTACGCTACATTTTTTTTAAGAAAGTTGTAATATCTGAAACTTTGAAAGTAAACAGTGTTGTGCCGCATAGTCTACGTGGAGGAATTAATCAATGGTCTACTCTTGTAGACAATATATGTAGACAATTTATAAATGGCGTAAACAATGCGTCGACAATTTATCTTTTTTTTAATAAAAGGAATTTTTTAAAATATTGTTTGGCAATAAGGAAATAAAAAATTATAAATATTTAACAATGGCCCACATAAATAAATCCAAATGACAATTTTTTTAAAATGGAATTCTCCAGTTCAGAGCACCGCCACAACATATCACTACTGTAGGAGAAACAGCAACCTTGCCCTGAATACGAAATACGAATGCAGAGAAGTGAATCGTAGATCTATCAGGTTTGATAATTCCTCAGGACGTTTTAAGAACCATAAAATTTGGTAATAAATTTCTTGCCTTTCAAGAAAGATTTTCTTTCATATCCTAGTAGCTGATTTAGGTTATTATCTGATTTAAATTGCATGAGACAATACAGATCAGTGTCAGGAACAGGCTTGTAAACATTTTGCAAATTTTAAATTTGACAATAACTAACCAACAAATATATGTTTGAGTAGGAACAAAATCTACAAATTTGATAAATTTACAAAGCTAAACGGATACTGGTAATGGTAATAAGTCGGTACTCACGAAAAAATCGTGTATGTATATTGAAAAAATAATCTTATCAGACAATAACATGTATGTACACGGAGAAAGAATAAGTTGTTATTTGGTATCAAATTATTTCTAGTTGAAAACGGTTAGGGAACATAAATAAACCTGTTGCTAAGAGGTTAAGAAAATGTGAATGTTAGCTATGATGGTTCAGCATTATTGAAGTAATTTATCAAAATGTTTGTGAAATATTTTAAATCGGTGCGAGTTTTAAAATCAAAAGTATTAATTTGCCACCAATTTATATACATATTACTCCATTTAATAAATTTAGTTATAACAGAAAGTATGTACGTCAAGCAAATGTTTGGTTAATCTTAGGGTTCTATTTGGAAAATCTTTTTTTTACTGCGGTCTAATAAGACCAAAGAATTGAAATCCTGTCAAAAATGATGAAAAATTTGGTTGGTCCAAAACCACTTTTATCGACGTTTTGAAAGTCCCCGAGTCTGAAAAACGAAAAAAAAAAAAAAAATATCCGTCCGTCTATCTGGATGTCTGGATGGCTGGATGTCTGTACCCATAATATCTCGACAGCGGCTTGTGCGAGCTGAAATTTTGTTCGCCAATCTATTTCTATGGTCAAGGCGGAGATTTGAAAAGCTTTTGGAGACTATACGTGAAGAGAGTGGGTACCTGCCAATGAATTGACCCAAAACACCTGGTTATATAAATATTTACGATTTTTTTTCTATACTATATATAGTAAGCAGAGAGTTGATTTGAAAGTTGAGTTGGGGTTGCATTAGGATGTAGTGAGCATTTAATCAATTTTGTATATATGTTGGTTTGAGGATTGAGTTTGTCGCTCAGTTTGCGGTTGAGTTGAGGGTTGAATTGGATTCCGATTACGGGTTGAATTAGGGCTGAGTTGGGGTTGGATTAGGGTTTAGTGAGCAGTTAAACTGAGTATTTGTGTTATAAATATTTTACTGGGATTCTATATTCGATTTTGATGAAATTCAGTATTTTCAATGGAAATGCGATTCTAAAATGATTTATAGATGAAGTTCTGAATGTGGCCAATTAGGACGGTACTTGGCTATTTCTTATCGGTTTTTTGTGAAATTTGACATCTGCGATGGGAATCTAATTCTAAAATAATATTTGGATAAAGTTTTGAATTATGGCCATGGCCAAGTATGATGGAACTAACAAATTTGACATGTTGCGTGTAAATGGGATTCTAAAATGTTTTTAGATGGAATTTCGGAATACATATGTCCAATTAGGACGGAACTTTTGGCTATTTCTTAACTGATTTGAGTAAAATTGGACGTCTGCGATGGAAATGGGGTTGTAAAATGATTTTTGGATCTAGTTCTTAAATATGGCCAAGTAAAATGGAACTTGGCTATTTTTTAACCGATTATGATAAAATTTGACATGCGAGTTTACTGGTGAAATTTGACATGTGCGATGGAAATGGGATTCTAATATGATTTGTGAATAACGTTCTGGAATATGACTAAGTATGGTGGAACATGCCTATTTTTCAACCGGTTAGGTTCCATTTGTCGGTTGAATCAGGGTTAAGTTAGGGTGGATTAGGGGTTATTGAGCACTTGAGCAATCTATATAGGAAAACCTCGCTACGATAAAAATCGACGGGAGTAATTAAATGGGAATATAAAAGTTGCCCGTTGTAGTGAGTTGTCGGTTAGCTGAGGATTTGTGATTTTTTTTTTATAAAAATTGTATTGGGATTCTACATCTTATCCGATTTTGATGAAATTCATCATTTCCAATGGAAATGGGATTCTAAATGATTTTTATACGAAGTTCTTGACTATGGCGAAGTGGGATGGAATTTGGATATTCCTTAACGTTCTTTGAAAATAAGATTCTAAAATGATTTTTAGATGAAGTTTTGAAATATGATGTTAGATTATATGGGCGTATGATTTTACGATGGTATTATGGTATGATATTGTGGTAGTATGATGGTGTGATGGTATGACGGTATGGTGGATTGTTGGTAAGATATACAACATGGTGTGATGGTTCGACTTTACTATAGTACGGTGGTATGGGTGTATGGTGGTTTAATGTTATAGTCTCGTGATGGTATGATATTATGGAATAATGATATGGTGGAATGATTGCTTAAGGTTATGATGGTACGAGGGTACGTATGCCGAGGATAGACAGTTGAGATTTGGTTCGAGCTAAGTTAAGTTGAATTGAGTTAGGATTTAGTTAGCTTGTATGGTTAAGTGTGTTATTTGGTTGGGAGATTATTTAAGGTTTGATTTGGAATTATGTTAATAGTTGATTTGAAAGTTGATTTAGGGTTGATTTGGTGATTGAGTTGAGGGTTGGTTTGGTGGTTAATTTGGTGATTGCGTTTAGGATGGAGTTGCCATTGAGATGAAGGTTGAGTTGTAAATTGAGTTGGAATTTGAACTGAAGACTGACTTAAGAGGTTTACTCCGGGATTGGTTTGGGAGTTGAATTAATCTAGACCGAAGTTCCGATTTCCTCATGAGGTTTCAGCCCTTTATATTTATTAGTTTATGATTATGGCAATGCCAGGCTCATGTTCAAGTTTCAACTCCCGATAAAAGTTTAACATTTTTGACAGTCAGCGTAAACATGTTTTGTCAGTGTGTGTTTGTTCTATTTAGAATTCCAATTTCCAACATTTCTATAAATATTAAGTTTTATTTTGTTAGAAATTAGCTTTACTAAATTTTCTAAATTTCTCGCTTACTCCAAAATTCTTCCATTCTAGTGTTTACCGATGTTTAGTTAATAAAAAATATCCGGATATTTTTAAGCTACAAAACATATGCGCCCCGATCGGTATATAACTCTTTTTACTTTTTTTGAATTTTTCCGAGTTTTTTGTTAACTGAAAATTATTTCTTTTATTGGCGTAAAAAAAACAAACATTTCTGCGAATAATATTAAAATGTTAAAATAGTTTCTAAAAAAATATGCGGTTTTGACTTTTATAATACCAAAACTAAGCACATTCGGGAAAGATCTAAGTAAATTTGTAGCAAAATTTTGAATATAAAAATTGTCAACCTGGTTTTTGCATTTCTTATTTTGTGACCGGTTATACCTATCCTATATAAGCGCCTCACCCCAAAATGTTAAGCTACCACAAATATTGGTGATTGGTGTCAACTTTGAACATTCGGTTGCTATCAAATATTTTGTATTGGTTCATTTTACACGTAAAGATTTTCCTATAATTTGAACCAAACCAAAATATTTAGTAACAACCGAATGTTTCATAGTCGACGCCGACGGTCGACCTAAGGAATGAATCTAAGTTTCACATATTTAACGACAAGCACTTAGATAGGTACTGTAAATTTGTAACTTCAGGCTCTTCGGTTAATTAAAAACAATAGTATTAAATGTGTGATTTTAGGTTATGTAATACAAAATACAAACGTCGCATAAATTAGTAACTTTAAAATTTTGCAGTCGCGTTTGGAACGCATTGTCTTGACTTTATGGATAACTTCAGTGCAATATATGTTTGTCACTTAAAAATTAATTAATTTACAACAAATTGAATTTATTTCTGTAAATACACTAATTTATATAATTCAAAAGAATTTTCATTTTTGAATCTCAAACTTAGCGGGTTTCCTCGAGTCATAAAACATAATCGGGATATTTTCTTAACCTTCACTTCGTGTAGTGGGGTCTATCTGACCCCAGAGCTGTTTGAAGCTGAATAAAAAAATATTTATCAAATATTTAGATAATTCCTTTTAGATATGCCTAAACAGACATCAATTAAATAGATTTAGAAGAAAAATTCATCAAAATCGGTTAATTTTAGGGTATTTTACATCAAAGAAATGAAATTAGGCTGATAACCGTGTAGTGGGGTCATTTTGACCCCTTATATCATACAATTTAATGCATTTTCTATTTAGAAATCAATTTTTAATCAAAAATTTATTTTCATGGCAATAATAGAAGAATAGAAGAAAAGATTTATAGAAGATTTACATTGAATCGGTCCCAATATTACGCAACAAAAACGAAGTGGTTTATGAACAAAAACGGTTATTGATGCTATGATTTTTTTTCTTGTATTTTGTTTTTTCTTTTGTTAGTTTGTTTTCATATAAATCCTATGGAAAAAATGGGGTCAATCTGACCCCACTACACGATTAGTGTGACTTTTAGTATTGCACGAAGTGAAGGTTAAAGTGAAGTTAACAGGGTTGGTTAAAAATGTGTCAAAAACATCCGATTTTTTATATCAAAAAGCCCTTAGTGAATGAACATCATCGGTTGTACAATAATTTAGTACTCTGTTACAACAATTTTTAACACCAAGAATTCTGACTTTTCGAAATTTTGTCAAATTTGGTTAGTACCATACCTTGAATGATGGTCAAAAGTGTTCAAAACTTTCGCAAAGTGTCAAAAACTGTGTGTGAGTGGTATTACAAAACAATGGAAACAAAATATTCTTATTCTTTCATGAACAAATTTTTGAATTATTCCGGTAAATTTTGAAACAGTTGTAACTTAAAACTGTTCTAAACGCAAATGAAGCTAAACTTGTGAATTTTTGAATTTTTTTCGATGTCAAAAGTGTAGAAACTACAGGTTCTGAAATTCTTTCAAAGACCCGTTTCAAAAAGTGTCGAAACCTATGTGTCATATATTCCAGTTATCGACACTACCTATCTCTGGTTTTGAGTTCAATCTCGAAAAAAAAAAGTACCACGGTTTACTGTCAGTCTTAACTGCAATCTGGCGCCCACCGAAGATAATAGTTTTCAACACTGGCTATAAGGCTTATGCTGTTGCTGAGTTTAGTTTTGGGGTGTTTCGCGGTACTGACTTTCCAGTTGTTATGATTTCACGGTCAATATATAAATAGCTCTAATAGAACCGCTCTATTTAATTTATTTCAAATTGATAAAAAGGCGATGCCATTTTGCTTTGCTCAGCGGGTTTGACATGATCATTCACTACAGTCTAAATATGGAAGCTTAAACACGATTGCCATTTATGAGCATAATGGTATATTTTAAAGCGTACCTACATGGCAGATTTAGGTGACTAACTTAAAAGAACTCTACTTTACTTATGCTCAATTAATGTCAGTATAAGGTTCGGCCTCCATACTTAAAATAGAATAACTATTAATTTTTTGAACTAAAAATGTAAAGTAATTTATAAACTGAGCGAACAACAGCCATCTTTCTGCGGGGGCTTCCCAACCTCATCGAAATGGTTTGAAATGATTCAATAGATATTTTTAGATACATAAATGTTTTCACGTAAATCTTTTGCGAGTTGAGCGTGAACTCGCTCGTTGTTTTTTTTTTTTATTTATGATGACTTAAGGTGCATAAACAAAAGATAGTAAGCTATATACTTTTGCAAATAATTTTAGTTTTTTTTTTATTAACAATTAGTATTAATTTTAAAATTGTACACCAAATTAGATAACCTAAATATTGTTTGATAATTTTTTATTTAACCAACAAATAAATTATTTTTTATATTTCTTCGTATCCCCGAGAAATGCTATCATGTATTTCGTTAATTTTTTTTTTTTTGTTAACTAAAAACCTAATATAATTTGATTTTGAGCCTAAACTACATGTATCTATCGATTTTGAGTTTATGGATGATTCCGGAACTTCAAATATCAGCATATAATTTTTTTCGCAGAAGTTAAGAACTATATACAAAAATTAAAACAGTAAATTTTCTAAACCGTCTACGTATTTTCTACAATTGTCTACGTTAAAAACTGTAAGTTGTCTACGCCATTTGTGTGTAGAAAATCTACAAACAGGCACAGATCCATACAACACCGCAAATAACGCTAGAAGGTTAATGGATAGAGTAATTGATCAGTATCACATACAAGTTACCTGTCTCTGATTCCAACCGTAGACTAGCCAATTTTAGATATTGCGTTTCTAATAAAATAAAAGTTGCATAAAAGTAAAACAATATTTGAAAGGAAGTTATAAATGAGTAATAATGTTTATTAAAATTCTTTTTTCTAATTTCAGATCCACTCACTTGAACCAACATTACCCACATAAAAAAAATGGAATTAATTGGAAACCCGCAAATAATTAAAATAAAGTTAATCAATTACACGTGATATGAAATATAAAAACAAGAACAGAATTTTTTTTAAAAAAAATTATTATTTCTAGTGTTTAGTTTAGTCAAATAAAAGTTATACGTACACATAGATTAAAACTAGTTAATTTTAGTAAATTAATTTAAGCGAAAGCTTAAAATAAAAAAAATAAAAAAAAATTAGGATACGCAAAGTTTATGGATTACACATGCTCACATGTTGGAAATTCGATTTATTATATGCATTTGCTTATCATGCATTGTCCTAGCTACAAAACTAGAAACCAAACCACAAACATCACAACAACAGCACCAGCAACAACAACAAATCTCAGGTAAGAAAATAGATTAAATTAATGAATCCGCATCGTGTTGTAACTTATTGTTCCATAATATACTTACATATATACTGTTTTTGTATACTAGGCCCGTAAAATAAAAATTTATTAGAGGTTTGCCTATTATTAAGTTGATTTTCCATATGTAAAATTTATTTACATACAATTTCCCAAAATTTACCATATATCCAAGAAAGAAAACTTTTTTTTATTTTATGCTATATCGTCATGTTTCACAAGATATAATACGAAATTTTCTAAGAAGATCACCCTCTAGTGAATTTTTCTTTTTTATTACTTCGTTCGTACGTATATACACAACAAGAAAAATGTGAATGTTTTATTCGATTCTTTTGGGTTTTCTCTAACGGTATTTTTACATCTCTTGTTAAACATAATATTCGAAATATATTTCTTACATTTCATATATATGTATGTATGTATACGAGTAATATGTGTTCTATCCGAAAAGTTATTGATTTATAATGTAATTAAGATAAGTGAAAATCTATACACAGATATATATTTAGTATGTATAGAGCTTTATAGGTAGGTGGAAAATAAAAAAAAAATTTGTTCATATTTCTTCTACAAAAAACGAACGAAAAAAATTATTAAATTTAAATAATATATTTAGAGGCGCTCAGTGACTATCCTAACTTTGTTTTAGTTCATCTTGTTTCATAATGCTTTACAAATGAAGTCATGTGACACCATAGGGAATAAATTAAATTTGATTTCAGTTTTTTATGTTGCCTAAGTCAGTTCAATTTTGCGCTGTTTCAACACATTACAGTGATAATAAAAACAAAATCTACGGTCAGCTATATATCTACTGTATATTATTATACGTATTTATTTACACAAAATGTAACAGCATGAAATTTGTCTCTGTTCGTGTTCAGATAATATAGATTTTTTTTTTTTAGAAAATTTATTATCTCGTTGTGTACAAATGATTAGAAGAATATTTTTTGTATAAGCACAGAAAAATTGCAAATTAAAATGAAATAAGGATCCTTCACCTGAATATAACATTTTCTACCTAGATTAGTCGGTAATTGCTTTCTCGTCTCGCATTCATCAATTGAATAACTATATCATGCCTGCGGATATTTATAAACATAAAATTTTTTGGATTGAGTTTAGTTATTAGACCAATAAAGTTTCGGATTTTATATTCCTATGCATCATAAATATTTATTATTTACTTCAGCAAACATTTATGTAATAATAATTGTGCAGTGGTATCATAAATTTAACGATTGTATTTTATTTATAAAATATTTACCGAATTAGCCAAAAATATATAATTTTACGAAATTTGATTTCAATTGGAAATGGTTTACGAGTATACGTATATACATATTAATGTACGTAATAATGTAATTGTATTTAGTAGCATGGTACATTTAGAATTTATGTGGAACAATTAAAGCTCAGAGATCCACATAAGTGCGACGTTATATCTCTTAATAACTTTGTAGTTCAATAAAGTTACATTTCGAACAGTTGTCGTTACAAAGAGACAAGTATAGGATTTCTGTAATTTCATTATCTTTTCGATTTTGCAACCGTGCCAAGCTTATGATTATTCTTTTTTATTCTGTTGGCCTAGTGAGCAATTTGATATTTACCAACTTATATTAATCTATGGTTTCTTCCCAGTGGAATTTCATAGTGTCTAGTAAGTTGAAAGAAACTACATGTTTATAGGGGATTTAAGACCATCAAAACGCTGTTTCAAACCCAGCTCAAAGGGTTTGGCTCTTTTAAGTCTGCTTACTATATCCGTGTTGTTTTAGAGCTTATTTACCATTATTTACCTACATGTTACTGAAGTCTTTCTTCATGCCTCCGTGGATTTTTCTGAATTTCATTTAAATTTCCTACACGGTAAATAAAAATTCGCTAGATGTGTCTTCTGGTTGTAATAAAATCTGATACTTTGAAATACAAATATGTGGTACTGAAAATCAAGTAAATATGTTAATACTATTGGGTGTGTGAATTAATTCTTACCGCTACGTGAGATTGCGTATAGTTTGACAAGCAATTCCAATTGCATTTTGTAGCTGTCACAATTCTCATTCTAATTCAGAGCAGAAAGTGTTATTTTTCATATTACGTCATTTTTCTGTAATCGGTTTAAAATGGATCGTGATAAGTTGTTTTTTGGAGGGGTTCTTCTTTTCTTTTTTGATTCCAAGAAAACTACCGCTGAAGCTCACCGATTGCTTTCTGATACTTATGGTAATCAAGCTCCATCGAGAGCAATCTGTTTCAATTGGTTTCATCGATTCCAAAGTGGTGATTTTGACTTGACAGACAAAGAACGGCCAGGTCAGCCAAAAAAGTTTGAAGATGCCGAATTACAAACATTATTGGATGAAAATGCATGTCAAACGCAAAAGGAACTTGCAATGCAGTTAAACATTGACCGATCAACCATTTCTCATCGTTTGCACGCAATGAGAAAGATTCGAAAGCTGGGAAGATGGATCCCACATCAACTGTCCGAAAATCAATTGAGAGCACGAATTGAAGCATGCAAAAAAAATCTTGCTGAGTACAAAAAGCATAGTTGTTTGCATCGAATTGTTACTGGCGATGAAAAGTGGGTCTATTACGACAACCCCAAACGTAAAGCAGCTTACGTCGATCCAGGCCAAGCAGAACCATCGCAGCCAAAACGAGATATTCATTGCGATAAGGTTATGCTGAGTATTTGGCGGGACCAGAAAGGTGTGGTGTATTATGAGCTGTTAAATCCAAATGAAACGGTTACAGGTGATCGCTACCGACGCCAACTGGACAATTTGGCACGTGCATTAGACGAAAAACGACCAGCAATAGCGAACAAAAGCTATAAAGTTTTGTTTCATGATGACAATGCCAGACCACATCGTGCAAAAACCGCTCAAAACTAAGGTAGATTACAAGTAAAATTGGTTCTAGATTTTCTTGCAATACTATTACATTTCCTACATTTATCCAACTAAAGTTCAAGCAAAATAACCAGAAAAGCTATATGCTTTAGCAGAATTCCAGTTAATCCTACGTCATCGTTTTGTACTAGACTATTCCTTGATTTTACTAGATGACCGTCTAAATAAATTTCAAATAATAAAATAAACGTTTCAACATATTTTATGTCAATATTGTATATTCGACGAAACTTTGATCTTTTTTCTTCATATCGGCTTGCACAAGATACATATTCAACTTTAAAGAAGTGTTTTTGTATGGGGTACTTGCAAAATTTCAAACTTCCGAACCTTCTCCTGAAAACGACATTTTTGATTTATCGCATTCTAACATGCAATGAGTGAATATATTTCTGTGGAATTAAACAAAAACAGGATATCTGCAAAAAATCACTTTTTCAGTTTTTGCTGCTATTCGTTCTAGAATCTGAAGCGCCACTTAATAATCTACATACATATTATGGATACACATAAATTTTGAGATTTTTTTTTATAACTTCGAAGCTTTATCCAGAGAAATTGGTACAATGTATTTTATTCAAAGTTTTGTCCAGCGTTAGCTAAGACTTTTTCCCATCTTTCAGGCAGCATACGGATTTCGCGTCGAAAAAATTCCTCGTCGTTTGAGGCGATCCAAGAATCGACCCAATTTTTGGCTTCTTGGTAGTGGTAGTCGGAAGGAGAAATATCTGGTGAATAAGGCGGGTAGGGTATGATATCCCAACAAAACGCCTCCAAAGTTTCCTTGATGATTTTTGCAACATGTGGCCGAGCGTTGTCATACTGATACCAGTACTTAAATCTTTTTATTGATGGATCATGTTTCCCATATGCTTCACACAGCAATCGATGTCCATCAGCTACACTTTTTCAAATTAAAACAAAAAAGCAGCGCTTCACGCAAATTGTGTTTTGCTGGCACAAAGGTTGACATAGTTAGAGAACAAAAAAAAATACATATGTTGTTTACACTTCAGCGAAATGATATCATACATTCTAATTTTTAGAGGGGAATGATGACGTTTTAACCTGAATATATTACAAGAGGGTCCGATGCGTCTTAATACTAGTTACGCCATCTTTTGTAAATCCCTGAAAACTTTTGTACCCCTAATAATTTTCCAAAACCTTCATTATTTTCGAAACAATATGTCGAAATAAAAAATTGGGTAATTTAGTAATTATTCAAATAAAGCTGTATTTTAGATTGTTTTCTGTATAAATTAATACATTTTATGCATAATTGATAATCAAATTCAATGTAATTAAAAAGTTTAACATTATGCAATGCGTAAAATAATACAAAATATATTTAAAAATTCAATTCAAACTTTAAATGCGTTTTCTCAATATTTTTTTATTTTTATTTATTTATTCACCTTATTTGACCAATCTATAGTTGGTATAACCAGCTGTGCTGATCAGTCTAGCTTATGCATTAATTTTACATATTTTTTTCTGCTTTCTTTTATTATCACAAACACAACTACCATTCAATAAATCAATCAAATAGCACCGCTAATTAATTAACCCATTGTGCAAACAAATAAGCACCAATTTGTTTTCTAAATTCGTTAAGGTTTATAATATTTAAAATAGCACCTGGCAAGCCATTATATTCCACAAAACCACGATAGAAAACGTTAGTCATTGCAATGTTTGTACTGACAGGCAGCACGACTAAATGAAATTTCCCTCGCGTATTGTAATTATGGATATCCTCTCTAAACATCAGTTTTATAATTATTTAAAACACTTTAACGTGATACACCAAAATCAGTTTGGATTCATCGATAAATCTTGAACACAAAGCACAGCAGCTAATATTTTAAATAACGTATTTAATCCGGTGGATCAAAAATATTTCGTTGCCGTGTTTTTTATTGACGCATTTGATTGTGTAAACCATTTTATTTTAATAGAGAAACTTAATAAATTAAACTCTACAGCTATTGCCCTTAGCAGCTAGGCGAAAGTTTACGTCTGTTAATGGGTGTAACAGTGATTTTGGGTACGTAATTTCGAGTGTACCACATTACACAATTTTGGGACCGCTACTTTTCATATATTATATAAATGTATGCTGACGATGCTGCAATTGTAAACAAAGCTTCACAGCATACTGATCGGTAATTTATCTAAAACATGTTATTTATATTTGATAAGAAACGTTTGTCAACGCAACAATTAAGTATCATAGTTTCTCTATAAATGGTAGTATCATTAAGGAAACAAAGACTTTTAAGTATTTGGGCCTATATTTTGATTCAAAATTATCTCGGAGCAATCATATTATGAAAATTAAGAAAAAATAATTCCTATATGAATTTTGCTATTCGAAGAATTACGCATTGTATAGATGAGAAGACCGCTTGGTTGCTTTACTTTGCACACGTCTATAGACATCTACTGTATATGGCTCATATTTGGACAACAGCCAATAAAAGTGATTTAAAAGATTTGACTGTTATACAAAATAAGAGTATTAAAATTATAAAGAGGTTACTCCGACATACACGTAATAAAGCTCTTTACATGCTATTTTACCTATGCAATTGATTGGAACATATTAGACTTTGGAATTTGTACATAAAGTAAAAAATAAATTAATTAAATATAACTTACATCTGTACAGGGATTTTGGTCGCAAAATGAGGATTGAGGATTGAGAATTTTGTATATGTACACGGTGTATAATATACATTTTGCTATTGTGCGCCGTCAAATATTTGTATTGTATTAGTATATTTTCTCATGCGTTTTCTCATAGGGTAAGTATCAAAAACAAGCCAAGCGGGTGAATCGGTTCAAATTTTTGGTGCTTACGCTCGCCTTGAGTTAGTTTTCCCTTTCTTCTTACTAGTGGAATTCATTCGTTAATAAAAAACCAAAACAAAATACATAAACGTAACCAAAACAATTTCTCGCAAATAAAAAAAACAAAAAGCAACATAAATGAATGATTTTTAATTTATGTATTCTTCGTCGGCTCCATTCCTAATATTTTTAATTTTTAAATTTTGAACAAAGGAACCAAACAGAAAGTAACAAAATAAAATGATTTTGTTTATTTTTTTAGTATTGTGTTGCCTTGCAGCTCGTAAGGGTTGTTCCTTTACGATGTTATCACAGAAAAAACTGAAATAAAAAATGTACATTCAACACCAATACAATTTACCAATACTATTGCCTTCCGGTAATCCTCAAATCAATCCTCATTTTGCGACCAAAATCGCTGTCCTGATGTATAGATCCTTCTCAATAAATTTTGAGAATAAATTAGAAATTGCAATAGGTCTATAATTTGATTCTTTATTTTTAGCACCTTGCTAACACAAGCGCACAATTTTTTGTATTGTTAAATCATCAAGATAGTATACCCATTCAAAAACGAATCGTTAATTAGATCACATAAAACAGGTATAATTACATGCTTTGCTTTTTCAATAAACTTAACAGAAATGCGGTCATAGCCAGAAGCAGAATTTTTGTTTAATTTTTTTAAGAATTCCCAATAATTCATTAGTCCTTGGTTGAATTTAACTTAAGCGTGCCATTAACTGGCAAATTTAAAAAAGTGGCAAATGATGAAATTAAGGCAGTTGAATTGCATAATGCGGAATTAACAGAATTTTAGCTACATTTATTAAACAATTATTAAACTGATTTGCTATTACAGTAGAATTTGTGATAGCTCGATCCCCTACGGTTAGCATAATATTATCATTAATAAATTTATACTCGTATTAAATATCAATGATTTTAGGCACTGTCAGTTCTTTCTTGCGTTACCATTATTCTTTTGAAACTCATTATGATAAAACTGTTTTTGAAGTTTATGGTTAAGAGTTTGTTGTATGTTTATAAATTTTATGTTGTTCACCAATATAATTGAATCGTTTATTCTTGAAAGGGCTCATGTCCCCTTTTTCAAATTATTCAGGAAATAAAAAAAAACTATATATTGTCAACAAAAATAAGTTTAGGAGGGAATTTGAGTTTGTTGATGAAAATGTGAGTCGCTATGAAGTGTTAAGCTGAATTTTAAGGTTATTTGTCAATTATTTCAGCTTTTATGCTCATTTTTAAAGCATGGACATGAGCCCTTTCTAGAATAAACGAATCGTTTATTCTTGAAATAATTGAAAAATAACTCCAAAATTCAGCTTTATTTCATTTTGAACCATTCTGTAAACAGCCTCAGAGGGAATAATTTCTAAAATCAAAAACCAGAATGTGTATTTATTAAAAATCATAAATTTCAAATTAATCAAATTAATAATTTATATATTAAAATGATGTCAATGTTTGTTTTAATTATTTAATGTGAATTACGGTTAATTGTTACAAGAAAGATAATCGTTACATAACTAATGATTAACTCTCTCTTTTTCACGTTTCTTCTTTATAAATATTCTTCTTTTTTCTGCTGGCGCTACATCCCATAGAAGGATTTGGCCGCTTCATATTCAAGTTTCGTAATCATTGTTTTAACGGATAATGAATGATTAATTCATTGATCCTACCCTTAACCAGCCGTGATTTTTTCATCACCCGCCGGGAATCGAACCCGGGACCTCCGGAGCTTAAAGGAAGCATGCTAACCACTGTGCCACCGGGGCGGCGAAGTTTAAATATTAGTTTAGTATAAAAGAGCACATGGCCTGGACATGTGCCCTTTCTAGAATAAATGATTTTTTTTTTGCAAGGTAGGTGCCGTTCCATTAACCATATGGTAATTTCGTCTTTTCATAAAACGTAAGTAAGTGTCTATGATACAAAACCGTCATAATACTAATTTTGACAAAAAGTGGACATGAGCCCTTTCAAGAATAAACGATTCAATTATTATCCGGATATTTTTTTAAGCTTGTTAAGTTTATCCCGGGTCCTTATTAGACTTGAGAGGTAATTATTTACCCATGGCTTAATTATAACCGGCTTTTTAATTAACTTGGTGTGCCTAACTAAAAGTTTGAAATTCATGTACATTAGGGTTCGGAAATCACCAGCCAAATTTACATCTAGGAATTCTTTATCATTTTAATTGCAGATATCCTGTTTTTGTTTAATACCACAGATTTATGCATACACGTATATTTGTGTTTATAGGTTGAAGTTGTACCGTCTTTAATTATTGGAAACAACCCAGCATCTAAAATAAAGCCAATGGAATTATTCTCCATATTATTTCCGTGTTTTTCCAAGAGGCTGAATTCAAAATCAATCTGAAAATAATTTAACGTACATGTACATTTAATTAGAATAGAGATGTGCAAAATCCATTTTTATTCACGTGTGGCTTTTGTTACATATATATTTATGATAAAAATAAACTGTAATAGTTTAATTCTATTTGAATATTTATTTTGCTTCACTTTTTTAAAATTAAACTTTTAAAAATACATAAACAAAAACTTTTGTAAATTTTAAAAATTATTAAAACTTCTTTTATATATTAAAAAAATTGTTTATTTTAAAAAACCAAGTTAAATTTCTTTCTTAAATGTAACAATATAATTCAATTTAACATGGAAGACTAGTTTCGGAATGTTTCTTCCATCCTCAGTTCCAATAATTCAACTACAAGTAGTTGAATTATTGGAACTGAGGATGGAAGAAACATTCCGAAACTAGTCTTCCATGTTAAATTGAATTATATTGTTACATTTAAGAAAGAAATTTAACTTGGTTTTTTAAAATAAACAATTTTTTTAATATATAAAAGAAGTTTTAATAATTTTTAAAATTTACAAAAGTTTTTGTTTATGTATTTTTAAAAGTTTAATTTTAAAAAAGTGAAGCAAAATAAATATTCAAATAGAATTAAACCATTACAGTTTATTTTTATCATAAATGTACATTTATCAAAACTTACACATTCACCCTCGAAGTTCTTACACCATGACCATAGCACGAAATTCAACGTTTTACTTACTATCAGACTAGACTTCTAGTAATATTATAATATAGGTTTTGTACTCCAAATTCAACCTTTTACAAAACACAATTATCCATTTCCAAATCAAATTCGCCTTTATCTAAATCAAACCTTTATCCAAAACATATTCATCCTTTTTCAAATCTATTACAACCGAAGACGATACAAAACAAACAGAATTTATTTAATTAAATATATGTAGCGGCTCACTCATATACCATTCAAATATGCAAAAAACATTCATCAAAAATACACACATTCGCTCACCGCTACAATACCAAATTTCAACGTCAATCACGCATCATTTACACCGCAACGCCAACGCTCTGATACTACCTTGCATACTCGTATCCGTTTATCGGAAATAAAAAAAATCGTTTATAATAATAAATTGCTTATAATAATTAATAATGATTTATATCGATTTGTAAATTACTGAAAATAAATATTAAATTTAAATAAGTGCGTATTGTGAATTGCCGTGTTGGGAAATATTTTTGGATTCCCCATTTACGCGGATCCTCTAACCAGTTCATCGGCCATTGGGGCTACGTACGTCCACAGGAATCATATATTTACTGTATTTAAACTATACTAGACTGTTACTACTGTACTAGATACACAATAACAAGTTAATATGTATAATAAAATAAATAAACCTTTACTTAATAGGGGCACACAATTCACCTTAAAATTCGCCTTATAATTTAAACTTCACCTTAGATGTCATCGTAAAATTCATTGTAGAATTCATCCCAAATTGATCTAAATACAACATAAAATTCATTCTCAAATTTACCATTTAATGTCTTCTCAACTAAAAATTCACATTAAAACTCACCTTAAACTTCATACTCAGTCTTAAATTTCATCCTAAAATTCATCCAAAAAGCAATCGAAATTCTCCATCAAATGTATCATAAATTCTCCCCACATTTACTTTAAAATTCTTCATAGAATTACAACAAATTAATTTTAAAATTCACTCTTATATTCAACCTACAAGTCACTCTAAAATTCACCCTAAAATTGTTGGAAAACCCTCTCTAAAATTAACCGTGAACTGCACTCTAAAATTCACCCTAAATGTCAAGAATTTAGAAAGCGAAAACCCTTAGAAGCTTAAATAAGAATTATATTAAATTTTAGAATTCTGGATTGATCTTAGAAATTAACGAATTTTGTAACGTAGTTTGAAAAAAAAGAAATTTGGAAATTTTGGAAAAAATTTAAATTTTGTATTGGGGGATATCAGAATTTAATAAAATTTTTGCGAATTTGGGAAGGTAAAAATGGAAATTTAAAGATTTAAACCTTTAAAGTTATTATAAACTTAAAAATTCGTGAAATTTAAGAATCCTGATATTTATAGAGTTAGTTAATTTAAATATTTAGGTAATACTGAATATAATACATTTAAATTAAAATTTTGGAAATTTAGAAAATTAACAAATATGGAAATTGTAAATTTTAGGAGTATGGAAATATAAATAATTTAGAAATTCAAATATATGATTCACTTATTTGAGAAACCAGATAAGTCCCATAAACATAGTTCTGAAAAAATAAAAAAAAAACTGTCAGTCTATTGAAAGCTGTAATTTTTTTTAGTTTAGCTATTGATAAATGTTAATGATCTGTAGGGTTTATAACTCAAACGATGCGCCTTGCTATTAAAAACGGATATTTCATAAAATGTCCAAAAACCCATATGATGGTTATATCGGGTTTCTCAATTAAGTGATTCATTTAGAATTTTTGATTTTAGTAACTTGTACATATATGATTCTTTGGTATAAAAGTAAAAATTTGGAAACCAAGAGCTACTCATTTTCAAGAGGAACTTGGTCTGTCTGGTCCCATTCATTCGCGGGTTAAAGGAAAACGGGGCGCCAGGCAAGTTTAGTTTCTCCTTCACCTACCGATACAAACAATTAATAAGTTTTTACTGGTTCATCAAAGAATTGAGAAAAATAATTTTTACGCCAAATAATCTGAAAAATTCTATATACGAGTTATCAGTGAATCAAAAGTCTTCAATCCGATGTTTTTAATTTCAGTGCGATATTTCCATAACTGATGAATTTGAATTTAGCAGTTTGAATTTGATTTGGAAAATATGTATTTAATTTGGTTTGAGAGAGAATGAATAAGTTTTGGATACATATATGTAGTTGAATTTGATTTGGAAAAGAGTGAATGTTTTTTGAATAAAGATAAATTTCATTTGCAAATTGATCAACCTGATATTATATAAGTTAAAATTGGCTAGAATATTACTAGAATCTGTTTAGTTTACTAGAATATACTTGTACATGCAAACAGGAATTATCTTGTATTTAATTTAATTTAACTTAAATTTGACTAGATTTCAGGTACCTACATTAAAAAATAAATCGTTGCTCTTTTACTGAAAATTGATACCTGGACGGTACCTCGAGACCGCCAATCGGGGGACTGAGTAGAATATTAGATTGGACTTAGTTGGGGTAAAGCTAAAAATTGAATTAGGGTTATTTTAGGGTTTGAGGTCGGGCTGGGGTTCAATAATGGTTGCACTGAAGTTGGGGTTGAGTGAGAGTTGTCTTGAGATGAGTACACTTAGCTATATAATTTTCGGATTGAGTTTTTGATCATTCCGTGAGGTTTCAGCCCATAACATTTTCAATTGTAGACGTTTCTACAATTTGACTTTGAAATTCAAGAATTTATTTACTCTATATGCTTTCTGTCGTAGGGAAATGGAGGTCTTACATTTTGAATCAGAATTCAGTTTTATTTGGCATCTGATTTTCTGAGGTTTTAATACCCGAGGCGAGATTCTCGAGCCCCGAAGAATTTGAGACAACTCTAATGTATGCCGACACTTAAGACTGAGTATTTTTCAAATTAATTACAAATTGTTCTATCCATTCAATTTTTTTTTTATATAAATTTTGAAAGCAGCTAACTAATTGTTGGTTCAAATAATTTTCCAGAACTCAGAATAATTAGTTGTGTAACTTTATTTGTCCCTTTAATTTAAAAATAATTTAATTAAGCAAAACTAAAGAAATCAAAACAAAATTGATCCAATTAAAGAAATATAAAATAAAATAATTAAAACGTCAATTTGAGTTTGAGAGCGAGCAGTAGACTAAAAAAGGCAAGTTTTTCGAAAATTGATGCTTAATGGGTGGAATAATTGATGAAAACAACATGATGATTTTATTTGTATTTCCATTCTCCTGCTGTTCATACAACAAGGACAATTTGTATTTATCAATCCTCAGTGAATTTTATACTTGCTGTTTTGCATATATACAAATATATTAATGCAAAATTAATCAATCAATAAAATTATAAAAGTTGTGTTTATTTATAAATTTAGCAAACCAAACTATTTTCCAATATTAAAAATTATGAAATAATAAATCGATTACAAAACATTTCTTTTATTAGCAAAATAATAACTGATATAAAAAGCTTTCTCGCTTATTTATTTTACAAACGCTGTGAAAAAAAACTTTAACATAGAATAAGAGTACGCTCACACTTAAGTTCTATAGTATCAACAGTCTATAATTCCATATATATCCATTTATTATTAAGCCATTAAAAATGTTTTGGTGATAAGATGGTTATCTATGTGTACAGCAAAATAAGGACATAACTTTTCTATACGAGGGAAAAAAAATAAAAATTCTGTAATATTTTAAAAATTGTTTCCTTTTGAATTATTTATTTTGCCGGTTAGATATACTTACATACATATACAGCAACGACTCAGAAATGGTCATAAAACAAGCTCAAAGATTTAAGTGAATTTTAATTTAAGAGTCAACGTAATGTCCGTTGTCTGTTTTTTTAATGGTTATCTTAAATTTAGATGCGAATCCAAATGTGGCAGTAAAAATGTAAATTTAACTTTCCAGTTCAATTCCCTATATAAAAAAAAAATAATTCGGGTAACCTAAATAGCCTTAATCCGTTTAAGTAATTTTTGAAATGTTCCTTACTGATACTATTGACATAAAAATTTGAAGTATGTTTGGTGAAAAAGCTACGAAAATTAAAGACACTTTGTTAAGGTAATTTATAGAATCGAATTCAATTTTTATTTTTTTATTTTATTAACCAGAGATCAGAGTATAATAGAGATATCTCATTCAAAGTAAAATATAAAAATAAAAATTGGGTTTCCGAATTTCAATACTGCGTTCTCGAGACATACGTATTTCTGTTTTTGTTGGTTATACTTGCATGTGTATAATTTTTTCTCTTCCATTTATGCCATTCTGTGTAATAGTAACTTATTTTATTTAAGTATGTATAATAAATCTGTTTCTCGTTTGGACCAAGGAAGACTGTCCTCACAATTCAGAATGCCCCATTAATTTTCTTTTAAAGTTGTATGTTTATTTGCGATTGTATAAAACAAAATATTGCTATATGATCATCTGACACCCGAAAATTTCCGTTTTCTTAAATCCTAAAGCTATAGCTTAGCTTCTTGTCACGCGATACGCCATTTTTCTATTATTTCCAAATTTAGTGCATTGAAACCGAAATTTAATGTAATCGAATTTGTTACCAAATCTATGACGGAATTGATGATACTCATATTACGTAATTAATTGATTCAGAATTTATTTTCAATTATACCACAGTATAGGAGTATATGAGGCGATAACCGATACTGCCAAACTTAAAACGAAACTCAGCTGAAATACTCGGATACGAGATTGATAATCGCATAAATAAACGGATCCCTCTTGAAACGTGGACACATTCAAATAAGACTTTGTAACAGCGCGTACGTCGCCGTCACAACAATTTTGATTCTATTCTATGGTTCAACCGGTTACGCATGCGTCATCATCATAACAATTTTATTTACATTTTTACGGTTCAAATGATTACGCCTGAATGGTGATATTGCGGGTAAAGTAGAAGCTGTTTGTCGGTAATCGCAGTTTTTATGAATTTTGATTTTTTCCGATAGATGGGGCTGGTTGATTGACAAAATTGGTACTGATTTTTTTTTCTGTTTTAGCGGGAAAGTATTATTTTTATTATTAATTTTTTTTGTTGTTGGAACGAGGCTATAAATTAGAGTGAATTGGGTGGTCCGGGATCAGTTTTTGGTTAAAATTAAATCGGGATAGTATTGTCATTAAAAAGTAAAAACTGAGTTTGAGTTTTGAGACAAAATCAAATTAATAAGATTTGATAATTTTTTTTTTTGTGCAAAAAAAAAGAGGAAAAAATAATAAAATAGAGCAACCCAATTGATAGATAATTAAACCGAAAATAAAAATTATTTAAATCATTGGGAATTATAGTTATATTTTTTTTTTGTTGTTGTTATATTATGGCGAATGAAATTAATATCAATAGTTAACCATTCGGTTGTGTTATATAAAAAAAGAAAAACTACTATAACAGGGGAAGTCCCCTTATAAGGTGAATGTGATTTTAGTGATAAAAACGTTATTGTTGTTTTTTATTAATTACAATTGATTATTTTAATAACTGGAATATAAATCAATTATTCATTTTACACAACTAAAAGTGCGCCAAGAAAATACAAAAAAAAAAAAAAATATAGTGGGGGCGAAGATTCCAGAATAGTCCCGAAAAAAAAAATATATGAATATTCTAAACATAAATGAGGAAGTGTGATTTTTTTTTGGTTTGCAACAGACAACTACATACTGAATTAAGTGAAATTTAAGAATATGAGTTCCTCGTTACATTAGTGAATTATAAAATATAAGAACATTAAAATTAATACATATAGTGTCGAAAAAAAAAAAAAACTCAAAATTTGAGTTGTGCAAATATACTGTACATATTCCTAAATATAAAAACCTATAAAAAATAGTGAGTGCATAATATTTTAATTCTGATTTCTGGTACATAAACATTTTTTTTTATATATTTCGCATGAACAATTGAATGTAGCGAATCATAAAAAAAAAAATAAAAAAAAAAATATAATATATATATAGTTATTAAACGTGTGCTTGTGTGTGGCCTCTTTGGTAAAAATATTAGTACATCAAAGAGAACAATAAATTAAAATACCATCGAACTTAAATGGTTGTTTATTGTACTGCCACCAAATAAAACACTCAAAATAAAAAGAGAAAAATCTGTGCAGCATTCAACGTGGCAACAATTAACACAACAACGATGAACAACGCGCATCACTCAACATTTCAACATGTCTGATAAGTTTAAATTTTTTTTTCTTTTTTTTATTTTATTACATATTAATTTTTTTTTTAAATTATATTTTGATTTAATTATGCATATACTTAAAATATTTACCGTTTCTTGTAATAACTTCGATCTGGTGTAGGGTAATTAAGATAAATATTTAAGTTGGTTTTAGGGGATTAGGTTAGCTAGTTAGATTAGTTATAAAGACATTGGATTGTTCTACTTTTGTTTTTATTTTTTTTGTGTAATAAATTTAATAATTGATTTTGTTTTTCCAAACTTTAAATTTGGTGTTATCAGTTAACAATATGTGCTAATTGAGAACCGTCGAGCTGAGGATGAGTTAGGGTGAGTGTAGGTATCGTGATGTGTTATAGGTAGGTAATTAGAATCATTACCTAAGCGGTTACAATTGATCTACGCATACTCTTGAAATCCCCACGCCCATACCCTGATGCTTAGCCGGCAACGACCGCCAAGAGTCCCTGCGTAGGTCCAATTTTCTGATAACACTGGCATGACTTGGAGTATACTTTTATTTCCGGGTAGTTTCATATTTTGTTCAATTTTAGTTCATTAAATTTAAATTTTTGTTTCTTTTTACATCTTATTTTGCATTTTAATTAAATTGAATATACTCCAGGTCATGCAAAGTGTTACAACTTCTCGGAACTAAATTGACGTCCTATTGATTTCAAATATGTACATCAAAACAGGTAGTTTAAGCTGTACAAGTTTTATGGATCCGAGGAAAATTCTTAGGCAGTCCCATCTCGTGACAAAATGAGAATGAGAAGATAATTTTTATTTACAGTATGATCAAAAAGTACCGGGAATTTGTAATTTAAATGAACCGCTCTCGACCGATTCGGATATTTTTTTTTTTTAAGTTGGTAGATCCTATACTGACATCTGTGTGTAACTTGAGTGGGATCAGATGATTAGTGTTTGTTTGTCAGCTGTTCATAATAGACAAGTTTTTGTGTTTTGCCGCATTTTATTGAGCAAAGATTTTGCTTGAAATTTTGTGTTTTGAACGGAATTTCTTGTGCTGAATCGTTGAAAATGTTGCAGAAAGCCTTTGGGGAGTCTGCTCTATCAAAAACCAGAGCATATGAATGGTATAAAGTGTTTAAAAATGGTCGTGAAGTGGTTGAAGACTTGCCTCGTTCTGGACGCCCTTCCACATCGAATACCGATGAAAACGTTGAAATTGTGAAGAAAACTGTGCTTGAAAATCGTCATGTGAGTATTAGAGAGATTGCTAGTGATCTTAACATCTCATACGGAACCGTTCAGCACATTGTTGTAGATATTTTTTGCACCACGATAATGCGCCGTCACACAAAGCGCGTATTGTGACAGATTTTTTGACCAAACACAGCGTAAATATCCTTGAGCAGGCACCGTATTCACCCGATATGGCTCCGTGCGACTTTTTTCTCTTCCCTCGACTTAAATTACCACTTCGTGGAAAAAGATTTGAATCTCTGGAAGCCATAAAACGAAATGCGACGAAGGAGCTGAAGGACATCCCAGTTTCGGCCTACCGAAAATGCATGGATGATTGGGTTAAGCGTTGGCACATGTGTGTTGCTTCAGATGGATGTTATTTTGAAGGAGATAAAATAAATTTGCCCGAAAATTAACACAAACTTGTTTTATTTACAAATTCCCGGTACTTTTTGATCATACTGTACATCGATAGCATAGCAAACCACATTATTACCATGACAAAAAAGCTAACTAGATATTAAATGAAAATAATTTTTGTCATTCTCATTTTGTCAAGGAAAGGGAATTGACTCACCGTTCGTTGGAAAGCTATGTATATTAGAATATTGCCTACAAGTCAGGAAAAATAGTCTAGTAAATAATATAAACAACAATACCTTGTCAGAGAAAGGTGTAGTGTAAAACAAACCCATGCAATTGATTAATCTGATGAGGTCATCTTACTGTTGAGTAATAAAATGTAGCCTACAGAGAAGTGCGAAACCGTTTTCCATTCGCAAGGAAAAATGAAGCTTCCCTCCATAGGAGAACAGAAAAGAAATAGTTGCAAAAGATTTTAGTAGTGCTACCCACATATTCGAATGAGTGAGGAAGTTCAAGTACTTGGGCTCTCTTGCCACTCATGAATGATTACAATTGCTGTGTTTTTTTATAAGTCTCGATAGACCTCAATACATCGCATCCAGATGTTCTCTATTTTTGTGGTTATACTGCAATTGATTCAGTTTATTTTAATCAGGAATAATTTTTTAGTCAACGTTTTATCGTTTTTAATTCATTTCCTTGAAATACACAACTTATTAATTGTACATGAAAATCTTGCTTTTTATCCAGATGTGCTATCGAGACTACAGATTTTCCCTTTTATGAGTAAAGACACACATTAAAAATTTGTATTTTAGCATGGAAGCATACCAAAGTCAATTTTTAGTAAATCTATCATACAATAGGAAACTAGTAGCTATTTTAAAAAACAGAAGATGTACGTTAAAAGTATTCATTTTTTTATTAGTTCCTTCCATTATGAAGAGGCATATTCAAAATGTGTTATTTAATACCATTTACCGCAATCCACAAGTTTTTTTGACTAAAATGAATGGAGAAATCGAAAAATGAATCTGTTTATCATGTTTCGTACGAGTTGCTCAAAATTTAAAAGATCATAGTAACATTTTGAAAGAAAAAAAACGTTTTAGTATGGCCGTCTCACTTTTATATATGGATAAAATGTATTCGCACTTTTCCTCATGTATTTATGCTTTTGGAATAACAAAATGTAATGAAAACAACAATGACGTAGCGTTGTCAAAATAATAAACACAATTCTTAGTGCTGCGAGTGCCAGTATTTTTAAGTGGAGGATAGAAGTAGCTACAATTTCCCTGTTTTTGCAAATATCTGAATAGATCAATCGAGACTTATACAAAAACACAGCTAATGTATTTGAGGATATTTAGGAGTTTCAGCTGGCAATTATCCAGTATCTAAATACCCTAAAACGCCGATAAGCTATAAAATGTTGGTTAGACTTGTCATGTATGGCTGTGTGAGCTAGGCCTTGACGGTCAGTTTGAAAGATGGCTGCTTCTGATTTATGGGCCCACAGACAACGATGATGGCATATACCGAGTTCTTTTAACTTCTAATGCAGGATTAGACCCCTCGAACACGAAATAAAGTCACGCTGGCTTCGTTTCGTTATGAGTGGTGATCTAAAACGAATGGTGCAACGAACCCTGAAAGTAGTGCCGTAATTTATCGCTTTTTAATGCCAAATTATTATCATTATTACTATTATCTCCAAGTCAAAACAATTTAACTGTTTCGATTTAATTAGTAACTTATGACGTATTACAAGTCAAATTGTCATGATGGCATGTATTACAAGTCAAAATATAACAACGTAAGTAATTTTACGGCTACATATATTGACCATCGAAATTTGTTAACTCTGAGTCAAGCTTAAGCCATGGATGTCTGAAAATTTATGAAAGACACATACGTAAAAGGAATAGAATATGCTACCGAGCGATAAATCTTCCCAATAATAACAGACTGGTTAACTATACAGCCGCAAACTGTGTGACATGGTAAACCTTAAAATTGAGCAGACTAAAAAACACTTCTATTAAAAACAGTTTGAAAAAATTGGCAATGATACTCGCAAAAACTGGCATACTGTTAATAATATAATTGGTGAGCATCCTGGTAATCCGGAAATCAAAGAAATTAGTAGTCTTAATGATGTTACTATTTCGGATTCTGTAGCTATTGCAAATGAATTTAATGATTTCATTGTGTCTATAGGGAAAGCCAATGGTCCGACTGTATAATGGGTGAGTTGTTATTTCTCACCTGTTTCTCCAGAGGAACTCTATAATATTATTAACTCCCTGAAAAATAAATCGTCTCCTGGGATAGATGGAATTTCAAATAGTGTTGTTAAAAAATGGGTTGCTACCTTGTGGATGTCTTGCTTTTTGTCTTTAACTTAAGTGTAGAAATATGAGTTTTTCCTGGAGCCTTGAAAAGATCTGTTGTTGTCCACATATTTAAGAAAAATGATAAAACTTGTATAAATAACTATCAACCAATATCTCTTCATTCCATCTTCTCTAAAATATTTTAAAAGGCTATGAAGAATATGATTGTTGATTTCTTGGATAAAAATTAATTTCTCTCGCCGAAATAATTTGAATAATAAAATACTGAACAAGCGATTTTAGAATTTCTGGAACAGATAAGTGATAGCATTGTTCGAGGGCTTAAGGCTTCAGCAATGCTTGTTGACTTAACCAAAGCCTTTGATAGAGTTAACCATAAAATTCTCCGATTAAAACTTTACCGTTGCGGTTTTCGTGGAATAATACACAAGTGGCTTTGTGATTATCTAAGTGACCGAACTCTAGTACTCCACGTCAATAATCTATTGAGTAAGGAGCGTTATTGGGGCCGTTACTATTTCTGGTTTATATAAATGGTATTTTGAACCAGCCCTCACTGCATATGCGGATGATCTTTCATTGGTTTACGCTGGCATCAACAATCATGCGAACCTAACTGATATTGACCATGACTTGGTTATGTTAGCGGTTTGGTTGGGAGCCCATAATTTGGTTTTGAGAGACAAGACTAAGGTTATGCATTTCAGGGAAAGCCAGAGATCCCTAATACCGATTATATAGCGTGCATTTGGCTGTAATAATAGTACAATTTGTACCTCTAATTGTTGCTGCACCATAAGCTCGATTAATGAAATTAGGTATTTGGGAGTTACGATCGATGATAACCCAAACTGGAAGGCGCACATTTAACGCCTTAAGTCAAGAATTCTTTTGATTTCCAGGAAAATGGACGTTTTACGATTATACTGTCCGTTATATCTACTAAAATTGGTTTACTATGCTCTAGTTGATTCTATCCTCCTGTATGGTTTGGCATGTTGGGGCGGTGCTTGTATGTGCGACAGAAGCATGTTTTGCGGCTAATGATTTTTAAATCAATGCAAACACCATCATGGCCTATATTTCAGGAGCTGGATAAAATGCCTTCAACACATGTATGTTTTCAAGGTTGTATAGCTTTTTCATATCATCAGCGGGAACAACTTTGTCAATTATTCGGTTTATAATCTTCGTTTAAATTTTAAATTTATGAAGTATGTCCAAAATGTTAATTTAGAGTTTCGTTAACGTTTCTTCAGTGGGGCTTCACTGAAATACGAAAATTGGTAATGATTCAAAAAAAAAAATAAAAGTTTGAAGCGAATTTTTAAAACTATATAAAGGGTGATTTTTTAAGTCGGATAGAACTTAAAATTCTAAAAAATTGAACAAAAAATTAAATTGTTATGAAAAATATAATCTGGCAGATCTCAGTATACTCTGGCAAATCATCATGAATAGACTCTTCTTAAAAAATGAGACCGGGGATCGCGTTACGGTCAAAACCGAGATCATGTAACCAATCCACTATCTAACCCTACAACTACATCTTAAAGAAACTTAAAGAAAATTCATTTACAACAGCATTCAGGTTTTTAAATTTTAATAATAACAATAAATACACTGGAACACAAAGAAAAAAATCAATTCTTATGTATTTTGATGTGCTGAATACGAATCCGAAGTCCGTTTTGTTTCATCACCCACCAGATTTCCACAAACCCCCAATTTTGGGGCAAAATTCCCCAAAAAAATACCAACGTCTACTTTTTGTACCGTTTACTCCAGATATGTCAAATTTTCTTCTAACTCTTCACTATCCCAAAAAGACACGTGTCAACCATAAATTAACGTGTGGCTGCACCCAGGGCACCTCCACGTGGCAACGGTGGGTAAAGGAGTTGTCACACTATCCGTCTAAGTCCCTTCACGGAAAAAAATAAACTGGTCCTCAGCTAAGAAAACGAACTTTTAATTCAAGAAAATGTACTTTTTCTTGATTTAAAAGCTAATTTTCTTATTTCTTACGATTTTTTCTTCATTTCAAGAAACACAGTTCTTACATGAAGAAAAACTCGATAGAAATAAGAAAATTAGCTTCTAAATCAAGAAAAAGTACATTTTCTTGAATTAAAAGTTCGTTTTCTTAGCTGAGGACCAGTTTATTTTTTTCCGTGTTGGTTATAAGCTTCATGCCGTCATGCCACACATAAAAATGTTACGATGCAGGAGAGGGATATCTCAGTATCGGCGGTTGGTTAGGGTGGGAAGTTTCAAATGTCTCTGGAAGTTTTAAATGTCTCTGGAATAGTAGAGACCGTGAAAATCATTACATTAAAAAACAGTGGCCGTCAAGAGACTGTCTTCATCCAGGAAATCCTAATGTAATTGAAGAACCTTTATTAGATCCCTCAAAAGTTCTCTTACCTCCATTACACATAAAACTTGGGCTGATGAAGCAATATGTTAAGGCATTCGATAAAGAATGTTAATGTTTCCAATACATAGCACAACAATTTCCAAAACTGACAGAGGCTAAAATTAAAGAAGGTATTTTTAACGGACCTTAAATACGAAAACTATTTCAAGACAAAATTTCGTTAAAACCATGCAAAAAATGAGAAAGCTGCCTGGCTCAGTTTTATAGATGTTTGTGAAAACTTCTTAGGAAGCACCAGAAGTGAGCATTACAAAGACACTATTACAAAGTTGATAAAAAATTACAGGCAATTGGGATGTCTTATGAACTTAAAGCTCAATTATTTGGATTCCCATCTTGATTACTTTTCTGATAATTTAGGCGACTATAGTGAAGAGCAAGGTGAGCGTTTCCGAGACATGATGAAACAAATCTGAAATAAAGACGATGAAATTCACTTTATAGGTCATTCGAGGAGAAGAGAGTACGTTATAAACGCAAGAAAGGACATCAATAAAACTGTACTTATACGCTCGTGATAGGGCAATGTATAAAATGTTGATAAAAAGCAACAAACTGTAACTCAATTTTGAGCAGAAAACCTTAAACTGCAGCAAGGTCAGGGAACTCGTTTCAGCTAAACTTTCATAGTAAAGTTTCACTTGCCTATTGCCAGTAACTTTGTTTCAGTCACATAAGCCGCGAATTTGTCTTATTTGTTTTCTATTTGTAACATAATATACTTTCTGAATTTAAGTTTGCTTGTCATAGTTCAAGTTTGAGTTTTGCGTCTGAGTTTCAGTGCAAATTGTGCGTCTGGGTTTTAGTATGAGTTTCTTTGTCTGATTTTCTAACAATGGTTTTATCAAAAGCCATTAGTAACCAAACTATAGATACTTTGGAATATTTTTGGCTATTTTTATCTAAAGTTGCACTTTTTTGGGGTCACTGAAGTGTCACAAGTAAATTTGGACTACGGAATCTTTTTTGTGGTTAAAAATACTCCGGAAACGATATATCTGGAGTAAACGGTAGGTACATAAAATAAACTTTGGTATTTTCTTTGGCAATTTTGACCCAAAATTGGGGTTTCGTGGAAAACTGGTGAGTGATGGAGCAAAACGGACATAAGAATTGATATGTCAAACCTCGGAGGTTCAGAATTTTTTTTTGTGTACCGGTATTATGAATTTAAAGTATTCAGAAAGAAGACAAAGAAATTTAAAAACATTTCCGAAACTTTATAGAAAGTGTGGGCCCAATGACAGAAAAATAGGGATGATAATATTCTGGGTCGTTTCTCACAGATAAGCTATTTGACTACCATCAAACAAGAAAATCCGGTTGGCGAAACTGTTAGAACTATTCGGTAAAAAAATAAAACTTTTCAGTATTCGGGCGGAGACTTTGACTATCTTTGACAATTTTTATTTTGCGTACAGTCCCAAAAGCTTCCTGTAAAAATTTGTAATTCAAATACACTCAGTATACCTGATAGGGATGCCAAAGACTTGTTATGTAAAAAATATTTTCTCTGTTATTCGCTGTTTGGTATGAAAACATCAACTTCATCTCAGGTGCCAAGCTATCAAAGTGATTGTAGAGGTTGCCCAATTTTTTTTGTTGGTTCTTTTTATAAAAGTGGAGGAATGCCAAAGCCTGAGCCCGAATACTGCAGAGGTGTTTTTACCGAGTAGCTCTAATAATTTTCTTTAACAGCCTGAGAGCTTGGCTCGAATACTCCCACCACGACTTTTTGGTCATAAGTCCACAGTCTGCCAATAAAATTTAGGTAATTCTATAACTTTTAAATTGTAACAAAAATCTACAAAGTCGGAAAATTCACAAATTGTTTAAATACTTCGTTTTATTTATACATTTACCAGAAACCTAACATGATTTTGCTTACTATACAGCCATGCGTTTAATTGGGACGAATCTCAAAATCCAGCTGATTTTAAAATTGACAAATAATTAAATTAATTATAGATTTTTAAGATTTTAAACATTTTTAAGGTATATATCATACCATGATAGGTATTTTCGAAATAGTTCTTCCAAATTTTAGATTCTGAATAATTTGATAGACCTAGTTTAGCTACTCAAACACATCCCAATTGAGTGATGTTTTATAGCAAATACAAAAAAAAAAAATTGCCGCACTCATTTTTTAGGAGCTAACAACTATCTTGAATATTTTAACAAAAATGCTGATCAGTTCAGATTGTTGAAATGAAAATATTTTAAACAGATCTGTATCATAGTTCAACGATCTCAAAATCCTTGCTAAGCTTAATTTATAGTTCTATGAAATATTTTCAAAAAAATGTAAATCACAAATCTTATACATACATATTTTTTTAGACTCAAACCAGCCACATCCATAAAATTACGTACCCTAAACATACCCAAAAACCATAATACGGAATACATAACTTTACAAACCGCACACAAATTTATTTGGCATTAAAAAAAAAAAATATTAAAATAAAACAAAAATTCTCATCTATTGCTCGTATACAATCTTAAGCCATATAACGGACCGTAGATCTAGATACAAACAAAGATTACATCGGTACAGTATAAATATCTTTTCAAAAAAAACTAAAAAATCTTATTCAAATATGTTATCAGTTAAATTACCATTTTAATAACCAGGCATATCGTATCAATATAAATCTTAGAAGCTTATAAAGAACATTGCATATTACCACCATATACCCAAGTCTAGACCATCAACAACAGAATACAAAATAAATAGAAAGCCAAACATGAAAATATGTTTTTCCATTGAAATCTATATTTTCCGTCATAAATTTTAAAGAAACGGAAAATTTGTGTTTTTTGTGCTGTCAATCCTTGTATACACACACACCATATTTACTTTAGACTTTCTGTGATGAAATTTATCTATTGAAGATACCATTAAAGTCATAAAAAACGTATCTACTACTTTATAGAAATCGCTATAACACAGGTGCTTTTGTCCTGATGTTTTTTTTTATATTTTTTATGATAATCAAAAACTTTTCTTATGGTGTTGTCTAGCCATTGTTGCTATATACCACCATTATTATGTTGTTTATCAACAAAACACGAAAGGAGTGTAACCTAGAAGTACACAGAAGCGCTTTAGTTGAGTTTTTATCTCAATAAAATTTATATGTATAGCTAGGTAATTTATTGGTTTGCATTTTAAATGTTGCTGTTGGAGTGGAAAATTTATCTATTTCCGATGTGAGTTGTTTCATATAATCGACAGATAAATACTTTACAGTTGGTTTACAATTTTATATAAATAAATATTTATATCAAGATATTTGAATATGATTTGTTCAAAAATATTTTTTTTAATCATGTACACATATTGTATACTTGTTTTGTATTATTGTGTTAACTATATCTATAAATGTGTAATATTCGGTTAATCAATGTATGCACGTACGTACAAACACAAATTAAATTCGATTTTTATAAAAAAAATTAAAATAAAAAAATTGTATTTATTACAACGGGTGTGAAGCTTTCAACAATAATACAAAAATTTATATTTATTAGTGCAATGGTTGTACAGTAGGCCAACACATTTTATATTAGAAAACAAATGCATAATAATTAATAACTTCATTATGGCATATATGTAAAGCAAACAAAAACTAAAAAATAAATAAATATAAAAAGTCTTTTGTGGGTGAATCTGAAAATATTTGAATTTTTTTTTTTTTGTTATGGATTTTAGGGGTTTGCTACACTGAAGGTTGCTCAAATCAACTAAGTAAGACTCCCTAGTGACACTGGGCCCCCCGTACACCCTTTACACATTTCAAAACCGAAGGAAAGGAAAGATATGTTAGTTATAAAGAATCAACCCGATTCCAGACAAATAATTAAAAATTAATTTAATTTCACTAAACTCAGGGAAACCGAAAACCCAATTTACTTCACCATTAATTCTTTATTTAAAATCAGCCCATGATACCCTTAAATAAATTAAATTCAATTTGGCATATAAATTAAAAGGACAACAAATTAATCACTAACCAAATAACCTGAAATTCGAGATGCATACAAAATTTGAATTCTAAATTATGAATACTAAATAATTAATACCTTTTCTTGTTTTTTAATATTTTAAACTAAAATTCTAAAATCAATAACTAAAAAATCGGAACCCTATAAAATTTCATTTCCAAATCTATAACTATTGACTCTAGAAATTACCTCCAAAATCAAAATTAAAATAAATAATTACTTATGGCTATTCTGCTTAAAATCCCACTGCGAAATAATTTAAATTAGATCTGGAACTCATTAAATAGTAACAGCTTTAAGTTGTCCATACTAAATTAAATTAAATAATATGAGTATCCATATTAGTATATTCTTATTACTCCCATATATGACAAATAATTAGCACAAATATATGATTTGGCTAAAAAACTTTATGTTAATTTTATTCGCACAATCTGCTAAGCAAAATTTCCGCTAGAAGGAGATATTTAAATTTATATTTAGAATCATTTTGTTTGAAAATCTGAAATATTATTAACGTCCCATCTACCAACAATGTTATGAACAAACTATTTGAATCCAAAAACCCTTAATCTTGGACGATTAAACTTGGACGATTAAAAAAATAAATTCTTAATTTGAAATCTCAAATTTCATATTTCAAATTCTAAACTCCAAATTTCAAATCTCAAATTCCATATTCCAAACCCCAAATTTGAAATTTCAAACTCCAAATTCCAAATTCCAAATCCCAAATTTTAAATTTCAAATTCTAAACTCCAAATTTCAAATCTCAAATTCCAAATTCCAAACCCCAAAGTTCAAATTTCAAATTCCAAATTCCAAATTTCATATTCCAAATCCCAAATTTCAAATCCCCAGTTTCAAATTTCAAATTCTAAACTCCAAATTTCAAATCTCAAATTCCAAATTCCAACCCCAAATTTCAAATTCCAAATTTCAAATTCCCAGTTTCAAATTTCAAATTCTACACTACACATTTCAAATCTAAAATTCCAAATTCCAAACCACAAATGTCAAATTTGAAATCTCAAATTCCAAATTTCAAATTCCAAACCCCAAATTTCATATTCCCAGTTTCAAATTTCAAATTCTAAACTCCAAATTTCAAATCTCAAATTCCAAATTCCAAACCACAAATTTCAAATTTCAAACTCCAAATTCCAAATCCCAAATTTTAAATTTCAAATTCTGAACTCCAAATTACAAATCTCAAATTCCAAATTCCAAACCCCAAATTTCAAATTTCAAATTCCAAATTTCAAATTCCAAATCCCAAATTTCAAATTCCCAGTTTCAAATTTCAAATTCCAAACTACACATTTCAAATCTCAAATTCCAAGTTTCAAATTCCAAATTTCAAATTTCAAATTCCAAACCCCAAATTTCATATTCCCAGTTTCAAATTTCAAATTCTAAACTCCAAATTTCAAATCTCAAATTCCATATTCCAAACCCCAAATTTCAAATTTCAAACTCCAAATTCCAAATTCCAAATCCCAAAACTATAATTTCAAATTCTAAACTCCAAATTACAAATCTCAAATTCCAAATTCCAAACCCCAAATTTCAAATTTCAAATTCCAAATTTCAAATTCCAAATCCCAAATTTCAAATTCCCAGTTTCAAATTTCAAATTCCAAACTACACATTTCAAATCTCAAATTCCAAGTTTCAAATTTCAAATTTCAAATTTCAAATTCCAAATTCCAAATTTCAAATTCCAAATCCCAAATTTCAAATCCCCAGTTTCAAATTTCAAATTCTAATCTCCAAATTTCAAATCTCAAATTCCAAATTCCAACCCCAAATTTCAAATTCCAAATCCCAAATTTCAAACTCCCAGTTTCAAATTTCAAATTCTAAACTACTTCAAATCTAAAATTCCAAATTCCAAACCCCAAATGTCAAATTTGAAATCTCAAATTCCAAATTTCAAATTCCAAACCCCAAATTTCATATTCCCAGTTTCAAATTTCAAATTCTAAACTCCAAATTTCAAATCTCAAATTCCAAACCCCAAATTTCACATTTCAAATTCCAAACTCCAAATTTCAAGTTTCAAATCCCAAATTTCAAATCCCCAGTTTCAAATTTCAAATTCCAAACTCCAAATTTCAAATCTCAAATTTCAAATTCCAACCCCAAATTTCAAATTTTAAATTCCAAATTCCAAATTTCAAATTCCAAATCCCAAATTTCAAATTCTAAGTTTCAGATTTCAAATTCTAAACTACACATTTCAAATCTCAAATTCCAAATTCCAAACCCCAAATGTCAAATTTGAAATCTCAAATTCCAAATTTCAAATTTCAAATTCCAAACCCCAAATTTCAAATTCCCAGTTTCAAATTTCAAATTCTAAACTACACATTTCAAATCTCAAAATCCAAATCCCAAATTTCAAATTTCAAATTCCAAATTCCAAATTCCCAGTTTCAAATTTCAAATTTCTAATTCTAAACTACAAATTTCAATTCTCAAATTCCAAACCCCAGATTTCAAATTTCAAATTCCAAATTTCAAATTCCAAATCCCAAATTTCAAATTCCCAGTTTCAAATTTCAAATCTCAAATTCCAAATTCCAAATTTCAAATTCCAAATCCCAAATTTTAAATTCCCAGTTTCAAATTTCAAATTCTAAACTCCAAATTTCAAATCTCAAATTCCAAATTCCAAACTCCAAATTCCAAACCTCAAATTTCAAATTCCAAATTCTAAATTTCAAACTACATATCCTAAATTTCATATCCTAAATTTTAAATTTCAAATTTCAAATCTCAAACTTCAAATTTTATATTCTGTCAACACATTTCATCAAAATTGTTTCCAATCCATGCTCAAACATACTTTTACTTGTTAGTATTTCGTGTGCGTACTCGTCTTATTCAACTACATAGCACTTACGAATATTTGGATAGAGGAGAAACAATAACAACATGATCGTGCTCGATGTCCTTGTACAGCAAGAAACAAACAAACGAACAAACTATGCATACAAAATACGACGTTTAGGTACAACACAAAAGCAGCGAAAAATTTTCCTATGAAGAACGAGCACACAAAATACTAACAAGATTCTTCAACAACAACACACACACACATCTATCGAAAAATATATTCAACTCAAAATATACAGGATGTCTTGTACATGAATGCTAATCCTTTAAGGGATAATTCCTTGATCAATTTTGAGCAAAAAATGTTTCTGCGAGGGGGTCTGTCTCCAGTATCCACTGCGATACAGAGCTTTAAAGAAAATTTGCTCAAGCCAGTACCAACACTCACATTTAGGTTAATAGTTTATATTTCACTCGACGTATATATTAGCTTTCAAGAGCATACGGGATTGAAATTATCTTTTAATAAGTGTATTAGACCGCCGCGTAGGCCTTTCCACTTCTGTAGATATTCAAACGTGGAAATTTTTGCGAGTTTGTGAAATTTTCTCGGTTTGATCAATTTTTTGTGAGAAAATGTGTTATCAACATGTCACTTTTATAATTTTTGTTGATGCTCCATATTAATATATACCTACCAAAACTAGGAATAAACACTTGGCTTAAGTCTTATGATTTCAGAGATATTCTGGACCGCGTCAAAGTGTTGCATACAAATAAATATTGTTTTATGATTTTTATAGATTTTTTTATTATAGTAGTTGTTTGAAATGTCCTCCTCCATCCGATTCCCTGGACGCATTTGATGGCTGTTTTCTGCACTTCTTGTGTCACATTAAAATTCCGTAAATGTGCTCGTATTTCGGTTGCTACTCCATCAATTATGTGATTTAAATCTTCTACGGTTTGAATTTCAGTCGAATAAACCAGCTCTTTCATTCGACCCTAAATAAAAAAGTACATCACCGTTAGATTAGGCGATCGAATCGAGTGGTTTATATAGTCGGAGTTTAGGAAATCTTTTATTTGGCGGCCAAAGTGTGGATCGGTTGTCGTGTTGATAAATAATCCTACTCAGCTACGGTACATCCTCCAAAAGTATTGGCAACTCTCTACGTAGGAAATCCAAATAATAAGCACTTTTTAGTGTCGCAACAATCAATTGCAAAACTCATTTCTTTTCTCCAGATCCGTATGTAAAATATCTTGCATAGGTGTGAAATGGTAAGGATGATGGCGAGAACTAATAGTAGCAATTTTCAAATTTTAAACTTGGATACGTTGAAACGTAGTTACAGTCGCCGAACGCTGATTGACGGGTCATTCCTAATAGCCCGTAAAGTTAATTCATTTTTATCAGCTGATGCAGCTAACACTGGATTTGTGTCTGCTCGCTGGTTACAAAAACTTCCTGTTTTTCGAAGCCTTCTAAATGAAGACGCAAATGTTCGATCGACTTTCGGCTATACTCTCAATGAGCATTTCCGTATAGAGCCATAATCATTATGACGTATTTTTTAGAAGCCTTTTTAGTGGTATAACTTTCACTGATTTCCATAGGAATCCATAGTAAAAACGGTGTTTTTTAGCTTGAAGTTTTTCAATGAAAACACCAAAAATGTTACAAAATGTTTATACAAAAGTGTTCTACATATCTTTAGCAGCAATATACAAGAAGAGTATATTGGTATTAAGTAAATATTAATTGCAGAAATTTTAAAATTAAATTATTTCTAAAATATATTTTTCGAACTTTTATTTTGAAAAATACGTCAAAGTTGGCTCTGACAAATTAAAATAATACTTGCTAAATTTATCTTTAGTTTTACTATTGTACGTTAGATGTCTATAATTGTTGGCAAAGAAATACGAAAAAAAATTATTTAATCAAACAATTATGACACGTTCTTAATATTTTCTGAATTTGTTTTGCTTTTCCTACAATTATTGAACTCAAATTTCCCCAAGTGGCAATTTTTGCTACGATTTTTCAAAATGTTTACTACCCACTGCCATCTATGTATATTGACTTAATGCACACGATTTGTAGTAAGCTTTTCTTTTTAATTTGACCAGAAAGCTGTTGTTATGAACTTTTTTTATATTTTGGTTTAAATAAATCAATTATTACAAGAAAATGAAAACGATTTACTTAAACGAGATTTATATATGTTGAAATTTAAACATTTATGAAAATATTTTAGAAATCATAATTAAGAATTTGTAACGTTTTCATTTACAAATTTGTCTTAGGATAAAAAGGGATTTTCCATATGTTTTATGTGTTTTACTATGGAAATTTTGGTTTTTTCCTCGTTTCTAATTCCCTTATAAAAGCTTCGTTTTTTAGATTATGGCTTGTATAATCAAGGTTGCTTTGGCATTTCTCGTTGGAAAGAATTTTTTTTTATGAATTAACGTAGCACGTGAGGTACATAAATTGGCTCTAAATTGCATTCAAAACAGAGGAAAACATTCACTATATGAATTATAATAATGAAATCTAAAAAAATAATAAAACAAAATTAGTCGGCCTTTTCCAGGTTATCTTTTAAACTATAAAACTGAAGCCATAGGTTTATTTTTAGTTTGGTGGGTATTAATATGGAGCATCAACAAAAATTATAAAAGTGACATATTGATAATACATTTTCTCAGAAAAAAATGATCAAACACGGAAGATTATTGAAACTTGCAAAAATGTCCTCGTTTGTGAAGTAGGACGTCCTACATGATACACCTATTAAAAGAAAATTTCAATCCCAAAAACGTATACTCTTGAAAGCTAATATACCTGAAGTAAAATATAAGCTATTAACCAAATGTTAGCGTTGGTACTGGCTCGAGCAAATTTTCTTTAAATCTCTGTATCTCAGTGGAAACTGGAGATAGACCTCCTCCCCCCCCCCCCCTCGCAGAAACATTCATTACTCAAAATTTATGAAGGAATCACTCCTTGAAGGATTAGCATTCAAGTACAAGATACCCTGTATAATAAGTACATTACTAGAAATTGCAGTTGCGTTGATACAATAACATACAATAATACACACATTTCTAATTTTTTTTTTTTTTTTTTTTTAAAACACGATTTCGGCTCGATCGAGTGATTTTTTAAACCTTTTATAATTTTGCGAAATATTTAACAAGTGTTTTAAAAAAAAAAATTTAAAAATGTGTGTATTAACTGTGTTTCGCCAAATGCCTACAGCAGAAAGTGTAAAAAGCATACCATATTTAATCCGATAAGAACAATTCAACTAAGTCGAGCAATACACGATACATTGTATTAAAATTTGGCATGCAGAAACATATGATTCTATGTATTGCGTATGGTTGTTTCTGTATTTGACTCAAATGCACTCGATTATATGAAGTATACGAACCCCACTTGAATCGAACACATGTACATTTACTCTTCGTACACACAAACATACTTGTGTCAAAAAAATCAATTTTCAGTTTCATACCACACATACAAACAAATATTAAGAAGAGTAGAAAAGTTAGAACAGAATATTGATCTACAATGTCCATGTATAGACTAGAAATATTTAACGGCATATCTCACAACCGTTGCCAAAGCAAAATCATTGTATAATGAAATAAAAGAAACAACAAAAAATGTTTTTACATGATTCATACAATATCACATATGTAGGTATGAAAATACCTGTCTAACGATACCTGTGCAGTTGAATGTGCTATTGAACACATTTATCCTGGTTCAATTTATTTCGCATCCACTTTCCATTAATTTACTTTCCACTACACTCATTTAATATATTCACTACATAGACATGAAAATCATTAAACAAAATCACACGCGATATTATTTAATTTAAGCGAAATTACTTAAAATTAATTAATTTTATATTAAAATATTTCCACCAAATTACATAAATAAAGAAATAAAATTAAATTAAATTCTCGATGATGACGATGAAAGCACGTCTTTTCTCTCCGAGCGTCAACGACTTCTAGATGAAGGAAGGTTGGGGAAAAAAATTGTTTACCTCACTTATAGGCAGTTTTGCAATTTAGGATGTCAAATGGCAAAATTATTCTACGGGAAATTTTCTATATCGATATACGTAGTTGCTTATTCAATTATGTGTTTAATTATTGTCTGTATTTTTATAAGGGAACCTAAAGTTATTATAAATCCTATAGATTTAATTTTTAAATTTCTAATTTTTCAAATAATTTTTAAATTTTAATTACTTAAAAATCGATCGATTTTGGCCCATTAACTACCTTAACGGTTTAATAAAATAAATGAGATATTTACGAAAAATCGATTTTTTTTCATAACTGCTCTAATTTTACAAAAATATGAGCCATAAAAATCGTCAAAAAAAATCGAGACACAAAGCTGATATATTAGCGTAAACTATTTCGTAACCGATTATGCATGTTTAATGGAAATAGGATTCAAAAAATGATTTTTATATTTAGATCTAGAGTATGTCTTTGTAGGATGAAGTTTTGCAATTGCTTAACCAATTTTAATGAAGTTCGACAAGTATACAATTAAAATGGGATCGTAAAATAAATTTCAGATGAATTTCTGGAATAAGGGGGATTAGTTATTTCTAAAATACTTCTTACTTTACTTACTTGTTTATTATAATTTGAAAATTTGGTCCTTTATACAGCGCGTCAGTACCAGATGATCCCTCCCTAACAAATCAAAAATATATTTTACAAAATTTTTGATTACCTCTGTTATTTTCAAGTTATTCCAGTTTTCCAAATTAAATTACTCACCCGGTATACTTATAAATGTGAACAACTCTTGATTCAACATATTGTGTGTTTGTGTTTAAGTATGTAATGATAAAATGAAAGAAGAACCGAATTAATGTTTTTTTATAATCCCGATTTTTGCCTATAATTCAGTTGGACCAAACGAAGAATAAAGAAGCGTAGGGTCTGTTAGTTTCCATTATTTACGTAATTGAAATTTGCGAGAAACATAATCTATGGTAATCATTTGGAAACTTCATTGAAATTGTAACTCATTCCATGGATCCAAATATATTTTGGCAAAATTTATTCAACAAAATAATTTAAAAAAATATTATGTAATATGTAATTCAGAAACATAACCTTTCAATTTCCATCGTATCCACATCCTGAAAATAATAACAATTTGACTTACATCAGCTTTTGATATAATCGTTATGATTTTAATATGTTATTATTCAAAATCATAACTTTACTAAATACTAAAAGATATTGATGAATTGAACCTTTTCTCCATTGATTTGGGTTTGTGTTATTTTGAGAAAATATGAATAAAAATGTAATCGATAAGCATGAAAACCCATTAAAATTTATAAAATATGTGAGTTAGAAAAATCATTCTTTAAACGTACTGAACTATAGTACAATAATACCTAAATACACAATTGAATTTTAAACAAAAACAAAATAATTGAAATAACAACGGGTAGCCAATCTGTTCAGACTTTGCAGGCAGCACAAAACTTCTAACACATAAATATGTCGAGACGTTCATATTCAGACTATAAAATTAATTTAAAAATTTACCGAAAGCTTTTGAAGATTAGTTTAAATTAAACTCCTGCGAAACACTTTAATGTTCTACAGATATATTTATTTGGCATTAGAAGCATTCTTAAGCAATACTAATTACTACTGTGTTTAACAAAATATTCGCTTCTCAAAGTATAGCCTGTAATTTGCCGTTTTTCTTGCTCATTATCTGCTCACTACAAATACATTATTCATCATATACACATCATCAACAGATAGTGTATATCGATTATCATAACTTCGCCTAATTCTAGCGGCTATTTTGAAGCAATTAAATATGATTTCTAGTTAAATATTGTTCCACACTATCGATTTTAATAAAAGCGTTTTTAAATGCCTAAAGCTTGTAATTTTTCCTTGGCCTAATAGCCAGATTATCGAGGATGAACTAAAATGAATTTACTGGTGGATTATGTATCTACAGTTTGTAGGACGTGTAAACCAAATTTTCTCGGAAAATTATCTCGTTTCACGATAAAATATAAAATTTTCACTTTTTCTAAAAAATAGTTTAATAATTTGATTCAAAATATGTAAAATGTGAGACTTTTTAACTGACTTTGATGTGAGGATTGTGCATGAATTACATTTCAATGGAGAAAGCAGTTTTCCCGGGAAAATGTTTCAAACTTTTCCAGGAAAATTTTGAAATTATTCCCATTTATTGTAGTTTTTGTATAAAGTTTAAAATTATAAATAAAAATTGAAACACGAAAAGTTGTATAAGCTTCCTTTGGGAAATCTCGGAAAATTCGATTTTCCACAAATCATTAGAAAATTTGTATAAAATCAGCCTTTAGAGTGTTATGTCTGGAAATGTATTTAATTGATGTGACTTGTCAATAGATATCGCAGGAAAAAATTCAGTTCAAGTTTCCGGTAGGGAAGCTCGGAAAATTTGAAAAAGTTTCCAGCCGAAAGCAAGAAAGGAATTCTAAAATCAGCCCCTAGAGTGTTATATCTGGAAATGGATGACACTGATGTGACCTGTCAATAGCTGAAAAAAATTCAGTTCAAGTTTCCCGTGGAAAATGTCGAAAAATTCGTTTTTCCAAAAACCTCGGCAAATTCGATTTTCCAAAAATCATTAGAAGGTCATTGAATTCATTGAGAAATCACATCAATAAAATACATCTCCAGACATAACACTCTGGAGGCTCGTTTTATACTTCTAATGATTTCTGGAAAAGCAAATTTTCCGAGATTTCCCACGGGAAACATGATCTGACTTTTTTTCTGCGATAGCTATTGACAAGTCACATCAATAAAATACATCTATAGACAAGTATTCTATTTATCTACAGACAAAAATTCTGAAATTTTTGTAAAATTCTATATCCAAGCCAGCTGAATATAAAATTTATGTTAACCAGTCGAAACCATAAGTCGCAGTTACACTTATCCTTTTGTTATGTTTAGTGTAAACAAATCCGTTTGACAATAATGGGACAGATTTGTTTTTAAACATTTTGGATATGCTGGATTGTCGAACGGAAGGTTTTTCAGTGATGTATTTTTTATTATCGCTAATTGTTGTTTACGCATTCTTGGCTGAAGGAACAAGTTTTTGTTGAATACCGTTTTAAGATTCTTTGCCCAATATGCTTAGGAGAGCTGTATACTTTGGATTTCATCGCCAAATCTCTTTATGCACGACATTATTATCTGGAATTACAGGATCCGGTGGTGAGCAGTTTTAATGTTTTTAATTTGATTGATTTTGGGTTGTTTCGGTGTAGATGGCAAAATATCAGAAAATTCAATCCTTTTCAAATTGTTTGTAGTTTTATCGCTTAACAAACTTACAAATCGGCCTACTTTTACCTGCTTATGTTCAGTATAATGGGTTTTAACCAGGTTGAACCAATTTTCAACGTTTGCGTTTGCTAGTCGCCCTGGAATTAACCTAGAATAATAAGTACCCCACTACCCCATAATGGTAAGTACGAAAAATATTTCTTAATGGAGAATAAAACAAGCTGAGGATAATGAAATTCATTTTTTCTTTTCCCACTATAACGAAGTTATATTGGGTAAGTATTGTAATCGCCAAAAAAAAATTGTGTTCCAGATTTTCACATTTCTCGACGAATTAGGTTACCAGGACCCCGAAACACCGAACAGAAAAATGTCGTGTCCGTCCTTCCGTCCTTCCGTCCTTCCGTCCGTCCGTCGGTCCTTCCGTCCTTCCAGTCGCACATTTTTATTATTTTTGTTTTGCCTCCCATTCTCACAAATATTGATAGTTTTGGCCGAAATTTTGTACAAAGATAGATTTTAGTAATAAGCAGTTTGTGTTAACTTTTAGGTCCATTCGAGTATAGAATAGAGGGGGTTGCAGTGGAAGAGAAAACTGTAAACAGATTTTCTCAAAAACGAGACCGACGATTTTTTTTTTATGCTGATGATAAATTTGACAGTTTATCATCTACTTGTTCACAAAATTTGACGTCGATTGAAGCATTGCGTGGGGTCATTTTGAAAAAAACGAGTAATATAAATTTGTTTATCTGTTTACCGAGGTAATATCGAACTTTCCGAAGAAATATTTCTCTACAGTTAATACACCTTGCAAATTCCAGCAATTGTTCCCTAGGTGTCTTCAAGATAAAATGAATAGATTACCGTGTAATATGGAATTTAAATTTCTAAATTTACCTAAAATACTTTGCTGGTGGCAAATAATATCGTCAACATTTAAAAATAATTATATCTAGTGTACTTTTAAATTTAGCAAGATATTCCCGTTTCTATGACATTCCACATTAGCATTTGTGACATTGACATTTCTGTGACGTTTTATTGACATTTTAATGATTAAAATTTCAACGACATGTTGATCGATATATTATTTGTGAATTGCTTTCATAAAATTGCCTTTAAAGGTATTATTTCTGATTAATAAAGCATGGTTTCCACGATGGCGAGGTGAAAAAATTAGTCAAACTAAAAAGAGATTTTTATTATTTTTATTAATATTAATTGTTGTACATTTTTAGTTATTTAATCTATTGCTTGAAAATGGCGTACAAAGCCGAAATATTGCTTAAAAATAAAAAATAAAATATTTTTTAACAAAATAATTTTGGGTCTATAATTGAATGCAGAAGGATTTATATAAAAAGAGAAAGTAAAAATTCACCAATGGTACGACAGAGACAAAATACCATTTTGACAGAAAAATTGAGACGTCCAGTTTTTAATATTTTAATTCAGCACTCCGAAATTGAACGTCTAATCCGAAAAAAAGATGAAATGGATCATCTTTTTTTCGAATTAGCCGCTGATTTTCGGAATTCATGTCGATTTGAAGAAAATTTTCGGAATAAAATAAATTTCAAAATAGAACCGTTAATTTGAATTTTGATTTGTAAATACAATAATTAAATATAAAGCATTAATCCAGTAATGGTTGGTAATAAGTTAAAAAATGTAAGTTAAATTATGAAATGTCTCCAAATGTATATCAATCCAAATACAAACAATGTTATACATAGGTGATAAAATCTCGAAACGTCAAAAATAAATGAATAAAAATTCGGTGTAACGACTTGTTGCTGTTTCACTCATTCTCATGTTATTTTTTTATTCCTTCCTCTTTTTAGTTTGACTAATTTTTTCGCCTCGCCATCGTGGAAACCATGCTTAAATTCTCTTGGTATTTAAAGTCGTGAGAAATGCTATATGACAATGAGAAATGAGAGTTGAAATGCTATATGACAAACATAATTAACGTTAATTCTGATTTTGTATTGTTTGTGTTTTATTATTTTGTATTTTCGAATGGTCCACAGCGATGCCCCGTCCAGACTGAAGCACTGAGTAAAGAATTATAACGGTCAATTCTTACGTTGCTCACATAATATTGTAATCTGAACAAACGGCACAAATTTTCAGAAAATAAATGTTTAAACATTGTGGATGCTCTCTGAATGGAGTAAATTAAATTCTTAAGGACTTTCAACGGCATACTAGAGATGTATGTATAACTAGATCTAATTGTTAAAGGTCGAAGATGAAAAATGGCGAATGCGACTTTGATTGCTGCTCAACACGTGTCAGTTCTAAATAATTTAACATTACATATTTGGGAGTCTGTGATTTGGTGGTATGAGAGTAGAATATTTATATTGGCATAACCAATTGTGATATTGAGGAAGAGGTCTCCAAATTTAAGAAAAGCCGTGATATATTATGCCGTCCCAAAATAACGGAAAAAGTTTGTAAAATATAAATATGGTTGGTTTGGTGATCTGGAACGGATCCTTTCTGGGAAAAGTGTCGTCCGAGTGTCGGATAGACCCAATTTTTTTTTTTAGCTTGAGTTCTGCGAAATTTTTGTCAATATATCACAAAGTCTTTGAGAATATTTCGTAAAAAAGGGGCTGCTTAACCTTCATCCTGCTAAAAGAGTATTTGAGACTCATTTTTTTTATTTTATAATGATTTCAGTTGCTAAAAATATAAATGAATCGCTAACTGCAGAAACGGGACTTCTTACATTTTTTCCAAAATTCATTTTTTAACGGTTTAGTATAATTTAGATATAGACTCATCGTTTACTGTAGAAATGGGACTTACACCATCGAAATAAAGAGAACAAAATTGAATTGAAAAACTTATTTACTGCAGAAAAGGGACATTTACTTCAATTGACCCCTTTACCAAACACCAATTTGCAATTTTGGAAAAATATTTCAGAATGGCCTACTGTGGAAAACGATGTCGAGAAGGACTAGAAATCGTATTCCTTATATTAATTATTTATTATTTTATTACAGGAATATTAAAAAACGTTAGCGAGAAATATACTAATGTGTTGAAATTACTTTATGTTTTTAATTATTACTGTTAAAAGGGGACATTTGCGAAAAATTAAATCAAGAAAATTCCAGTGAGTAAGTCAATTCTATTGAACATTAGAGTTCCATACGATTGCAATAACAGATCTTAATGTAGGTTGTCGATTTTCATTACATTAGTGCAACAATAACAAAAGATATATAGTTTTTTGTACTTCCTAAAAAATTTCAAATACAGACAATGGGCTAGATACTCGATACTCAGATAAGCAGATAAGCAGTTATTTTTTGCGAATTTGCTAGAAATGTTATACACTATAATTTAGCAATCCAATTTGTTTCTGAATTTCAGAAAATGAGATAATTTAACGCACTTTATTGTTTGTGCTGAATACAAAAATATATTTTACTTTGCTAAAATAATCGAGTAGCTTACGTAAGCAAATTTTCGATTAGCAAATCCGCCATATTTATCGATTTGCGAATTGCTAAAGTATCGTGTATCTGGCCCATAGTCCCCTTTCTGCAGTTAGCGATTCAAATATGAAGTTGATTTTTTAACATTTGGTGAAGCTATAGATAATAAGTTTAAAAGGCTTTTTTAATTGTTTCTAACTAATTCTAAAGTAAGGAATAATGATGAAATTTATAAATAGAAACACAAACATATAGAAGAGTCTAAAAGACTCTTTATGAATTATGTTAAAAAGTATGTATTATAATAAATACAATTTTCACATATTTATTAAATTAAAACATATTTATATGTACATATTGTGATTATGCATGTAAATACGTACGTTAATAATGTTTTGTGTACAAAAATTATGAGAGATGGTCTCTTGCTGACCGCTGGTATTAACAAACAAGGGAACGTAAATTATAATAAGTTTTTGGCATCCACTTTTTGGAAATCCCATTTTTCGCGCGACAATGGGTATCAACAGATTCACGTCACTTTTAAAATTTTTAAGATTTGATGACAAAAATACACGAACATTGCGTAGGACAAAAGATAAATTATCACCAATAAAAGATGTTTGGGACATCGTAAATAAAAATCAGCTAAAATATTATATTCCTGAAAAAATTTAACTGTAGATGAGCAGTTGGTACCATTTCGTAGGCGAGTTCCTTTCAAACAATATATTCCGATTAGGCCGGACAAATACGGTATGAAAATTTGGTAGATTGTAGAGAATGAGACTGTTTATTCATTGAACGGAATGTCGTATTTGAGCAAAGAAGACAATGCAAGACCTAATAACTTAGCTCAAAACGTCATGGAAGAATTGTGTAGGCCATTTAGGAATTCTAATCGAAATATTATACCTTTCATAATTTTTTCACTAGCTATGAACTGGCCTTTTCCTTATTATCTCAAGGATTAACTAGTGTGGGTACACTACGAAAGAATAAAAATGCATATCACCATCTTTTCTGGCACATTCATCAAGAAACATAGAAACTAATAAATTTGGATTCCGTAATACAATGTCGCTAACCTCGTATGTGTCAAAAAAATGCCATGTGTTTTATTCTTATCGACTAAACACCATACAACAAAAACCGACATTGAGAACAAAAATAAGTCCTCGGTAAATTTGTTTTATAATGCCACTAAGGGTGGTGTAGATACAACAGACAAATTATGCCATACGCAAAACTAAGCGCTGGCCAATGATTTTTTTTCCAAAATATTCTTGATATCAGTGGAATAGCTGCGATAGTTATTTGGAAAAATCTATATCCTAGGTGGAATTCTATCAAACCACGAACTACACTTGCAACAGATTTACATCAAACAGATTTTGATTTAGTTACGCCACATATAATTTGTCGCAGCAAGAAAGCCATTACAGTATCTCACTTATCTGTAATAACTGAAGTTACGCAAAATAATAAAGAAAATAATAACAACAGGCCATCAAGTTCAACAGCAGTAAAACGAAAAAAACGGTGCTACATCTGTCCTAGTAAAATTATTCGTGTGTCAAAACAGACCTCTGATGTTTGCAATAGGCATGTTTGTTCGGAGCATTCACAAAAAAAAAAATTATCTGCAATAATAAATGCAATAATAAATAACGACATTGATATGTACCTAAGCTGTTCTTCTTTTCTTTTTTTTCTTTTTAATAAATTATGAATTTAAAAAAAAATCCGTAATTTTTCCTTATTTTTAATAAATTATGAATTTAAAAATCAAAAATATTTTTGAATTATTTATTTTACAACAATTCTAGTACAATTCTATATAAAGAGTCTCAGAGACTCTTCTATAAGTTTATGTTATGAAAACTTAGTATCATTGTAAAGGTTAAATAAAATCCCTGTTCGCCAACTGTGTTATCTTCTTCTTTATCTAAAGAGCTTAACTGTAAACTAGATTCAATTGCTTCATCGGAGCCATACAAAGAACTTGTGAAGCTATTAAATATTTCGTACGCTTGAGCAACGTCTTGCGTAACAAAAGGGCTACAAAATATAGTACAAAATGAATCAAATATTTTGTCGATATCATTGATTGTAGGGCAATTGAGAAAGATGCAAAAAAAATCTAATAATAAGTTGTTCTGCCCAGTTTTGATATTAACACATTTCCTTATAATTTGTTTTGCAATAATATTGGCAAAATGAGAACAGCAAATAAATTCGGCCACTTTATCTTTTCTGGGCGGATCGTTCTTAATTAAAGCATAGTATGTATATTCTAGGTAGCTAGCAAAATTCATTGCATTCATCGCTTGTAAAATTGCAATTATAGACGCCCAACACCAATCCACCATATAACATTTGGGCGAATGTGCTTTTGAAATTCTCGACATTTCGGATTGTGCGTCCATAAAGAACTGTGTGAGGATTTTGGAGTCATGTTGACTAGACACCATCTCTGCAATTGGAATAATAATACTATTTACTTTGATTACACAAGCATAGTATAATATCCGTTTCAACTTATGTTCACAGCAGGTTGGTTTTCTCACTACGCTACCTGTTGCATCCATATGCACAACCGTAGGTTTATACTTCGAAACTAATCCAACCTGAGATTCTCGTAACATTATGACGTTTAGTGGGGTTGAAAAAGAAAAAATATTCTTAATTTCTAATCGTTCGTTACAAGTTTTACGATACATGTCAGTAACATCACAGTTTTTCACGATATCGTTTGGTTTTAAATATCCGAACCTGATCTTTTGCAATAATGAATTTGTTGTAATTAATTGTGTATTTCCACACTCAGAAAAAAACATTGTATTTTTAAATATAAAAGTTGTTAATTTTAAATATTTTAATATTTATTTCGTGCCCAACAACGTGTCGATCTTAATTCAAAAATGATAAAGTTGTTGCCCCGTTACAACAATAGATTCATTTGAAAACAAAAACATAGTTTTTGAATTTACAATAAAATTACTTGTTTTTCCAAATATGAGAATTGTTAAGACAAATGCTTTCATTGTAGATTTAAGAGTAATAAGATTTGTTAAGACAAATGTTTTAACTGTTGATCTGTTGTTGAATCAACAATACAATTACTTGTTTTTTTAAATATGAGTATTGTTAAGACGAATTCTTTCCTGTCGATCTACTATAGCGTTGTAAGTAATAAGTGCTGTTAATTTTTCAAAGTATGTATTAATTAAACAACATTGGTTTTTAGATTCAAAATAAATAATTTTATTTATTTGGATTTATAATTTCAAATATTCGATATAGCTAATTTGAACAAATATTATACATTATTGTACATACATTTAACATTTTATGTGCTTGATATTTATTACTAAAATGGGTATTTACTTCTTGACCAATTAAGTGAATGTTATTTTCTAATTCAAAGAATAACAAAACAATTTTTAAAACAAGATATGTATTGTTGAGCTTAACATACAAATTTGGAGAATACAATTTTCCTTTAAAATAAACACTATCAAACTTTTTAACAATTCTAAAATTTGTACATAAATTTTTATAATATGGAGTAGTTTGTATTTCAAAGTCTACAATATTACTTTCTTTTACGTAAGTAAAATAAAGTATAGTAATCATGAAAATTTTCGACCTTGAGATTATTGAAGATTTATCTGTTGACCTCAAGTCCCCTGAGTCCGAAAAAGTGGGTTTCGAAATGATGTCTGTCTGTCAGTCCGTCTGTCTGTCCGTCTGTCTGTCCGTCTGTCTGTCCGTCTGTCTGTCCGTCTGTCTGTCCGTCTGTCTGTCCGTCTGTCTGTCCGTCTGTCTATCCGTCTGTCTGTCAGTCTGTGTCCACTCTACAGCCCAGATGGCTTAACCAATCGAACTGAAACTTCAGATTTAAGCTTTCTGGATAAATTGGGAGGTCCCAGTGAATTTTACTTCAAATCGGTCCACCGGAAGTGGCCACTCCCTTGGGCCAGAAAATTTGTTTTGCAAATATCTTAAAAAGTATTAGGTTTACAAAAAATTACTAATACAAAATGTTTCCAAAAATCAAAAAAAAAATAAAAATAAACAAATTAAAAATTAAAAAAAAAAATTTAAAAAAAATTTAAAAATTTTATAAAAAAAAAATTAAATATTGTTTTGCCAACACATAAATATATGTGTATATATAGCCTAATTATGCTAATTATAATTAATTTGCACACTACAGGGACATACTTCCGGTTTTTAATGCAAATATTACATAATTGAATGTGGATCATTTTTTCATGTTTCTTAACTTTTTTAACGACTTATTAGGGTTTGTAATACTTAAGTATATATATCGTTTTATAATTGCAAAAATATTTCGCAACTCCTGCCCCCCCCCCTCCCCCCACACTTTTTTACAGGGAGTTACAGCAGTTCTTGCATTTGTCATTTTAATTATTGTGTGTATTAGCCCAATTATGCTAATTATAATTAATCTGCACACTTCAGTGACGTACTGTATGTTATAAAAATATTTAGCCTACATGTATGTTAAATTGCCAAATCGGTCAACCGGAAGTGGCCACTCTCGGCCCGAAAATGTGTTTTGCACATATTTTAAAAAGTATAAGATTTACAAAAAATCACTAATACAAATTCCAAAAAATTAAAAGAAAAAATTTAAATTCATAAATATCACCTTTTAGTTCTTTTACGTGTGTACTAATGAGTTAAAAAAATTGAGTTTTGAAGTGGTGTCTGTTGGTATATACATATGACTGTCAATTTGTAGTCCAAATGGTTTAAGCAATCAAACTGCAACTTCATGTTTAAACTTTTTACATAAATTTTGGGGTCCCAGTTCCCAGCTCCCAGATTCCGTAAAACAGAAAATTTATTTTGCAAATATTTCAAAAATATACAATTTACAGAAAACATGAAATAATAAAAACAATCTTAATTAAGTTTGCGGGAAATTTGAATTATAAAAGTTTTTCAAAATTCGCTGTTCGTAAAAGAAAGTCGTGTGTTGGCCACACCTCCATTTTTTTTATAGTCTTCTATATTATTTGAAAAAAAATTATTTTCAATTAAACAAGAGGAAAACTGAAGGGATCCTTTAATAGATAATGTGTAAGGAATATTTATTCGTGAATTTATTATGTGAGCATATTGTTTAAATAATTGATGCTTTCCTTCAAAACGGAAACACCATAAAAATTTTAGAGGGCCCAGGCTTTTAATAACGGTGGGATAGTGCACCAGAAAATGATATTTTGGTTTTAAAGTTATTTGAAAATGGTCAACAATAAATTTATTATGTTTACTTATTAAATCTTTAAGATTTTGCGATAGGTTATTATTAAAGCTAGGCAATAGTACAATATCTGTAATTTTTATAAAAATTATCAAAAAATTATAAACAGGATCAGATTCTTCAATTAAATCTCCAATCATTAGTAAAATTAGATGCAAAAAGGTTTTCATTTCAGCTGCATTCATTTTAATAGTATTGTTTTTTATATGTGTCTTTTCAATATAGGTTTACTAATGTTCCCAATGTTTTCAGAGCCATATGGAAACATTTGCTTTCGATAATTAAATGAATCTAAGGTGAAATATTTTTTATCATATATGAAATGGTTTAAAACTAAGGCCATATTATATTTTGCAAATCCTAAGAAAATGTCATGCATTAAGTCACAAGCCAAATTATTAGTGACATGGAAATTTGATAAATTATTAAAAATAGAATTTTCTCGAATGGATTTTGCTTCTACATCATTTAGTTCCAACTCAATTTCGTAGTTAGTGTAGTTTCGAAGAGATTCAGATACTTCAAAAGAATCAGTTTGGCAATCAGTTTTAGTTCTAGTACAAATGCGACAGTATTTATGAGAATTAAAACTGGTAACTGGTAATAACCTAAAATAAAATTTAACCCTAAATTATCGCCTAGTATTTGGCCTAGGCAAAAATGTATTTTCAAAACTGCATCATTATGTACTACTTCTATCCCATTTATAAAAAGGTCTTCTAAAACGTTTATTAACTTTTCCAACGTTCGTTTAGTTGAATAATGTTTTAAGTCCTTTGAATTAATAAAACCGGCCACTAATATATTGTTTATGTGTGATAATTGATTTTGAGGAATTACTGGAATACTATAATATATTCCACAAACTGTTTGGTTATGTGGCCCAACTACATCATTTACTTGAAAATCATCAAAATAAAGAAACATTGGAAATACTACTTTTTGGTCACCAAATTCTTTTAATTTGGATTGCCAAAGTTCCCCTTTTATAAAATGGTCGAGTTCTGTTGTCGATAATATAGCTTCAATATTTTCAAATGTTAGTTTTAATACGTTAAGAGAACTAAAGTAGCTCTCCAGTTGAAATTTAATGTCAAGAAGACATCGCTCGATTACATTTTTACTTAACATTGGGTTTCCATGCAACACAATTTCAACTAATTCATCTGAGATGGTAAATTTAATAGGTGGTTTATATATTTTTAAATTTTCTATTGTTTTAAAAAAAGTATACATATTCTGTATCTACAGTCCGAAATGGGTTTTCTGCATACGCCAATAATTCTTCAAATATCGAACGTTTATTGGCATCTATAAATGGAATAAACTCTTTAACCCTTTAATGCATGATTTTTTCTTTTTAATTGAAATATTTTTTTTCTTATAAAGATGTATTTGGTTGAAACGAATTTCAAAGTAAAAATGGTTGGAAGCAGCTAGTTTTCCGGGAAAATTGATTTTATGACATTATGCCTATTTGCATCATTATGCAGTTGGGGTATAAAATTTAAATATTTTTCCATTTATAACGCTTCTTTATAAAAAGACAATTCGTTCAAAATTAAAATAAATATTCAAAAACAATATTCTTATTTATAAAAAATTAATTATGTAAATGTATGTTTACTACTAACTGTATACAAAACATCGACTAACTAATTCTAAATGGCGATTTTATTTTCACAACGCAGAAAAAAACAAAAAAATGTGTAAAACGAGATAGAAAAACAAATGAACAACAGAAATACGAAACAAAACAGAAAAAATATGCTCAAATGTAGATGCAGTTCAAATTAGAATAACATGATGCAGATATGCTACATTATGCATTAAAGGGTTAAAGCATGTAATTAAAGGCTCAGTGACAAAATTGACGATATACGATTGAATTATTGGTATCTCCTACCTACTAAAGCTAGATTTTGCATGGAGATTTAAAGCAAAATTTATAATTGATTTTAATATTCTGTTTTAAAGATCTGTTATATTTATTGAAATTTGATCAATATTTGAAATTGTTGCTTTACTGGAAGCTACGACATTTGCTTCAACATTATCAACAGTTGCAGATGACGAAGAATTAGGATTGTTATTTAATTTAGATATTTGCTTTGATGTAGAAGCATTATTCGAGTCAGCTGAAGTATAAAGATCATGTCTAGCAATGTGATTTTTAAATTTATAAAAATTTTGAAACTGTTTATTACAAAAATTGAACTTGCAAGCATATTTAAAATTTAATGGTGTTTTATGATAGTTTTCGAGATGTGCTAACAGTTCTTCAGATTTTGGGAAGCTTATAGGTTGTAAGAGTATTTCGCAAATTGAGCAAATATGTGTTAACGAGTTAACTTTTATTGGATTACAATTGAGTGACATTATTTAATTTAGTAATAATATTATGTACCTTTGGAATTTTCTCTTTACTGCAAATTTTGTAAATATACTCTTGTAAAAATGTCCACACATACTTGCTCTTTGCTGAATACTCTAGATTAAATACAAAGCAGATTTTTATCAAACAGTCCACAGCTCTTAAAATTGTTGGAAGTTTATACATAACTCCGTCAAAATATACGTAGAACTCGTTTAAGTTGTCTATTGTTTCACCAATAACAAACATTTTTGGCTGTAGTTTTAAATGTTCTTTTACAGCTTGATCCCGTAGTTCTTCTTCTCTTTGTTTTAAATTGCTAATATTAATCAAATAAACTATCATATCATCTTGTGCATCGGATATTGATGGCTTCGATGTTTTGTTTAGCCTGGGCGGTAATACTAACGCATGTAGTAAAATGAAAAAATAGTAATGTCGGGAATCTGTAATAATATAAGATTATTGGAATTGCTATATATAAAATTATCTACATATATGTACATATATCAAAATTATTTACCAATTTTCAAGTCTTTATTTGTCATATTATTGAAATATTTTAAATTTAATTTATCCTTAATACAGGAAGGAAAAAACATTTCAATTATTTTTTTTTCACAGTCTTTAAAGTTAGCAAAGAATATGTTTGTTTTGCCCGGATGAATAGCTTCAAAGTCGACATCAATCTGCAATAATGAAATACGTATGAGACATTTTTTAGACATAAAGCACATTGTTCAAATTTTTACGAGTTCGTATCTGTTTATATCCTTATATCGTGGCCAATCTTTCAATATATCTATAACTTTCTCTTTTTTTTCTTTCATTCTACGCTGAGACGTATCCTTCCAGAATTGTAAAATGTTGCTGGGTTGATTATTTTGAAGCCATTTTTTGGTTTTCTCATGTTCTACTTTTATCTCGTCATCAGAAGGTTCCGTAATTATGTGGTTTTCAATAGAGCGTAATGGAGAAGTTGATATTCGATTTTTTTTACTTTTATGTCTTATATTAAAGTAGCGATCGTAAAATTTTCCACTTGGATTTCGCTTGATACTACGTGGTACATAGTATGTCGACTATAAGGTAATGTTAAAATTAGTGAACCATTCCAACCATTACCATTTTCATTATGTTTAATAATTAAAAATATAACTAACTACTAAATATAACTTACCACACATTCTGTAGGGAACAACTTCACCATTTCTTCCGCCACTTTCATCATTGTCACTGGATCCATTCGCATTTCTGACTTGTAATAAAAATCACAAATTGTTCGAACTAACGTTGTCTGTTGAGCTTCATTTAACAAATTAAATTTCTTATAGTGGCTGATTATTTCTTTGCCTTTGATAGATTTCGACAAAATGCTCTCTAAATGTAACTTCTGGATGTGATCTAATTACAGTATGATTTGAAGATTCGAGCAATTGATCTACTGTTGTAGTATTTGACATAGTTCTATCAGAACTACAACATGTCAGTAGCTCATACTAGCAAAAAATCACATACAAATATGAATCTAACTGTATAGCTGTATTATAATTCATTTTTAAACTTACGTTATTTGCCTCACGCCATCGCTGTAGATTGTACCGGAATTTTATTTTATCACCAATTAATTCTCGGGTGTTGAAAATTTGGTGCAGGTCGTGAGAATGTATCATAATTAAAACATCCATCGAATTAACTACACATTCCGTTAAAACGGATATCGCATTCAAAGAAATGCTCCATTCTAAAAACAAACACACAACATCTGAAGCCGCCGTAATTGTGTAGCTTTCACTTGGTGGTGACGTGTTAGGATTTCAAAATTCACTTGTTAAATTCATTGCAGTATTTACTATAGTATATTATATATAAAATAAACAAATCTAAACACCAAAGCGCGTATTATTATTTATGATAACATCAATTAACACTTTTTAACTTTAATTAAACCACACTGCTCACGATGTAACACCAACCTAAATTGTATTCTGATAAATAACCTCACAATCATATGAAAAAATGTAGAATTATTTTATGCAACAAATTTATTGTTAGTTCAAATACTAAAATTTTTATTTTAAAGCCTAAAATTGTTGATTTTTAACGGTAAATTAAAAAAAAAATTATATGATATTGGTCGAGAATAAAATTGTTAAGGCAACGATTTTAATTTTTAAATCAACGATAATTACTTTTTAAACATTAAAAAATTTAAATTATTTGAGGCAAAGTAAAAATTGTTCAAGTAAAGACTACAAATTATTTGAAAACAACAATTTAGCATTTGAGCTAAAAACATTATTTTCACTTCAACAAAATTTACATTTTGAAGCAGCAAATACGAAAATAGTACTTTTCAACAACGTATTTTTTTCTGAGTGCAGTTATTGCTAAATCGAAATCAGAATTTTTAAGCATTTCCAATTCATAATTATGTATGAGGTGTTATGCGTGCAAGCTCATTTTTCAATATCTTCCGTCGTTTACCTCTAATTTGGCTGAACACTTTTTCACCTAAATAAGTAGCAATATCATCACCGCTTAAAAAAATATGAAGCATTTTTGTGGCATCAATAATAAGTTTGTATTTTTGAGCATGTGATCTGTACTTACATTTTCCATAAAGAATCACATTATTTTGAAAAAAATTTGGTTGGTGCAAAGTGCCAAAAAAAATTATACAAGAATTTTGGGCATTGGTTAATTCATTAATAATTGCGGTACGAATTTTCTCATTAGTTGTAGGTAAAATATTTAGATTTACTTTTAATTTTAATCTCTAATCAATTTTATTTTGACGTAGGACTACGTCTTTGTTTTCATTATATATGGGGGGTAAACCAAAATTTCAATGTTATGACGCGCGTCACGGAATTGACGTATTTATGAAATTTATTTAATTAAAGCAATGTCTCTAGATAAATATAAATATTTTCAAAACTGTAAAAATCAAACCAAGTTAAATAAAAATTTGTGGATTGAAAAAAAATTAAAACAATAAATTATTTAAATGTATTTTAATTAAATAGTAATGAACTTGATCAAACATGCCGCACGCCATATTGATTTAAAACTATAAAATAAAAATAAAAAAGTTCAAAAAAAATTTATTTTCATTATGTAAAATATTGCATACATTTTTTGAATTTATATGCTGTATAACCTATGCAATCCTAGAAAAATGTATAATCGCAAAGACCCAGCCGATAAATGTTTAGGTTTGCGAGTTATGGGACTTCAAAGTTTCCAAGTGACCGGAAACTAATTTGATTTAATACGTCATTTGAATCGCCAATATTTAAAAATAAATTATCTAGTAAGCGTTTATTAATAGCAAGACATTTCTGTGACGTATTATTGACTTTTTGTGACATTTTAATGATTGAAATTTCAACGATATATTAATCGATACATTATTTGTGAATTGCTTTATTAATATCGCGCTTAAAGCTATTATTTTTGCGTGATAAATTCTCTTGGTATAAGCACAGATAGGAATAGACAGATGTGGATCTTGTATGGGCCATATTTACGTTCTAAATTTCAATACCAAATTCCAATCTAATCCTTTTAGAGCAGGACGTATATATTATAAAATAAAATTTTGTTTGAAGTTGGTTTATGTTTGCTTAGATATAATCAAAATAGCCATACTTAAAAAAAGATAAAAAGAGACAGAAATATACGTTCTGCTCTAAAAGGATTGGATTGGAATTTGGTATTGAAATTTTGGAATGTAAATATAGCCCATACAAGATCCACATCTGTCTATTCTTATCTGTGGTATAAGGTTGTCTATAAACTTTAATAGCAAATTATTACGGGATGCGAACGCCATTAGGATGGAGCAAGTTTTGGAGAAAGGAGCTGGGAGATACATGAAATGGAATGGTACCTATGTGACGAGGAGGTGGGATTCTGTGACAAAAGATAATTAACTTTATTTCTGATTTTGTATTATTTGGGTTTTATTATTTTGTGTTCTCGAATGGTCCACAGTTATGCCAAGCACTGAGAAGAATCGTATCAGCCAATCCTGACGTTGCTCACATATGTATATTGTGAAACGGCACAAATTTTCAGAAAAGAAATTTTGAACATTGTAGATGCTCTCTAACAAGAGAACCTCAAAAACGCTTTTTTCGATATGTCTCGACTTCTACTCCATTTTTTGATAACACAAATTGCTAATTGTTCCTCATAAAAAGTATGTACAACTAATTTACAGTAAATTAGATTATAAGGGCTTCATCTCTATTTTTTTAGGGTATGAAATTACCTTTTTATCGCAAACTAAGGGGTGGTTTTGATGCCTAAAAAGGGCCGTTGGTTGCCGATAAAAAAAAAGGTTTAGTTAATGTCTCACAGAGTACTACAACAGAATAGATTTTATAAATTTTTGAATTTGACGGTTCAAAAGGTTGTAGATATAAGTAATATTTTCTCTTTTTTTCTTTTATGAAATGCGATTTGTTTCATAATGAGAATTCAAAGTGGTAGTTTTGTTTTATTTTTACACATAAATATTTATTTTATTATTTTATTCAGTTAAATATTTAGTAGAACGAAATAGGCTAGTCAAATATTTAATTCTCTTGTTGCCATGTTTACGTTTTATGAGACAAATCACAATTTCATAAAAGAAGAAAAATAGGAAATGTTACTTAACTGACTGTTGGCTCTTAATTTGCCCCACCAGTGGCACTATTCTTGTTTTCCCACGGAATTGGGAATTGGAATTTTATTATTGTATTTTGGTATTATTTTTTCCAAAGCATACTATAGCGATTGGCATTTTTTTCAAATTTTGGGAGCAAATAACTCCATTTCATTGAATTTGTTTCCCGAAATATTTTATTGGGAATGGTTTAGTAGGCAGTAATGTTAAAATGGAATCTTTTTTTCCCAAAATTTGAAAAAATACAAATCGCCACACCACATAGTGTGCTTTGGAAAAGATAATACCGAAATACACTAAAAAAATCACAATCATAAAATTTTAATTCCCAATTAGTGATTTTCCCAAATATAATTCCAACGCTTGCTGACTGGCGGCTAAAATATTTCGTATGTAGTTTCATATGGTCAAAATGTGTCTTGAATGTTTCATTAAATTATTAATTTCGGCTAAATTAATTTTAAAATTTGATATTTATTATTAATCACAACATACTCATCTTTATTAATCATAAAAAAAAAGTAGGGGGACATCCACTAATTTAGAGAAGAAACTTGTATTTGTAAACATGATTTTACTTGTTTTTGCATGTAAAAAAAAATAAAAAGTAGTCAGCGCTGCCCAAGCGTGGGGAAAAATGAATTAAAATCGATATTGGGAAAGACCCTCATTCCCCGGGAAAACCGGAATAGTGCCACAGGTCATAATATCACTTTTAAGGATTATGGTTATTTATTGAGAATGCAAAACTACCCAAACAATAGGAATTAATAATACATATTTCACTCAAAATTCCAATAAAAAGTAGTATTAACAGTGTATTCACTAATCCATGTTTATATTTTGTTATTTGGGATAAACTTCACTACAGTGATCTGATCACATACTATTGTAAATACGCCGCCTTTTCCTAATTTTATTTTTTTCAATGATTAAACTGTCTTCCCTTAACTTTAGTTTTAGTTTTACTGTATTTATTGACTACCGCATACAACATGTCATAGAAAGCGTCAACCATTTCATTAACACCCTTACCATTAAATAAAATTTCCCAATCAATTTTGAGTAACTCATTTTCAATTAAATTATATCTTAGGCTACGAAAATTAATCGAAGGAAGGAAATGAACAAATTGAAACTTTAATTTATTTAAATGAATAGTAATTTGAAGTGGAGGATGGAAGGGATCGATTTTAGAAAGAACACATAAGCTCGATATTGTTTCCACATGTTTGGATTCAAAATTACTCAAAACGAAGTCTAATATTTTATTCCGATGGTTCACCTCTAGGTTATGTTGAGACAACCCAGTAATTTATAAAGTATTAATTAGATAGGTATTCAGCCGTTTTACCTTCTTATCCAGTTGCGACAACGCAGGCAGTATCAAGATACCACTCAATACTTGATAAATTAAAGTAACCCAATTTAAAAATTTAATGTTGGGAGGAGCTGAAACAACTAAGTCGGTCAACAAATCACAAAATCGATTATATTCGTCAAATTTAACACTGGTATTAAAATAAACAACACCCAGCACTAAATATTCACTCTTGTTAAGACATATCTTAACAGAGACATTATCAATAACATGGGACTCATTTAAAAAAATCAATTTTAGTAGTAGATAACCCATTCCACAATGCCAACAAAACACCTCCACCATTTTTTTTCATGTACGTTAAAATTACGATCACTTCTAAAAACAACATAGCTAACGATCATCAATAAATTCATTAGAGGAGATGGAGGAGTTAAGCCTTGTCTCGGTTAAACATAATACATCAAAGTTGGTTGACAAAATTTGCAAACTGATATCATTAAGTTTCGTCATCATACCTCGAATGTTCTGATAATAAATCTCAAGAATACTCATATTAAATCATAAAGAACAATTACTAAAAAGAAAGAATATAAATACTGATATAATTAAGAAAAACAAAAACTAAATTAAATCAAAAAAGAATAATTACTAGGGCAACCAAAAATATGCAATAACTTATTTTTTTCCAGTGCACGAATTTTGAAAAGAGCAAGATATAAATCCGTTTCATGAAAAACCAAACATTTTAAGCCCTACTTGTTAGTGCATATTTTTGCATATTTTACTAGAATGGCATATTTTTGCATATTTCACCCAAAAGAACATATTTTGTGTCATATAACCATATTTTGTCAAAATCATTTACATAATTTTCAAATTTTATAAAAAAATGTTCGCAGCCAATTTTTATTTATTTAATTTTTTAAATTTCCTTTTTACCGCAACTACATAGCGCTGTTACTAGCAGTAAATATCAAAATGAATTTGTCTTTAGGGTGTATGTTATACGAATTTTTGATTCAGGTATTCCTCGATGGTGGCCAGTTTATACCAATACATAGTGATTTTCTCACTCATACTGGTTCCATAGTTAGTCCACCGTTGGTCGGCTTTTTAACGATTCGATTAGAATTTTAGGGGATAGTTTGAGAAAGATAAAATTTTGCTGTTTATATCAAATGAAGCCCCGTACATGATGAAAGCGGCCCGGCCAATATAAACTTTCTATTCCAAAATTACACATCTAAATTTCTTGCCGTTCTCACGGTCTTCATCGTGTATATGTATTTATAAGAGGGTTTTATCCGCCTTGGGTCCGCCTTATCTCGAATATCAAACAATTATTTTTACTAGCTCCGTCAAGAGTCAAGATTCTTAAAAACTACAGCGCGGGCTCGCACTTCCTTCACAGCCAACAACCACAAGATGGAGAACTTGGCGCATTGGGAGATGAGGAGGCAGCCTCAATCAAAATATCAAAACAGCTGTTATGTGACATAAAAAAGTAAAGACAAAATTAATTTTTATTGCAGCAAATTATTGTTTTCTCGACGCGACCATTACTAAATTGGAAAGTTCTGGGCTGCCATTGGCTTTCATATTTTTTGCTGTCGTAAGGTGTTTTTTAGTCGTTTTTATCAAATTTTCAAATTTGAAGGAACAATTATTTTGAACACATATTTTCAGTTTTTTAAAGCATATTTTGAATGCATATTTCAACATTTTTAAAGCATATTTTAAGAGCTTGAAAACGATTTTTTAGTGCATTTTTTTTGGTTGCCCTAATAATTACTAATTTATCCAAATCATACTCAGACGATATTTTGACTAATACATCATCATCAGTTTTACGGCAATATACATATGTTTCCATGACTCGCCCAAACATACTTATACTGGTTATTATTACCTAGATCGGAAAAGCTTACTTTTGGCATTAGCAAGTAACTTTTTTTCCATCCAGGTAGATAATCTTTAATAAAAATGTTGTTTGAACTATTAAAGTTGACATCTCGCGCTGAAATTTTGTTTATCGGAGATGTTTTGGAATAAGTCCTGTGAATATGTTTAATGTAAGTTGTATCGTTAACGGCAAATCCGACATCCTTAAAAATTGATTCAGCAATGACCAGCAAGTTTTCACTTTTAACAAACGGCACACTGAATATTTGAATTGTTGAACCGTTCACAAATTTTTTCAAAATTTCCATGCGATCATTACACAATTGTAGTTGCTTATTCAATTCAGTATTTGATTCTTTTAAAGAAGTAATTTCATCATCATGGTCACTCACTTGTACTTCAAGTTTTAATAGATGATCAATTTTATTGTTCAATTTATTAAATGATTCATTAAACAACTTTCAAGTGAAAAAATCTAAATTACTCTTGATGAATTTTATTTACATCATCTTTTATAGCCTTACATAAAGCATTTTTGGTTAAAGATGATTTGGCGTTAGGCCACACAATTGAAGTACACATTTTACATATACACTGAGAAAAAAAAAACACGGAAATTAAAAAAAAAAACACTTTGATTTAAAGTAAAATCAGTATGATTTCCAGTTAAAGTGGATTTTTTTAAAGTTAATGTTGGAAAACTTTAAAATGAAATTAAAAATTTAAAATTATACATCCAAAGTATTTCAATTTCATTTCCATTGTTAGCAATTTACTATTAACCTTATTTCAACTTTGATTTAAAGTTTAAGAAACACTGCACTCCCTTTGAAATAAAATGTTTTCATTGACGATTTAACTACATTATATGCATTTTAGACATTGACTCAAAGTAAGTTCAGTTTAATTTAATATGGAATTATAATTAAATCAAAAGAGAAAATATTTTGGAAATAGTTTTTTAAAGATGCGTCTAGTTTGATTTGAATCATTTACAGTCTCAAATTCAAAATTTGTATACCTTAAAATAAAGATGTTTCGTAATTGAATTAAATGAAAAACGTATTTAATTTATTCAAATTTAAAATTTTTATTCGTTACAAATATCGATAATATCAATTTTCAATTATTGTTTTAATATTCCAGTTATTTACATAAACTTTAATTCAATTTTAAAAAAACTTATTTCTAATATATGTTTTTCCATTATTAATGGAATAGATGTGCATCGGTGGGCTACTAAAATATTTATATCTTTAATAAATAACTGATTTGTAGAAATACTTTCTACTTCATAAGATTGAAAATGGGGATCAAATTTCTTAATATTTATTAAATAGCAAAGTATCAATAGACTGTTATCGTACATTAGTGCTTTAATTTTATAAAACTCAAATTTATGGTCTAATTTTCGCGCTGAATAGTAATTAGGTTTATACTCAGTACCTTTATAGATTACTGAAGTTAAACACATTTTGATACATTTAAAGTTAACTTTTTCAATTTCAACAATTTTTGAGTAGTATTCTTCTTTCGATACATCTTTGGTTTTAAAGTGACTAATATCAAAATCTCCATCAAACCCATTTTCATGTTTAATTAAAAATTGTGAAAATTTCAAACTCGATTTGATAGCTAATGAGTATGATGCATTTATCCTTGACGTTATATTATGCATGTATATTTTCGATTCTTTATGTTTGGCTTCAAATCGCATTGCCCAAAGATATTTTAAAGGGCCACATCGTTTTATTGCCGTCACATAATGAACTAAAAAATGATGTTTTGGTTTAAGAGTGGGATCAAAAAGCTTAATATACAAGGCATGATGCTCTTCAATTAAAAGTTGCAATCTGCTTAGATCATTTAGAGAGTATTCTGGTTGGTATAATAGATCGATGATTTCGATTAAATATACCAACAACTTCCAGTTGTTGTTTTGTCGAGGAATCAAGTCACCTATCAGTAAGGGTAGGAAGTGAATAAAGCACATCATTTCGCTAGCAGTCATTTTTAAATTGAAGAGTTTCAGTCTAGTTATATCAATAGCTGGTGAGATATTTCCAATTTCCGTTTCACCAAATTGGAAAAAAGTTTTCCTACTATTTAAGACATCAATCGATAATATATTATCGCTTATTAAAGCTAATATGATATTACTTAAGTCATATCGACAAACGCCCTCAAAAATGTCGTGCATTATATCGAAGCAAAAATTTTCGTGAGCATCAAAACTTTGTAATTTGTCGAAAATGCAACTATTTTGACCGTTTAATACTATTTTTACTATTTAATACCAGTTTCTTTAAAATTGTTAATCGATAAGTCTACCATATAGCTATCTTTATTTCTTAAAAACAATGCTAATTCTGAAACATCAGTTTTTGTGTTTTCACGGGTTCTAGTACAAACACGACAAAATCTTTTCGAGGTAAATGATTGAACGAAGCCTAGAATAGAATTCATTCCTAGATTGTCTCCAACTATCACACCTAAAATAAAACGGACCTTAAGACTTCCTTTTGATGTGGTAATATCAATGCCATCTTCTAGTTGCTTTAGCTGATTAACTAAGTGGTGAAGTGATCTATCGTAACCAAATTTTTTTATATGTAGTTTTACAAGTATCGATAAACGCGCAGTGAAAAATTAAATCTAATTTGGACAATAAATATTGTGGCATAGTGGGAAAATTATAATAAAAACCACATATTGAAGAACAGTGACTGCCCAGAGCATTGTTGATTTGAAAATCATCAGCATATAATACATAGGGTATAACCAAATCATTTTCGTATTTTTATTTTTTCATTTTAAAAAGTTCCCCTGACGCAAAATTTTGTAAATGATTTGCACTGAAATAGTTATCAGTATTTTTTAAAGTTTGTTCTAAAACATTTGGAAGTTCAAAAATAAATTTGAATTGGAAAGCTAAGGGCATCACATATATATTCGCAGTTTTAGGTGCTAATGTTTGCATTCCAGATAATACCTTTTCAGAAATAGAATTATCAATAACAAAAGTATGAGGGTAATCGAATAATTTGACTTCTTTCAACATTTTAAAAAGGCGATGCTCGGAGCTTATTTCTTTAAATGGATCATCACAAAAATATAATACATTTTGGAAATTGTTTATGTCATTTATGGTTTCTACTTGAATCGTACTTTTTATGGCAGTGGATACATAGATAATAATTTTTTTATTATACCTTGAATTTCTAAAGCTTGTTTTCTAGACATATTAATATTTGCGTAAAGTTGCAAAGATAAACTTAAAGAATTTTTTTTAGATCTTCTATCAATGTTTCAGTTTCGATAGTTACAATATTAGCAGGGTCTGGTGCTTGTTCCTGATTCTTTGATATTGTGCTGTTATTCATTTCATCAAAATTAAATGTTCGTGGGGGTTCCGAATTATCATTTCCGGCAATATCTTGTTTTTTTTGGAATTTATGCAGTCTATCTAAGTGGGCCCGTAACGCTGAAAAATTTGAAAATATTTGGTTACACCCATTTTGCTTACAGCTAACTGTGATGGATTTTCCAGATAATAAATGATCATACTTATAGTGACGTATTAGATTCGAAGGGTTTGGGAACCTTTTGAGACATCTGCAACAAATATACATTATAAAATCAACAATTACTTAGTCCAAATGAAAAGATATGTGTGTTAATATAATTCAAATTCAACTTAAGACTTATACAAATTTAAAAAAAATTATGATTCCATATGACTAATAACAGATATTAAATTTGGAAATTTAACGTCATACATAGTTTTAATATTTAAAAAATATTGTTGTATAAAATTCCATGGTATCTCACATGCTTTCGGGTATTTCAATTGAAATATTTGAAATATTTTAAAACATATGTCTAAACTTGCTATAAATGATGGAAACTTATACAACGTACCATCAAAATAAACGAAGAAGTTTTTCAATATAGAGTTAACTGAACCTTCAACTATAATTAAGGGCTGTATTGTCAAACCACTATAATAATATTTGGTTGTCAGATCAACACAAATCTTCGTCAGATCGAACAAACGACTCTTGACCATCTGCAATGGTAGCTTTCCTTTTATTGCCGCACCCACTTTCCTTAAATCTGGCCGTCGGAAGTAAAATGGAATTGAGCAAGGTCGTTAAAATGTAGTCTTCAGTGTCTAATATAATTAAAAAAAACAAATATATTAAAATTTAATTTGGAAATCAACAAGAATTTAACCATACCGCAATTTGTGATAGTCTTCTTTGAAATATTCAATAATTCTTTACAGGCTATGTTACTAATATTACTTACGTAATATGCTTTTATTTTATTTTTAAATATATCCCATTTGGAAAACAGCAACAGTTTCTTTCCAGGATGCATAAATTCAAAGTCTAATTCAATCTGAAAAATAAAAAAGGATAACATTGATTTTTGATTAAAAACGTTTAAATCATTTACTAAGTCTGGGGCTGGACTATGGATAAATTTGGGCCAGGCTTTTAAAAAGTCAGCAATTGTCATATTATGAAAATCTTTTTGTCGGATTAAAAATGTCTTTTGCCATTTATCTTTTACTTCGTCCCAATTGTTTATTTCACGTTGCAAAGCTGTTTTTATAGCCATTGAAATTGCTTCGTCGAATTCAACCGTTTCCTCTGAGGTATTTTGAGTCTGTAAAGTATGGTCTTGTTCAAAATTGGCAGAACTATTTGATGAATCTTCATCCGATTTGATTCTTTTACATCGGCTATTGGCATATTTGCAGTATAATTTGCCGCTGGAATTTTTTTTGCCCTGACGGGGAATGTAGTAATAATCCTAAAATTCATTAAAATTAATAAACAGTTACGCAAAAGTATCGATACACTTTTAGTCACATAAAATTCGCAGAATTTACCTTTAAATGTTTTTCCGATGGAAAAATTGAAATTATTTGATCGATCAAATATGGGAAATCAGAAGGCTTTAGACGAATTTCATTCATATTTATAACTTCGACGATTATTCGAATCAATTCATTCCGTTGAATGTTGGTTAATGAATTTTTTGATTTATAATATTTTAACAATTTTTTTCCAACAGGAAAATCATTTAAAATTTCTGAAATATCCTATAAAAACAGAACAAATTATTTTTAAATAATATGATTTGAATATTATTTGTTTTACTCTCATTGTTGAAAACGGTCTAGAAGTTGATGGTATTGGAATATTACAATCATGTTCTTTCATCCATTGGTTTATTTTGCTATTAGTTGATAACGTATCATCGTCTAATCCGTACTAAAACAAAAGAAGATTTAAATACTCTTATGGTAATCTTATCATGCTTTGTTGATTATTATAATATGATAACCAATAAAACAAAATACTTGGTGCTGATGTATTAATTCGGTATACCTTCTGCGAAAACCCAAAATCTCACTTAACTTTTGCCAATTTCTTAGCAAATGAATATGAGATCAATGTCCTTTTACTTTCATTTGCTTTCTGCTTTTCTATGCATATTCGTAAAATAGTAAAAAAATAAAGATGATTGAGGATAAAATGATAATAACGAAGAAAGCAAATGGTGGATAAACAGACATTAATTCCATTTCTATTTCTTGAGAAATTGATAAAACAGTGAAGTGAGATTTTAGCTCGTCAATTTTTTTCATCGCTTTAAGAAAATCTAATTTAAAGTAGGTACCTCAGTTTTGCGCCAAGCAAATAATTTTTCCCTAAAGATAGCTCTTGGTCCTATATCTGGTATTGCATTTTCTATGTCTTCTTTTGAAAGATATTTAAGCCACCTATACGTAATTTTGCTTGCTGCAACAAACAAATGTTTTATTAGAAAATTTCTGAAAATTAAATCTGTTTTTGTTGTTGTTCAAATATAATATGAAAAAACCAATAATATAGAGTATATTTTTTGCATATGGTCTGTGTAAAGAGCGAACACGGCTTGCATAAGTGTTTTTGTTGGTTTTGAACAGACTCATATCCAACGAGACACACGCACACACACATATATGACAGAATGTCGTAATATTTTTACAAATTATACTCTTAATCCTTCCATGTACGATGTACTTTCCTATAGAAACGACCCCCAACAAGTGTCACTCTTCTCGCACTCATATTAAACGTACTAAACACCACAAAAATACTACACAAAATTAAAAATCTTACCTTTCAGATTCGGCAAGATCTCTAATAATCTAAACTGGGTTAAGATTTGATGTAATTTCTCTTCGTCACTTTGACTTTTTAATGAAACGCTTGATATATTATCACATATAGGTTTATCAATTGTATTGTTAATTATTTCATATGAGTTGACAATATTTTCCACGGATTGGTTATTATTCAAGTCTTCTGCTGTATTCACCTGTATTTCGACGCACTGTCCATCGATAAATAGTTTTCCGTTAACTATATTACTGTCTGCGATAGTTTTTTCCATTTCTCGTGCCTTTAACTTTTTGTAATTTATTGATTTGATGTCACATTAATTTGAAACACTGTATCACTCTTTTTATTCCAATTATTGTAATAATGCACTTATTAACATATACACAAACTAGTTAACTATTAATAAATCTCACCAAATTTTTTTTTCAATATTAATAAAACTATTACCAAAACGTGCTTGTTACATCTATTTCCTTTATGTAAATGATCGTCGCTATCATATTAATATAGAATACCGGAAATGTAACAGTAAAATTGAAGTTGATTCTATTTTATTTTAAACATTTTAGTGTGTTCAACATTAAATCAAAGTGGTTTTCACATACTTTTGAACATGCACTATACTTTTAAATTTTCGCAATATCGATTCAAAAATGTTACAAATTACAATCAATGTTCCGTTGTATTATTTAGTAGATTTAATATTTTCAATGTTGTTTTAATGATATTAACCGTTTAATTTAATAGTTTTCTGAAGATTCATAAAAAATATTAAATTGAGTACGATCCACTTTAATTATAAATTCCGTTTTTTTTTCTGAGTGTAAAAGGTTTACCTTTTGATTCACTAGCAATATTTTCGCACAACATATGATATAACTGTTTATAACATCTCTGGTATAACGTCGCACAGACTGTTTGGATGACTGATAGAAAGACATGGCCAAAATGTACTGTTGTTCACCCAATCGTATCTGAACGTATATTTTTTTCAAATATTTTTTCTATCAAAAAACCCTCTGTTAAACCATATGTACTCGCAAGCTGCCCATTTCATAACTGTAGCAGCCATTGGTGGTAATCTATGTCCTCACATCGCATGTTTTCTTTTAAGCTAAGTTTTTCAAAATGAATCCAAGACTTACACTTCTGAATACATTTTTCCACGATTGCAGTACGCGTTGCATGAGGAACAATAGTTAGACATTGTCTAAAATCCCCTCCAGACAGACTTGCGTTTCCTTAAATATCTGTCCACCATGTTGATAGCATAACATGAGGTCATTGTGCATCCGTCAATAATGAGAAGCGTAGTTTTTCTTATATAGTATTTTGAATTTATTTTATATTCGACACACTGTTTTCCAAAATTGGAATAGGAAGCTTGCACAAAGAATGGTCTTCCTCCCAATAACAGATTGGCTGCAATTCCGGTCGATTTGTTGCATCCAGCAACAAGACTATCCCTCGTTTCTCAAGAATGTAATGGATTAACGTAGTGTAGAAGTAAGTTTTGCCACTTCGTTTGCCACTAAGGCATGCTGCTCGCATTCATGGTCCCCGCACTATTCTTCTCTATACCGTGTAACTGGTGACAGTAATCTTCAATCAGGACCAATTTGTTATTGTTATTAATGCAAAAACTTGCCTCATTTGATTTGGCATTGCAAAAACTCGCACGCCATTGAGTGTATTCTGACACACTGAATCATCCAGCAGCAATCGTTTGGCTTTAGCAGCTTCCTTAATAAAAGTTGAGCAAACGACAATGTAGTCTTCTACGGCATATGTCCTCAAGTCTTCGTAGCAAGTTGACAGAGTAGCAGTCTTAGATAATATCTTCCAGGATCCTTGAGACTCACCATATACATTCTTGCAATAAGGTGCCAGCCTATTTTTGCCAAAATTTCGGAGGCACTTATTTCAGGCAAAATAGTCGATCGAATTAGACCAAGATGCTTTGCAAATGCCAATTACTTCCCTACAAGTAAGTGAGTTTTTGCTGATCTAAAATTCTGTTGCTTTGACTACCCACGTAATTAGGACCTTCTAAACTAGATATGCGGTAGAAAAAAGCAATCCATGTCACTGTCTTTGATAGGAGAGAAATGTGACTTTTTTTTTTTTAGGATTTTAGGAGGGGTTTGTTGAACTAAATATAATATTTTATTTAATAAAATCATTCCTCAAAAAATGGTGCTAAGAGCCTCGTAAAATCAGCATTAATACTGCATTTAACACTGGCTATATTCAGCATTTTAGCCCAAACCATTTTTATAAATAATCTTATTGTTCATTTCATTTTATACAAAGTTTGAATATTACTTGCCTCTCTAGAATTTAAATAATTTGAAACTATAATGTTCTATAGCATTGAGAAACGCGTAGGTAATTGAATACCACCTCAAATTCTTGCCTATTCATCACGAAATAAGTTTAGTTTGATCGATTTAATTTTTTTTTATTTTATTCCCATTGGAACATATACATAATATGTACGTTGTCATTGTTTACGGAAACATATTCATATTTCTACGTTTATTACACATATACATATGTACATATGTGAACAGAAAAATGATTCCCTAATTTGAAGCATTTTTCTTGTGTACCCATAAAAAATTCCATATTATATACATATACATAATATTATGTGAAAATTACAGTTCAATAAATTTTCTTTTATTTTTTTTTTTTGTTTTACATAAAGGAAAATGGAAAATTTGTAGTTATATGTAGCTGATAAAATATGTACGTGTGATATTTTCCTTTTGTTCTCTTTATAGAATTTATTCAATTATAATTAACCGGCTCAAAGGAAGCGTGAATAATTTTAATGTGGGAATAATGAAAAGTCCCGTATATGGTAGCTCAATATACATGCCCTAAAAATAGAATCTATTCAATAGTTAGATCTCTATGTAAAAAAAAAGGAAAAATTGTGACAGTCATTTAGAATATTTTTGAAACATACTCAAAAACACATACTGCTTATATACAACTGCATGAAAGCTCGAATAATAAAGTTAAAAGTCAAACCATTTATGTATGTATAAAATATTCACTAAATATTCCAAATTAATTTAAATCTGTATAGTTCATCGTCTACCGACCATTACGTATATGCAAATGAAAGCTATTATTTAGAATTTTTTATATTTTGTCGTCTCGAATAATTATTAAACCTCTCTACTCGTCGGTTGCTAGAGCTATATGTGTGTATTCGAGTACAGTATATGGTAACACTAAAAACTATAGAAACACAAAATGGTATAAAGCTTACTGTCTCGGAATAATAATAGTGGAAAATTTGCATGAACAATAAAGTTTTATATTGATTTGATGGGAAAAAATAGTCAAGTCCATCATCATTATCATCATCGTCATCATCATCATCGGCACAATTGACACAGTACAGATATAGTAAAGTTTGTCAACTATAAAAATTATTTGGTATTAAAATAAAATCCTCTTTTATAGTCAACAAAACTAAATAGAAAAGTAATAGTTTTGTTCCAAAAGTGTATATAGTATAACTTTATATTCTAGTATTTATTCGACGACAATAGATGTATAAATTTATCAGATTTTCATCGGTATTGACTGGCCCCTTATTTATACAACATAATACATAAAATAAAATTTTCACTTCATTAATTCAGAAAATCTAATTTTTCCTCACAGATTTTCTGTTTCTAATAATAGAGCTTCAAAAATTCAACAAAGCATATTTACAAATTTTATTTAGAGTAACTAAATTTAATTTTTTGTTATTCTGTTTTTTTTTTTCAGATTCAAAATCAATAGTAACCGAAAGTGATTGGAAGAAAATTACATGGAACGGAAAAATGAAAAATTCTAAAACAATTTTAAGTTCAAAAACTAGAAATTATAATTTACAACAATTTAATTTAGAAACAACGGAATCACCATCATTTGAAGATTCTGATGTAAGTGTTTATTTGACGTACACCAACATATTATTCCAAATTTATTGACGCTCATTTTTTTACAGTCTATGGCACATAATACAACAGTTCAATTAGGTGGTACAGCATTTCTTGTATGCAAAGTAGCTGGTGTCGATAGAGTGGGTGTAAATTGGGTTTGTTATTTTTTTTTTTTTTGTTATCATGCAGCGCATTTTTTTGGTTTTATTTTCATTCTTATTTACATTCACACTTGGCTTTTATTATAATATTTCCAATAATATAAAAATATGTTTCTAAGATTTCCATAAATATGTCTCTTTATTATGTTTATACATAAAATGTAGAATCAAATATCTTGGATACGGCGTAGGGATTGGCATATATTATCATCAGGTACCGAATTGTATACAAATGATGAACGATTTACGATATTGCATACGCCCGGATCTAATGCATGGACCTTACAAATAAAATTTGTGCAACGCCGTGATAATGGCATGTATGAATGTCAGGTATGTGATAAATCATTTAATTAAATTATGAATAATTAATTTAATTTTTATACCTAAAGTTTTATCGATAATAATTAATCATAAATTATTATTTTAATTAAGAATCATTAATAATTGTTTTGTGTTTTGGTGTTTTGAATTGGGATGGTATTTTAGGTCGGTTTACTTATTAAGGATAAAAACTTTTTGAAACGTGATGAAGTAAATATAAAAAAAGGGCTGACAGATTTAGTACCATATTTTTAAGGGTTTTGCTGAATTTAATATTTAGAAATTTTTGGGTGCTACTAAAATTGTATTTCTTATTTTATATGAAACCCTCAACTACAGTTGCACTATTTGTTTTCCGTTCTTTACAAGTTTGTACTCGTATTTAAATAACTTGTATTTGATTGTAATTAATTAAATTAGGTTGGTACTAGGTTACAGGGTTTTACATTCCCGGGAAACAGGATTTTGATTTTTAGATTTCCGGGAATTCCCGAGATTTTGGACAAGCCAAGTCGGAAAAAATGAAATTTAAACTACCAGCGTTATTTTTGCTCAACATATTGCCAACAGTTGGCGGTGCTGAATGCGCCCAATGACGATTTAATTTTTTATAGAAACGCTTCCGGCGTAGTTTTTAAATTTGGTTGTATTTATTTTTTGGCTTATAGCTAGCACCTTACTTTTCCTTGTGCCAGGGTTTTGGGTACAAACACAGTAAACAGTTCGTTATAATCATAATCGACAGTTATAATCATCTAAATTCTGATCGAGTATTTCGATATATTTAAGGACATTCATAATTCCATCGATTTTGACGATATGCCAACTCTCTAAAAATTGCAACATCCCCAAACCATTACTGATGCATTGCTACGATTCATTGTTTTTTTCGTATTTCGAGCGTTAAGCTCCTGGTTTGGGGGACGTTGGATTTTCTCTCATCCCTCCAAATTATTAAATTATAAAATGACAAAGGTTTTGCTAAATGGTATTCAGCAAAACCAGTTCTTTTGGCTACGTTCCGCTTGCTTAATTGTGATTTCCATTTCTATTTAGTTTTTGCTTCCAATGGTCCTAACACATAAAGGCCATATAATCCCAAAATATCTAAAGATATCTTCAGCGGTTGAAGAACATTTTGTCGCCCACGTTTTGTAAATATTCAGTTCCCTAAGTGCTATTTTTCCTAATGAACCATTCCAACGTATTCCCTAAAGCACTCCAGCGGGTAGGGCTATCTAACAAAATATTCAGTTAAGTACACTCTCTCTAACTCTGTAAGAGTTATAACTCTACACCGGCGACTTTCTGATTAATTCCATGAAGTTGAAATTGACATAGAGAAGCGTTGAAATTGGATTTTGCCTTCCCGGGAAATATTCACAACATTCCCGGGAAACGGGAATACTTTTAATGTCTTAAATCACCGGGAATTCCTTCCACCCGCAAGCCCTAGTTGGTTTGGTACCTTCTTTGATATTCGTGTGTCAGTTTTATTTCTTTATACGGTATTTACCGCTACGAATTTAAAATCAGTTTTTCTTCGATGGTATAAAAGGAGACGATAGGCTTATTTCCTCCGGAAAAGATTTAAATTAACCATCAAATATCCGAAGTGCGACTACTTCTTTAAAAACAATGCGGTGTCAAGAAATTTGATAAAAATACCAAAATTCCAATAATATACATAATGGTAATTTAGTATACACTACTCCAAAAAATTAAAGGAACACTAATTTTTTTCAATTTTTTTAGTGTTTTTTGAAGAGCTGTATCTTTGTAAAATACGGTCGTACAGAGATAACAACAAAAGCATTTTAAAGCTTCAAATCTCTAGTTTTGAGGCTTTTGAGCGGAAAATTTTTATGAGATACCGTTATCACGCAATCATAAGAAAGAGCGCGAAGAAAAAAAATTCGAATTTTTTTTTTTTTTTTGTAAGGTGCCATGGGCTCGGGAAATTTTTTTTAAGTTAAACCAATGCATAGGTCGGTTAGCCTGTTAATTAGGCGTAATTTCATTCTGGTCTCTCTATGTCAACTTTTTGCTGAGATATCTGACTTTGAATCAAAAAAGATCCTATTGCCTTTGATCATCGATATCTCAGCAAACAATGATTGCACAGTAAACTTTAGGGCAGCCTTAAAAACTTCAGTAAATTTCCTACAAGACCCTTTAATGATTAGTTGAGAACAATTTTTTTTTTCACCCTCAATACTGATTTGAAAAAGTACAAAAAAACGACTTTTTAGGTTGTCTTAATAAATCTACCGTTACTTTACAAATATTAATGAAAAGACTAATGTTGCCAGGTCATTTTACAGTTTAATGTACTCCTAAGAGCCCTGTATTATTTTCAAATTGATCCATCCAACCGTTTTTCCAGACAGATTAATCAAAGTTTGACAAAACAATTAAAGGAACAAGTGTTCATCAAAATAAAAAAACGATTTTTGTCACATTTTGCGTTAGTTACTTGTTAACCCTTAACGATCGTACGATTTTTTTTGTAATACTCGCCGATAAGAGACGATAGAAAATTAAATAAAGTTCTGCAATATGACCAATTATTATGGAACATGGCCATTTCTCATCTGATTTTAGTGAAATTTGGTATGCGTTATTGAAATGGGATTCTAAAACGATTCGTGGAAGAAGTTCTGGAAAATGGCCAACTAGGAAGGAACTTGGCCATTTATTAACCGATTTTGATGAAATTTGGTATGCACGATGGAAATGGGATTCTAAACTGATTTTTGGATAAAGTTCTGGAATATAGCCAACTTGGATGGAACTTGGCCATTTCTTATCCGATTTTGATGAAAGTTAGCATGTACGATGGAAATGGGATTCTAAACTGATTTTTGGATAAAGTTCTGGAATAAGCCGTATTAGGATGGTACTTGGCCATTTCTTATAAGATTTTGATGAAATTCAGCATGTGTAATGAAAATTGGGTTTTAAAGTTATGTTTAGATGAAATTCTGGAATAAGCCGTATTAGGATGGAACTTGGCCATTTTTTATCCGATTTTAAACAAATTCAGCATGTACTATAGAAATAAAACTCTAAAATTATTTTTGGTTAAAGTTATATGTTAAAGTTGGAAGGCGCTTGCCTATTCCTTAAACGAATAAAAGAAATTCGATATGTGCTTTAGAAGTGAAAAACTAAAATCGTTATTCCATGTATTTAATGATTTATTTTATCAATAATTTAAGAATCTCATTTTCATCGTGAATGCTGAAATTCATTAAAATAGGATACAAAACTTCCAAGTTCCATGACAATTGGCCAAATTCTGGAACTTTATCCAAAAATCAGTTGAGAATCCCATTTCTAAGGCACGTGATGAATTTCATCCAAATCGGATAAGAAATGGCCGAGTTCCATTCTAGTTGGCCATATTCCAGAACTTTATCGAAAAATCAGCTTAGAATTCCATTTCCATCGCCCATACCAAATTTCATCTAAATCGGATAAGAAATGGCCAAGTTCCAACCTAGTTGGCCATATTCCAGAACTTTATCCAAAAATCATTTTAGAATCCCATTTCAATCGCGCATACCAAATTTCATCAAAATCGGTTAATAAATGGCCAAGTTCCTTCCTAGTTGGCCATTTTCCAGAACTTCTTCCACGAATCGTTTTAGAATCCCATTTCAATAACGCATACCAAATTTCACTAAAATCAGATGAGAAATGGCCATGTTCCATAATAATTGGTCATATTGCAGAACTTTATTTAATTTTCTATCGTCTCTTATCGGCGAGTATTACAAAAAAAATCGTACGATCGTTAAGGGTTAACAAGTAACTAAAGCAAAATGTGAAAAAAGTCATTTTTTTATTTTGATGAATACTTGTTCCTTTAATTGTTTTGTAAAACTTTGATCAATCTGTCCGAAAAAACGGTTGGATGGATCAATTTGAAAATAATACAGGGCTATTAGGAGTACATTAAACTGTAAAATGACCTAGCAACATTAGTCTTTTCATCAATAACGGTAAAGTAACGGTAGATTTATTAAGACAACCTAAAAAGTCATTTTTTTGTACTTTTTTCAAATCAGTATTGAGGGTGAAAAAAAAAATTTGTTCTCCACTAATCATTAAAGGATCTTGTAGGAAATCTACTGAAGTTTTTAACGCTGCCCTAGTCATTGGTTGCCGAGATATCGATGATCAAAGGCAAAAGGATCTTTTTTGATTCAAAGTCAGATATCTCAGCAAAAAGTTGACATAGAGAGACCAGAATGAAATTAAATTTACGCCTAATTAACAGGCTAACCGACCTATGCATTGGTTTTACTTAAAAAAAATTTCCCGAGCCCATGGCACCTTACAAAAAAAAAAAAAAATTCGAATTTTTTTTTCTTCGCGCTCTTTCTTATGATTGCGTGATAACGGTATCTCACAAAAACTTTCCGTTCAAAAGTCTCAAAACTAGAGATTTGAAGCTTTAAAATGCTTTTGTTGTTATCTCTGTACGACCGTATTTTACAAAGATACAGCTCTTCAAAAAACACTAAAAAAATTGAAAAAAATTAGTGTTCCTTTAATTTTTTGGATTAGTGTATGAAAACGCATCTCTATATATAATACTAGTTCAATCAGGAATCCGTGTCCGGAATAATATCTAGCAACCGACACGAAGTTCTACAGAAGGTGATAACAAAGAAGAGGTAAAAGAGCTTAAAGAGAGACCTCCTCCAGTCTACTTAAAAGAGATACCATGAAAACTGTTTTGGCTGCGCTAAATGCAGATCAAACAAAAACTTTTTAACTGCCCATATTAAACGTGATAACCACAGTGCAGCCAGCCAAGCCAAAAAGGCGGACACAAAACAATTGTAACCGCTCGAATTTCAGTTATTAAAGTAGCCCAAACTGAATTATAACTTTGTTTTACAGTAACGTCTAAAAAAAAGCGAAACTCCAAGTCTCCTCAGGAAATTACCGAAAAGGTGATAATCTTAATAATGGAGAGAAGGAAGGGCCTAAAGAAGGACATTCACCTATTTTTCTTATAAAAGCACCACCCAAACTATTGGTACAAATATACATATATTGAATGAGTAATCGAAGAGAAGCAGACTTTTTGTGACCCAAATTAAATGAGGTAAGGTCATTTAAACTAGAATCCAAGCGAAGACCAACCATGTCTATTAAAAAATTGTAGCAGCATTTGAATTAAGTGGTATCAATATGTACATTTTGAAGAATGCCGGAGAAATCAGTGTGGTGATAACACGAATTGAGTCTAATGTTGACCCGGGTAAAATTAGAGAGGACCTTACCAATCAAGATTTCAAAATTAGAAGCGCAATCAATTTTTTCAATCGTAAAATGAAACCTCAACCTATTTTTAAATTTAACGTAGAGCCTGAGGTCCATGAGCAAATATACCAAAGGCATAGTCATAAAAAATATATTTTGACATTTTTTTATATCATTCAAAAAACTACTGAAAACTACGCGATGTTTATAAAGCATGTAGCTAGCAGCATAATACCAGCTGCTTGCCCTCGATAAAACTAAACCAGTGTTTAAAAAATTGTAGTAATAGCGGCGGACATTCCACTGTCAACTATAATAGTGCACGTTTGTCATGTCAGAAATTAAGAAAAATATTAAGTACAAGGCAAAGAGCGAACAATGTGAGGAGTATATTTGCAATCCTAAATACAAAAGTTTAATATTCAGATGCACCTAAAGGCAACTCATCCGATTAAATGTAAAAAAGATATGACCAAGAGATTTATAAAATGTCACGGACCCTGAACGATTCTACAAATAAGTTTACGCAAATCATTGAAATCAACACAAATTTGATCCTCCAAAATATGAAAACACTCAAGCAGATCTGAGGAACGCCAACTAGCGCAACATAAAGTAGAAGTAGAACATTTTCGATTCGTTTATTCGCATTAATATCGATTTTAACCTTATCTTTGAAATTCAAATATCAGCCATATAAAATTCAAGGCTTTAAGAACATAATAAACTACAATAAACTTCAAAACATAAAGAGGAACCTATCTAAGCTGCCAGCAAATAACTAAAAAATTAACCGGGAAATGCACCATATCTGCAGTTTATTGCCAACCGAAACATTTAAAAAACGCAGTAATTTGCGGATTACTTCAATTTCGGGTGGAGGAGAGGAGGGACTGCTAGGCGGATCAAAGCTTTCAAATTGAATCATTACATTGAAAATTGGTAGTTGAAAAAAATCTAAAAAAAAATTTGAATAACCCAGAATTTTGTACAGGAAAATTCATTTATTTTAATGTTTAATGTCTCTCATGCTTTTTAAAACCAAGCTTAAAATTTTCTGGAATTGTATAATTTTTGCGTATAGGCATTTTTTTACCTGTAAATCGGATAAAGCTGAAAGAATATTTTGAGTTGGTGGAACATTTTTTTAAATTGGTGAGACACGGATATAAGACATCTGAGATCCTTGAATAAGAATGCCCAAAATGCTTAGCTGTAAATTCATTATTATTGAATAACATTTTTGGGAGCCCTGGATTTTATTTTTTCGATTTCGGGGGCCGCAGTATGAAAAAGTTTCAGAAGCACTGCATTAGATGATGAAATAAGAGTGAATTTAGAGTGAAAATATATGAATTGTGCCAATTTTTTGCAAAGACGTTGCAGAATTTTCTTGAACTTTTTTTATGTCATAAAGTTCTTAAAAATGTTTTCGTTTTACACCCCTATTATGGTTCTCACCTCACCCAGAGAGTCACTTCACCTATTGAGTCGTGTGACTCTTATTTTCGTATTATGGTTCTCGCTTTTATTTGGGTGAGTAGTGTGCGCTGCGGCCTGCGTCATTTCATGTATTTTGATGTTATCAAGTTGGTATAATTGTTTTTTGACAATTGACGCTAACATTTTTTTCTTTGTTTATCAACAAGACTCACAGTGTAAAAAAAAACGACATAAAAACGATAAATATTAATTTTAGATGTTTTAATAAATAATTTTCAATATTTAATATTATAATAATCAACTATGATAAGCATGTCGGCTTATTTTTCGAAGATGAGATAATCTGGTTTTACCCATATCTGGAAATCCACGGGCAATGTCTAGATTTTCATTCATAGCGTCAACCAATTTTGTAAACTGGCTGATGCTTGTTATTTTTATCTTTTGTCTTAAATAAAGTAAAGATTTAGATAAATCAAGATAATTAGACAAATCAAAATTATTTAGTTATTTAAATTTTATAAAAAAAAACAAATATGTCTTACGTGTTATTGCCGTCCATTTTTTTTTTGTGTTCCGTCAAAAATAAAAATTTTTACTATGAAGTCACCAACCAATTGTAGGTGAACATATTTGACACTAGACTCACTCACCGCGAGAATCATAATACACAAAATTAGGATGCGGCGAGTTGAAGTCACCGGGTGACTCAAATGTGACAACGATAATACCAAAATTTGATTTGGGTGAGCTGAAGTCACCGGGTGAGTAAAATGTGAGAACGGTAATAGGGGCATTATTCGACTTTCATTTTCGTAATTTTCAAATAACTTTTTCCATGCGGTCGCTTAATTATCATCTGTTGGTGGCAAATGCTCAATGTATTGGAATGCGGTGCCGTTTTGTAAACTCGAATGTAAATAATGAAACCCTAGCACCGAAGTAATGTTTTTATTATCATGAATAAGTTCTTTGAACACGTCACGGAAATTGATCCAAGACGAAAACGATCCGACGAAACTCGGTAATTTTATCTCAATGAGGAGTAGATTTGCATATGAACTCCTGTGTTATTATTGAAATTGGTTTGACATGCTTCCAAAGGTGGATTTTACGAATTATAACGTTATCAACAAGGTGAAGTCATCACACCATCATATAATTATACCATCATACCATCATAACATCATACAGTTATACCATAATTACTATGATGGAATGGTTCATACTAATATTTAATCAAACCATCACATCATCGTAAAATTGTACCACCGTACAATCATATAATCGTACCAACACACAATCATATAATCTTCCACCATACCATCATGCCATCATACCATCATGTCATCACACCATCTTACCATCACACCATTATACCATCGTATATCATCAATATCACCATCATAGAGCCGTAGTTTTTGTTGTTTATCTGAGGGATTAAATTAATGTAAAAAATGTGGTTCGTATTGATGCTAGTAGTGCTGACCTTATATATAGGTGACATTTTATTATAAGGCTGGTTTATTTTCGGTTATATGTATTTATAGGTTATATTCTGCGCGCACATTTGTTTAAAATTCAATATTTTTGAATTTACACCGTCCTCAGTTTATTACAAGCTCATGATGCACTCTCATGGCCTTAAATCGCTGATAAATAAGTCAACCTGCATTACAAGCCAGTCCCTACACCTGCATTGATCACTTAATTTTCAGGCATTCACCGAAGTTTGAGTTTAGCTACGAAGCTGACATTCGAAATTTAAATATCATTGACCATTTTATGACTATGTAGGATTGTATTTGTACCTATTTCTGGATCTAATTCTTGCTCATCCAAATCGAAAGACAAAAAATTAGGTAAAAAAATAAAATTTCGAAAAACCTTAATAGTAATTTAAATGACCCGGACTTTACGAACCAAGTTAAGGCACTAATTAAAGCTGTTAAGCAGGAAATAGTTTTGGCCATAACAAATTATTTTAATAATAAGTTTAAATCTGGCAATGGTAACATTAAACAAAGTTGGAAATTAGTCGATCAGATTTTAAACAAAGACACGTCAAACGCTCAAATTGAAGAAATATCTGTTGACGAAAATGATTCAGTAACCGATCCATACGAATTGACTAAATGTTTAACAATCACTTCGTAAACGCTTTCTTAAATTTCAAACAATCCATTAACTGTGATGATGGATCGTGCGCCAATCCTATAAACAGTAATTTTCAATTAAAATCGTGTGTGTTCTTAGAAAGTTTCCCGCTTGAAATTTTAAATGTAATATCGGAACTTAAAATATCGCATTCGAAGAAGCTGTTGTTATTCCAGTTTTTAAAAAAGGCGATACAAAAGATATTTCAAACTACAGTCCAATAAAATTGCTTTCTGTGTTTGGTAAAATCATTGAGAAGCTAGTCCATTCGAGGGTTACTAGTTTTTTGGACAGTACCAATTTTTTACGTGACAGCCAATTTGGCTTCAGAAAATCCAGAGGCATTCAAAATGCTCTATATTAGAATTCACTAACGTTTTATATGAAGGTCTTGATCAGAGAAATGCAGTTACCTCAGTACTATATTCGCCTTCAAAGATTCAACACAACAAACTTTCAAAACTCATTTTTAATTTTGGCTCACAAAATGTTCAATAGCCTTCCGGATGAATTGAAAATTTGTCAGAATTTGAAATATTTTCAATCCGGCTTAAAAACATTTTTATTTGAATGTGATATGTAGTGTGAGTGATTTGGCGCAATTTTAATTTTTTTTTTTTGTTTTCACTACACTTTTTACTGTTGAGAAAATGAAAACTTTTAATCTTATGTTTAATGTATCATTTTTCTAAATTTGTAATGTGTAGCAGCAGTCAATATTGGATTTTAAGCATCCACAGATTTTTGACGAATAAAAAAAATGACATTCATCATCACCATCACCATCGTCATTACCATCCCTATCACCATTTTAGTTTTCATCCATTATCAACATGTTCAACACCATCTCCACCACCGTTAAAAAAATAATGATACACGTGTCGATTTATTTTTGATTTTCCACTAAATATCCAAAAATCAACTCAATCGGTGAAGTTTTAGAAATTTCTCCATGATAAATTTGTATCTGATCCCCACAAGCAGGAGTTTGATATGTGTAACGGTGATCGTCCTTAGGTTTATGATAATGATTGTGTCCAGTTTGGTTCAAACCGGTTACCGCTTGTGGATTTGCAAAACTAATCAGTTATAAATCAGTCAAATTTTAATTTCAAGTTAAATTTTAGTTACATTTTAGTCAAATTTGCCTTAAAATAACAATTTTTCCATTAGTTTAGCATCCTAACTTTTTTCGTGCTTAAATTTAAATCCCCTCCCATATTATTAATATATCAAAACAATTCATCTTTATCATGACAATATTTTCCATCAATTTGAGGAAATTACGTGGGTTTTCCTTTTAGAGACATAATTACATTAGGTACAGTCAATACTTTTTTCTAAGTGCACCAACCAGCTTTTGACAGTATTTTTTTCTTCAAAAATTGATTTTTAAAGCTTTTTTTACGTCTATGTATTCTATCAGAGCCTTCTAGAGTATAGAGCCATGATCATTATGACGTATTTTTTAGAAGCTTTTTTAGTGGTATAACTTTTCACTGATTTCCATAGGAATCCATAGTAAAAATGGAGTTTTGTAGCTTCAAGTTTTTCAATGAAAAAAGCAAAAATGTTACAAAATTTTTATACAAAAGTGTTCTACACATCTTTAGTAACAATATACAGGAAGGGTTTATTGGTATTAAGTAAATATTAATTGCAGAAATATTAAAATTAAATTATTTCTAAAATATATTTCTCGAACTTTCATTTTGAAAATACATCAAAGTTGGCTCTGACGAATTAAAATAATACTTGCTAAATTTATCTTTAGTTTTACTAGTGTACGTTAGATGTCTCAGATTTATACAGAAAAATACGAAAAAGACTGTTTAATCACAAAATTATGACACGTTCTGAAATATTTTGTGAATTTGTTTTGCTTTTCCTACAACTTTTGAACTCAAATTTCCCCAAGTGGCAATTTTTGGTACGATTTTTCAAAATATTTGCTGCCCACTGCCATCTATGTATATTGACTTAATGCACACAATTTGTAGTAAGCTTTTCTTTTTTATTTGACCAGAATGTTGTTGTTATGAACTTTTTTTTATAATTTGGTTTAAATAAATCAATTATTACAAGAAAATTAAAACGATTTACTTAAACGATATTCCCATATGTTGAAATTCAAACATTTATGAAAATATTTCAGAAATCATAATTAAGAATTTGCAACGTTTTAATTTACAAATTTGTCTTAGGAAAAAAAGTGATTTCCCATATGTTTTATGTGTTTTACTATGGAAATTTTGGTTTTTTCCTCGTTTCTAATTCCCTTATAAAAGCTTCGTTTTTTAGATTATGGCTTGTATAATCAAGGTTGCTTTGATTCTATACAAAATAAAACAAAAACAAAATGTCAATTTCTAATAATTTCTATAAATCGCAACCCATATATTACATTTTAAATTTTAAGGGGGCAATCAGCCAACAATTTGGAAGCATAATTAATGTGAAATGATGTTTATTACCATTTCGATTCCATTAATCTTTTATACGAACTGTTTCATAATAGATAAAGTTAAAGTAACTCGACGGAAAGCGTTCGTTAGAGAGACAACATCTAATCCTATGTAAACAAAAGCAAAGCACCCTATATATGTATAGCATAAGGTATACAATTAAAATAGTCAACGCTAATTATCATAATACTTCAGACATAAAAATAATCATAATTAATGGGTAAATAATTACATAACCTAAATGAGCTTTTTATATGCCGTAAACTAACGGATGATTTGAACAAAAAAAAAGCAAAAAAAACTGAAAATTTAATTTTAATTTTCAACTAGATTAGAAACCGCACATATGAAGAACCGTAACAAAACAAATTTCCCAAATTAACACACAAACAATTTCTCGAGCTTTTTCAAACAATAAGTTATATTCCGACCTTCATCAAAATAAGCAAACAACATTACCATGAGAATATACTCGTATAGGGATTCGGTGCAAAAAAAAAAAAAAAAAAATTAAAAACTTTCTTGAACGTTATGTAACATATGGTTTGATTACAAAATTTAAACTAAAACATAAACAAAATAAATACATTTTCCAAAACAAAAATTTGTTTTAAGGAAAATTATCATAAAAATAAATGGAAATGACTGTAAACCCAAAGTGTATCGTATATACCAGATATAGCAGAGGTACATACACATTATCTCATCGTTGGGGAAAAACTTAACTCGCATTCAAAATACCTGGAAATTTAGTTTTAAAATTACATAATTTCGAATTTTTTATTTTTATTTTTTTGCTATATGCCAACAGCATGAATTTTCCAATAATTTCCATATTCTACTAACTGTTTATACATCGTTATTAAATTTTTTGGTTCAGTAGCCTAAATTTAATAATAATAATAACATTAAATTTGAATCAGGATAGAAAAAATATACTGAAGCGGAGCGACTTCACTCACACTGTCACATTATAATATTGTACACGATTAACAACGTGAAAATTTAGAAAATGGGATGTTTGGTGTGAGGTTGAAAAATATAATTTTGTGGATGAGCTCAAGAAAAAAAAGAAAATAATTTGATTGAAATACTTCTACAGGATTGAATTTGTGTTGAATATGTACGTCATTTTCACAGAACGGATAAAAAAAAATATTTTCCAAATTTCCATATATCTCGGGTAATTGATGGATTATTGAAAATACGATCTGTAACATCAAGTACAAGCATAAAATTGATGAGGTAAAGATGATAAACGGTTTTGTGGTGTTGTTGTGTTATATACCAAAATATCATGTGTATATGAGTGTGTGTATGTATGTGTATATTATGTAATTGGAAATCAATAAAAATATAAAATAATAATCTAAAGAGATTATAGATTGATCGAGAATTAAAAAAACACACACGAACAAAATTACCATTGTCAATCAAATCAAGCAGAATACTTTACGTATGAGCACGTACAAGCATTTTATTTGCGCGTATTCAATAAAATTTGATAATTTGATATCTGTTCCGAATTTAATTTAAAATTGAAATTGTTTGACATAATTAAATTGCAAAGAACTTTTAGCACATGTTTCTAATGTTTTAAAATTGACACGAACACCTGCGCAAAAGCATATACCATATGCTATATGCACGAACATCAATAATTATTCTGACACTATTGACTTTTCTGTCTAGAAGTGGGGGATTGTGATTGCAATCAGGCAAATGGCAGAATTTCTAGCCCAGCTAGTTCCTAATTGCGATATCGGGAAAGGATATCTTTAGATATTATAGGACCTCTATAAAATTCGGATGGTGTTATTTTGGTTGATGAATGAATGGAATTATTATAAGCATATACTGCTTCCTTCATTGTTTTTATTATTGGCAACTTGTTTCTTCATTGGGTGATCGATTGTACATTACCATTGGACGAGTTAGCGCTAGTCATATGCAATAGTATCCCCATCATCTGGTAAGTTCTTTAAAACGTTGAGAAGTGAATTCAGTCGCTGAGTCTAATGTATGTATTTTTGGTAAACCTTCTCTGGCGGAGAATGATATTAATTTTATTATTATCGTTTCTGTTCTTCTAAAGCGCGAATATGTCTCCTTGTAGGATTTCTATCCGGTCATTAGATGTTTGAAAGAGTTTGAATTTGACGTATACCGGTGTGTAATATTTATATTAGTTAAAGATGTCGCATTTGGATGTGAATCAACTGTGTTATCTGTTTTCACATGATTGGAAACTAAAAATGTCTTCTTATTTTCGTCGTCGGTTTTTATTTAGGCATAGCTCTACGATCTACCAACAACTTTTATATTATAATTATTTAATAAAAGTTAAATTGTTTTGTATACAATTTTATTACACAAGATTCGCGCGAAAATCAAAATACATCCGTTGAAAATAATCGGCAACTTTCTTTTCGATCCCTTACATAAAAATTTTAAACGAAAAAATTTAATTTTTATTAAATAATAATGACCGTTTAATGGTTAAGACACATTTTTATTTACAAAATTTAAAGACAAAATTCTCTTAGAGTTGCAATCTAACTTAGTATATAAGTTGAAGTGTTCATGTGGAAGGGAATATGTTGGTCATACCAAACAATATTTAAAAAAAAGTTATACCAACATATTTATGATTCCACAAAAACGTTTAACCAATCACAAAGCACAATCTCAAACCATTTACGACAAACTCGCAACTCTTTATCTAAAAAGGTGCGTAATTTCGGATCTTATTAAAAGGCTTATTTTGGAAAGTAAGCACTCTGACCTTCTTAAAGCGCGTTTTCTTTGCTTTACCTTAGTAAAATAGAGTTTATAGAAATCATTTAAAATTTTCTGGCTTGAAATTTTTGGCGATTTATCCGTTTCAGGGTTCCCTGATCCGAAAAATTGGCTTTCGAAACTTACTTACTGCCTGTCGCTCTATATGTAAGCTCTCTACAGCCCAGAAATTGGAAGGTCCCAATGAATTTTAGTACAAATCCGGCAACCGAAAGTGAAAAACTGTTAAATACAAAATGTTCAAAACAAACACAAAACAAAAAAATTCAAAAAAATTGAAAGAAATTTGCAAAATAAGCTTCACAAAATTCTCTGCTCGTAAGGGAAAGATGGTGCAGAAAAGTAGTTTTACCTTTTGCGGAAATTCTTGAAAGGCTAAATACTTACCGAGTGATTAAAATCGATCTATTTAGTTACCACCTCCGCGGCATTGGTAATTCAAAGGTAGGTAATTATGTAAACAAAATTGTCCAGCTATGATCAAATATCTAGCGTAAACCCCAGATGGGGCAAGTTAAATTCACGTAGAGTTTGTCGTAAATTTGTCTAAATTTTATGAAATCTGTCAAAAAATCTGTCAGCACAAAAAAATCGTAGATGCGGTAGTGTAGCAGATAGATTATCGTTACAACGGTAGAAATGGAGTAAACAAAACTTTAGGAGGTTAATCGTATTTCACTTTATTAAATAGAATTTAATATAAATCATATTAAAAATTTGAATTTTAGCATGGAAACATACCAAAACTTAATTTTTAGTACATCTGTCATTTTCATTTAGTACAATAGGAAACTAGTAGCTGATTTACATTTAATCTTTTGCTCTATTTTAAAAGACAGAAGATGTACCATAAAAGCATTAATTTATTTATTATTTCCTTCCATTATGCAGAGGCATATTCAAAATGTGTTATTTAGCTAAAAAGAATGGAAAAATTGAAAAATGAACCTGTTTATCATTTTTCATAAAACTTGATCAACATTTAAAAGATCATATTTAGTAACATTTTGAAAAAAAAAAAGTTTTAGTATGTCCGTTTCATTTTTATATATGGATAAAATGTATTCGCACTTTTCCTCATGTATTTATGCTTTTGGAATAACAAAATGTAATGAAAACAACAATGAATACTTTTAACGGCTGGATATATTTCGACACTAATTCGATCAAAGGGCTCAAGCGACACTTTTTCTGAAATTACGTTTTTAATTGTTTATTTTTCTCCGCTCTTTTCTCTTTCGATAACTGTAAACAGGAAAAAGATAAACAAATTGGTTCCGTTGTTTTTACCATTTTTCTATAGGACGAACGGCACAAGTTTGTGGTTTCGCTACATTCTTTCCAATGCAAGTGACTCAACTCAAAAAATCTAAAAAAATTGAAAATAAATATTTTCTTTTTAAATCTTAATTGGGGTTAGTTTTAGTAAAAATAGTGTTTCAAAATGCTTCTTTATAACGTTCAAAAATTTGAAAACATATTTGATGATCCTGTTTTGTTGTAAATATACCCTTCACATATTGCGCTTCTGGTTCACAATTTACGTTTTGTCGCTAGGCCCTTTTATTAAATTAGCGTCGATTTAATCAATCTTATTTCCTTCGGATGTTCAGCCAATAAATAAAACAACTTCAGTTACGACGACGTTTCGGTAATTTTATTACCTTCTTCAGGTCTATTTACAGATACAAAATACATGAAAGTTTTAGAAAAAGTCATAGAAAAAATTTTTTTTGCAACATATAATTTTTCAACCTACCGTTAAATGAAAATAATTTAAATAAAAATCTCTCCCATATAATCGTGTATGATATACACAAACAATAAAAATAGAAATAGATTATATACACTAAAAATAGAAATTGTGGTCTTGTTTTAAAATTCTTCTATAGTCCTCAAAAAGAAAAAACAACAATATTGTTCTTCTTATGTCAAAAGTCAAGACATTCCAGGATTTTTCAAAACATTTCAAATTTTCAAGGTCACTACATAATAATCCAAATATTATTTACAATTTTAGAATTTAAGTACATATTAAAGAATTCCATTTTATAATTTAAAAATTGTGTCAATGATACCGGAATAAATTTTGCTGAGATCGTCTGTATCACTTTTTTTTACTAACCAAAGTTTCTCGTTTGCCCAGAATATGAACCATTTCTAAGAAAAGACGATTCTTATATAGTCTCTCGCTTTCTATAATTTTTACTTCACTAAACCCAAATATATGACCCGAATCATGTGTGTGTTGACACAATGTAGTAGCTTGCGGATTTCTTATAGGTACCTTAGTGTCCGATTTGTGTTGACTTATGCGGTTTTTTAGTAGCTGTTTGGTAGTACCAATGTATTTCAAGTTACAGCTATTACATGGTATTAAATATACCAAATTGGATCGCAATAAGTCCGGAGTTCTATCCTTTAGTTGATTAAAAATATTTCTAAGTGGATTTCCAGCCGAAAAAGTAATGTAGCAATTTATATTGAAATTCCGTAAAATTTTAGAAATATGTTCACTAAGACCTTTCACATATATAATGGATTTGTATGTTAGAATTTGGTTAATGGAGGCAACGGGATTGGAAACGTTGTTGTTATTATTTATAGCATTAAATATATAAATCGTCTTTTCTTAGAAATGGTTCATATTCTGGGCAAACGAGAAACTTTGGTTAATAAAAAAAAGTGATACAGACGATCTCAGCAAAATTTATTCCGGTATCATTGACACAATTTTTAAATTATAAAATGGAATTCTTTAATATGTACTTAAATTCTAAAATTGTAAATAATATTTGGATTATTATGTAGTGACCTTGAAAATTAGAAATGTTTTGAAAAATCCTGGAATGTCTTGACTTTTGACATAAGAAGAACAATATTGTTGTTTTTTCTTTTTGAGGACTATAGAAGAATTTTAAAACAGGACCACAATTTCTATTTTTAGTGTATATAATCTATTTCTATTTTTATTGTTTGTGTATATCATACACGATTATATGGGAGAGATTTTTATTTAAATTATTTTCATTTAACGGTAGGTTGAAAAATTATACGTTGCAAAAACATTTTTTTCTATGACTTTTTCTAAAACTTTCATGTATTTTGTATCTGTAAATAGACCTGAAGAAGGTAATAAAATTACCGAAACGTCGTCGTAACTGAAGTTGTTTTATTTATTGGCTGAACACCCAAAGGAAAGAAGATTGAAAACAACAATGACGTTGTAACGCGATTCTTTGCTCAGATTGAAATAAAATGAATAAAACCAAATAAACTTTCTTAAACGTTATAAACAACCGAAATTTAAATAATTTTATTTGAAGACATCAAAATTATATAAACTAATTAACTAAATCAATAAATAATAAACAAAAAAAAACAGCATCTTCAGAAAACTATCATATGATTTGGAAATCCACCATATCGGAAATTCGGAATATCTAAATAAAAAAAAAAAATTAAGTTAATTATAATAAATGATCCACGAAATCTTCTCGCTTTCGGTAAACAATAAAATTTTATTTGGGCGCCACCTTGCACTAAGACAAAGAAAATACCGAAAAAACACGCGTTTATTTTTTAACTTTCCTGACTTCGTTTGATTGCATGAGCTTAGGGCGTGGTAGTGTAAGCGAGTGATTCCGTATAACAAAGAAAGACAAACTGTAATTATATCAAAAATTGAAATCAACAAAAAAAATTAATGAATCTGTTAATTACCAAATCAAGAACAAAAAAAAAATTATTAACAAAATACAAAATCAAATATTTGTCTTTTTATTGAGGATCGTGAGGTAATTTTTTCATTCAATCGCCTTCCATGCCACTGCGTATGATATAATCACCATGTGGTTTCGACAGGATCTATTTTTGTGTAGCTTCTGGAAACAATTTCCTCCTACGCAGGCACATGTACAAAACAAAATTTATTTTATATTTTCCTAATAAATTTAATCACTAAGAGCACAATGTCTAGATTATTTGTTGTTCTTTTCAGAATCAAAAATTCAAAATTGCACAATCACAAAAAAAAAAAATTTGTAATTATATAAATATGTGTATTGTCTAAAAATATATGCATATAAAAAAAAAATTAATAATAATAATTTATCGAAATAAATAAGTATACTTATGTAAATATTTCCGATGCGGCCAAAAATATATTTCATTAATTTATATAAATTAGGAACTCCAAATCAGCGTTTCCTCCAAATCACGATCCGTCCTGTTTGATGTCTCGATCCAAAAACAAAAAACTTTTTGTCCATCATCCAGCAAGATATTTTTTTCCTTTTTTTTTTTTTAATATCGATTATTCTCCTCCCCACTGTATTTTCTATCTGCATACCACCACATTTAATGTGAGAAACTCGTTGGTCAAGAAGCATACCCTTCTCAAATCATCAAATTAAATAATTCAGAAACAAATTTTATATAAAACAAAATACACTAATAAAAACAGAACAACAAAAAAATTACTATAGAAATCAATCTCCTATTTCCCATCTCTCCGAGTTTTCTCAAAATCAAAATTTAATCAACAAAAATTAATCAATATTATTATCTGCAAACATTTAAAAATAAAATAAAACGTAGCAATGCACCAACCTATTGGTAACCGATCATTATAACCATCAAGAGAGAGAAACCTTCGTGTCATCATTTTTTCATTTTCAGCATAACAATTAATAAACTACGCAATCACTCATTCTTTCTTTCCCCTCTATGGTGATTTCCAAATCAGTACCACTGATACAATATTAACTCTACATATGGTAGAAACACAACGACCAAACACATTCGAAGCCTATGATGCTCAACTCAAAATCGTTACAACGTAGCGTTGTCAAAATAAACACAATTCTTAGTGCTGCGAGTGCCAGTATTTTTATGTGGTTGAAAGAAGTAGCTACAATTTCAAATTTTTTACTTTTGCAAGTATCTGAATAGATCTATCGAGACTTATAAAAAAACACAGCATATACATCATAACTATTTCTACATTCTACATCGGACTACATCATCCAAGAAGTTTCCAACAATTTTATGAATACGGTAACTACAGTATTCACAATAACGGTTGTCCACGCAATCTACATCAAATGCTGTGATACAAATTCGAGACAATCGACAAGTCAACATCGCAAAGGCTGACAGGAATCATTGATGAAACCAACTCTTATTTAAGATCCTTAAAAACATTGGGACGCCCAACCGAATATTGGGACGACTTAATCGTCCATCTTAAATCAACAAAATTCGATGTTGATACAAGGGCAAAATGGCGGGAACATTGTCTGCCGAACGCATTACCAACATTACCCGACATGACAAAATTTATTAATTTACGTTGTCATAAATTAACAAGTCAAACGGTTGACAATCCACCGAAACAACAACATACTTCAGTAAAAACTTCAGATCCGAGATCAGGAAATTCTTCCAAAAGGTTCATCACTTAATTCTGCTACGGGCTACAATTGTGTTTTTTGTAATAAAATGGACATTCAATCATGAGAATGAATTTTTAGTATTGTCTGCAAGTGAACGCCGAATCTAAATAGAATTCTTCAAACTTTGTTTCGATTGTTTAAGACAATCTCATACATTGGAAAAGTGCATAATAACAGATGGTTGTCGTATATGCAAAGCAAGGCACCATACGCTTTTACACATACATGGGCTGATAAAATAAATGGCACAAATACAACTTCAATTGGAACAGGCAAATCATCAGTTCTGATAGCATTAAATGAAAATAAAACCACGCTTCAAATCTCGGGAACCAAAACGATTTTATTAGCCACTGCTCTAGTTGAAGTTTTGGATCATTGTGGCACGATAATACTAGCCAGAGCATTACTGGGCTCACAGGATCTCAAATAAATTTTTTAACCGAAGTATTAGCAAAGCGATTGGGACGCGAAACTAAATGTTCTTCGGCAAAAATACTTGGTGCCTGTAAACCAGTACCGGCATCTAGTTGTGATGTAATCAAATTTCGTTCGCGATTGAATACATACGTTAATTCACTTGAATTTCAAATATTATCTAAAATATCCGAAGAACAACCGTCAATTTTAATTGATCCAGTGACTATGAAAATTCCTGCTCACATTAGACTTGCTGGCCCAAATTTTGACCAGCCGCAAAAAAACGATTTGTTTTTGGGTGCAGAAATATTTAGGGGAAATTTACCATATTTGCAAAATACCCTAGGATGGATCGTTATTGGCGCAATATTCAACAAACCGACGGCAACAGTTGCCTGTACTTTAGCTGTATCAATAGCAGAATCATACCACATAGAGGAATTTTACAGAGATTTTCGGAGCTTGAAAATATTGCAGAGAATTATCAAACGGCTGAATCTGAATGGGTAAAACATTATAAAACACTTTCAAGCGGAATACCTCGGGAAGATTTATAGTTAGATCGCCATTCCGACAACGATTAGATAAAACTCCAAATTTGCGTACAGCTTATAATAGTTTTATGTTGGAATATGAGACATTGAATTATATGGAGCACGTTGGCAATATTCAAATTTCGTATTATTATTTACCACATCATTATGTCTTCAAGTCAGACTCTACCACAACTAAGCGTCTTTAACGGCTCAGCCAAAACTACTACTGGAATATCGCTCAACGATTTGCAACTAGTTGGACCAGTAGTTAAATATGAATTATTCGCGATTTTTCTGCGGTTTCTTTCACATGCATTTGGTTTTAGCGCTGATATAATAAAGATGTACCGACTAATTCAGCTTCATGAGGACGATCAACAGTTCCAATATATATTCTGGCGTTATCACACTAGTGAAAAACTAAACACGTACAAACTTAAAACCGCCACGTACGGTACAACGTCTGCATCTTATTTAACGATCAGATGCTTGTTAGGACTGCGAAGGCTCTTCGAAGAAACTCAACCACTTACCACCGCTGCATTTCGCGATGATATGTTGATGACTTACTCACAGGAATTAGTTTAATTGAGAAAGCACAATATTAAACTCTGCCGGTATGACATTGCATCAATGGTGTGCAAACCATCCTTGTATCTTAGCTTAGGAGGTGTCCAGAATGAAAACAAGGAACAGGTCTACAATTTGATGCCGATCCATATTTCAAAACACTGGACTTTTACTAATTCGGTTATAGCGTCATCAAAAAGAATCAGCAAACGAAGCGTGATTGCAGAGGTAGCGGCGATATTAGATCCGATTGGTTTAGTGTCACCAGAAGTTATTATCGGATCATGCAAAAATTATGGGAGTTAAAACTAAGCTAAAATGAGAGCTTCCAATGAATTATCATACTTATTGGCAAACATTTCAAAAAGAATTGTTGAAACTTAAGGATTTGAGAATTCCGCGGCATCTATATTTAATAGCATTAACAACCCGACTAATATCGAGTTACATGGTTTTGCTGACGCCAGTGAAAATGAGTTTGGTTCAGTAATTTATGTCAGATTTCGTATAGTGAAAATTCGTGTATGGTTAATCTACTGTGCGCTAAATCTCGAGTCGCACCACTACAAGTACAAACGTTACTCCGTCTGGGGTTATGTGTTGCACAATTACTGGCTAAATTAATGATGAGAATTACCAAGGAAATCAACTTTCCCTACGAAAAAATATTCTACTGGAGTGATTCCTTCATTGCATTACACTGGATCAAATTACCATCTGCAACTTGGAAAACATTTGTTGCCATAAGAGTAAAATCACGTGTTCTTTTGCCAATGAACTAATATCTTCAAATTTATGGTGGTTTGGACCAGATTATCTCATTATTGTATGTAAGATGAATCTATCGAAAACACCTTTAAAACCGTTTGGTGCCCTTAAATATCGATGTTCTAGAATGTTTTGGAATTACAGTGACTCACAGCTTATTTGATCCAGTCGCATTTCCTTAACAAAATTGTAAATATCTCGTGATGTCTTATTTTGTTTGAAAAAAACTAAATGCCATTTGCAAGGTATATTTATTTTTATTACAAAACATAAAAAAAAACAAATATTTCGAATGCATATCAAAATTATATTAAAAAGTTCCTTATTTCAACTCATAACCAACTCACAGCTTAAATGGTCCACTTCATATTATTGTTAATAAACTGGGCATTTAAGATATTAATACCAGGGGTGAGATGTTGTAACCATCACGTTTTTCGCTTCGATGCATTTTCGATAGCATAACGGTATTTTAGAACTAAATTGTTTTAAAATTTTATATTTTTAACAAAGAAGTACAGTAATTCTATCGAAAATGCATCGAAGCGAAGAACGTGATGGTTCCAACATCTCACCCCTGATAGGATAGCCTTTCTGTTTTCTTTTAAGACATCGTTAAGCCTATTTGACATTCAACTGACCAGCTTGTGCGTGTACTCCGGAGCTATCTTCTGCCACTCTTCCCTTAAAGCATTTTTCAAATCTGTAACAGTTGAAATCTGGGGGTTTTAATTTCTCGTTCAAGCACAGCCCTTACATTTTCAATGAACTTCAAATCCAGCGATTGTGCTGGGGGTTCTATGATATGTGGGCAATTCCAAATAAGCCAAGTCTGCACAATCCCCGACTTATGTTTGGGGTTATTGTCATGATAGAACCGAAAATTCTCGTTGATGCCCAATTTAGTGGCACTTTCGATTAAATTTTTTTATAAGATTTACTTGTACATTTCTTTATTCATATTTCCTTCAATGAAAGTTAAATTGCATATGACATTCGGTTTTTTTCAATCAAAATAAGACCACGAGATATTTACAATTTTGTTAAGGAAATGCAGCTGGATCAAATAAGCTGTGAGTCACTGTATGTTTGTTGGATGACTCTAAACGAAGGCGTACTTTTTAAATAACTTTAAAAACACTCCCTACATTTTCCATATTTGGTCGAATAGCCAAGATCCAGTGACAACTGTCATTTTGGTGTTAGTTTTAAATAAATTTTTTTGAGACAAATGCGCAAAAATTGATTAAACATTCTTAAAGTACACTTTTCCCAAAGTAGAGTATTTCGAGGATATTTGACATAAAGTGACCCCTACTTTAATGTTTGATCGGTAATTCATGAAGTATAAGATAAAGATCGCTCGACTTACAAATATGTAAAAATGTTTCATGTTGGGTTTTTGGTTATATATTAATTGCTTGCTTAGTATTTAGTTTCTTTATACATTTAGTTTAGTGTTCATCATTTAAAATAGATTCAGAATATTTGAGTACATATAGCAGTGAAAATGACAAATGTTTTTGAATTAAAAAAAAAATTAGGCACACCTCTTAGGAGCGAAACCCACTGGGAATCAAAAAGATTTGTTAAATAGGTGATTTTTATTCTGATATTACCTAATCATAAATCAAATTATAAACAAATACTTTCTAGATTAAACTTATAGCAACGTCGTGACCTAAGTAGGAGCCGATATCCAATAAAAGTTGTATTTGCAGCCTGTCAACAGCCATTCATAGTTGATAAGGAGCCGTATCAAGACCGTAAACAACGTCAACACAGAAGTGAAACGGTTGACTCCGACAGTTATTTAATTATATTTTAAGGAACGGGGGGCAGTAAAAGGTGATCAGCAAGGCAGATGGCTATTCCATTCACGCTTCTGTAAGAAAATGCGAGGCAACTGTTATTGGACTTGTGGATAGACCGGACATCCTCTAGCTGTACCTTTCCTTGCGTTCCTTTATACTGGGTCTAACATTATTTTCAAATTTTCTGAGTGGAATATTTTTTGATGGTATCGAACCAGGTTGAGCACTTTATTATCGCCTATAGAAATAAATCAAATTTTAAAGTTGTAAAAATTATCATTACCATCTTTCACTTTTGTCTTCATCAAACCTACTAAAATTTCTTGTCTTATAATCATTTTCTTCAAAATGAGCCCTACATATTTGGAACCAGTTTGACGGATATTTTCTTAGTCGCAGTTTTATGATCCATTTGTTTTTTTAAATGTACATATTGTGTTGAGGATGTTGTAGGGAGGCTCCGTCCGACGTACAATTAAAACTCACAATTTTAATTAAATTTCAAGATCTTTATATACATATATTAATAACAAACTTTACAATTATTATTATTATTAATTTACACCACTTGTAATTTTAAGTTTATTTATGGCGGCAAAAAAAATATATTTTATTTTTTTTGTATTTATTTTTCTATTTTTAAGAATTGCGAAGATGTCGCGTGTACCAAAATATGAACGAGAGAGTTGTGTTTTTTTTTTCTTCGTGCGAGATTTTTTTTTTTGACAGATGTACCATTTTTTGAATGAAATGAAGTGGGTCGCGTTAGTGTGGGCAATGTGCCGAGTTTATGTACATCTGCTTGAATACGAATGCGCGTGACGTTGGTACGCGTGAATGTTTTGGATCGATGAGTTTGAATGAACGTTGCGTAAGTGTGCGTGCCTATATACGCGATTGGTATATTGTGGCGATGAATGAGTGACGGCTAATTCTGCATAATTGGATTGTATGAGTGAGTCGCCACAAATGCGTTGGTTCGAAAAGCGATGAAATTTGATTCCCGAATTTTTTAAAAACTTGAGGTAGCATTTCGGGACACAGCAGGTTGTAAAACCAGTTTTTAAGATTTCTTTTCAACTCAAATTAAAGTAAAAAATCACTTTTTTTATTAAATATGTACTATTAGTAAATTAATTTTTAACTGCAATAAAAATGAATAAATTAATGAAAGTTACCATGCTTTCCAGTATAAAATACACATCTCAAATTTAAATCTATCCTTTAAAGTGACATGCTGCCATCTGGTGACTGATAAAAGTACTACCTATATCCGTTTTGCACGCCCCATAGAACAAAATTTATGGAGAAATATTTAGTGTATGACAGAGAAAGAAAAAACCTTCGTCCTTGTCTTTAAATCCGAATTTTCGAATACCAATTTCAAATTTATGTGTAGTAGGCGGTGAAGCAAAGTAGCTGTCACCTAGAGACGGAATAAATAAACGTTGAAAATTAAAAGCATGCCAAATACAATAATATAAAAGTAGTAGTAACCATGGTAACATATTTAAAACACATCTTAAAAATAAAAAATGAAAATTCACTTGAATGTTTGTTTATGCTAGATTTTTCACGTTTTAATCTATTTTTGTTTTGCTGTTTATTTTGCAGGAATGTATTGAATTTAAAGAAATAAATGGTTATTAATTCTTAAATTAGTGTACGAAAACTAGTAGCGTAATGTTTAACTATTCAAATTTGATATAATTAAACATTATCCAATATTTATTCCATTCAATTTAAAAAAAAAAATCTGTTTGGAAAAATTTCGAAATGAAATTTATTCAAGTACGGCACTTATATCGGAAATACTATTTTTGATAAAGAGGAGTATATAAAAGAGTAGTAAGACTATAAAATAAAATTTGCTCCATATTTTGTGACGTAAATCAATGTGAATTTTGATCAATCCATGTATAGAAGTATATCGCTGCGCCCAACACATGTTGTTATAAAACCACGAGTGCATAAACGACGCGTTTTTGTATTTTTAGAATTTTCAAAACTTTGGTAAATAGAAATTAGACAACTGAACTATTTTCAATTTTGTTCAAAAATATCTTTTGTTTATTAAATATTAATCAGAATATTTTAAAGTTGTGTTTCTGTTAGGTAATTTTCAAATCGGTAAGCAGCAAGAAAAAAAATATGCTTACAAGTTTATCTTGTCCTGAAATTTATGAAAACCATGCAAAACGACAATTCAATTATATTAAATAAATCGTTTAGAATAATCGGGTTTTATTATATGTATCCAGATCCACATGATGTCAATTGTTTTATTGTCCAATTGAATGGCCAATTAAATATTTAATCCCACTTTATGATACCAATAACAACCACATGTTGTTTATATCATTATATGTACAACCAACACAATAAAGCAATCTCAAATTTATTACGACGTTGTGTGACCATTATAAAAGCATAATATGTACACATAAAGCAAAAATTTATTTTTATTAAATTACGGAAGAAAAACCCAATTCAAAACGCCAACACAAAGCAATTGTAATTTCTAACATAAATGTAAGCTTGTATAATAATAGAAAATAGCCACAAAATTATCTTAATTTAATTTCGAAATTTATAAATCAAGTTTTTATTTTTTATTTTTGTTTGTTTAATTTTTCTCCATTTAGGTATCAACGGCAACTGGTGTTATATCACATTTTGTTAATCTTCAAGTTGTTGTACCAGAAGCATTTATATTAGGGTCAGATGAATTACACGTAGATATGGGGATCAACAATAAACTTGTTTGTGTAATTGAAAAAAGTATGTTATTTATTATGATGTCATAGTTTTTATTATGATATGTAGCTTTTTATTTATAAAGTTTTTACTCAATAAAGGGAATAAACCTTAAATTTATTTTTGTCCCCCCATTTTTTTATTTATTTAAAGCATCCGACACCACCACAATATGTATTCTGGCAAAAAAATAATCAAATGATTTATTCAGATATAAGTAGACGTGATATAACAATTGAAACAACACCAGGACCTAGAACACAAAGTCGTTTAATTATTCGAGAACCACAAATGTCAGACTCGGGTAATTACACATGCTCAGCAAGTAATACAGAACCAGCCAGTATTTATGTTTTTGTATCCAAAGGTATGTAAATTAACTATCATTTATAAAAAAAAATTTAATAGTACGTGATCGCATGTTTAACATTATTTTCCGAAAATTTTCTTATATATTGTATACATACGTAAAGAAACATTTAGTAACATAACCAGAAACAAGCTTTTTTTACATATACATATGTACATATATAATAATTAATTCAACCAAAGATATATACAAAGATGATGAATAAATCTAAAATAAAATGTTTTGTTTGCCAAGATGACATCTTGTCATGGTAAAAAGGTCATCCGCATATTTTTAATTTGATTAAAGACTTAATTTATAACTTTTTGGTTGGTAATTTATTCGGTTACGAGATGACAAAATATAATTTTTTTTTTTTCGAAACATGGAAATAAGGCATATGTATTATGTACGCAAGAGATTTTGCCGAATATTTTAATTGAGGCTCTAACTGTTGAAAGTAATTTATTTTAAAATTAATTTGACTGCTTGTCAAACATCAGGCAAGTAAATGTGTATATACAGACTATACAGATTCATAAATGCAATATAAAATGTTATCCTAAATAATTCAAGAATCTGTAAAAATCCAGTGACGAATGTTCCAAGAAAATGTGTATAAAATTAAAAAGTTTAAACCATTAAACATATTGCTGGTGGCAACTAACGCAATTTGTGTATAAGTATTATTACAGATTTTTTACTGCAAACAGCAACTGCAAGTTCGTCAATCTTATTTTTTTTTACGAAAATTAAATTATTCCAGAAATAATTCCCGAACAATTTTTAGAGCCCCTAGATGAAAACTATCGCTGTATTCCTTTAAAAAAAACTGCAAACGACAAACCTATTAATTCGGAAGTTTCGAATTTTCGCAAAAATAGGATTTCGAAGTATAGCGCCTCTCAGCGCCTACAGTGCAAATGTTTAACCAATCGAAATGAAATTTCATATTTAAGATTTTTTGATAAATTGAGGAGTTCTTGGGAGACAATTTATTTTTCAATCTCACAAAATTTCAGGCTCCAATTTAAAATCCTCCCTTTTCGTAAAAGAATGTTGTGACCTGATCACACCTCATTTTTTTAATATGGAATCGTTTAGATAAAGTTAAGATCTTTTAAATATAAACTTTTAGAGTTGTAAGATTAAGAATTCCGTTATGCAAAATTGCCATATTTATTTTTAAGGATGCGTCCTAATGAAGGCACGAGCAAGAGCACCTTCTCTCCGTTCATGAACTTCGTTCAAGTGATCCATTAAGAATCGTTACTGCTCAATACGTCATCAACTCCCGATGAATTTTAATTTGTTTCAATTTGCAAGTAAGAACTACATAACTCCACCTGCCGTTTACACAGCTTGTCACTATACAGAATTGGATAATCAGTTCACTTTACTGATGTTTGTGCTACTTCCGTTGAAGCGTCATCGTTCATTGATCTGGATGCTCGGTTGCCATTCCGGTTCCGGATCCAAATGACAACTTAATGACAACTCATTTCGCATCCATATAACAACTTAGGATTTTGAGGGTGATACGAGGTTGTTATCGATTCTGAGGATAAACTCGAAAGTCACTCTCAAAGGCAAATCCCCAAAGGATTGGGATCGAATTCTCGCAGCATTCGATATGAGTGAATGTATACAGTCATTTGTCTAAGTGAATCATATAGGTACGCCACGATACCAACGTTGAGTTATTGGTTCATTTGATGTTAATGCGCAGCCATGGCAGATCAGCATGGGTCTAGTCTAAATATGTGCTAAATTTGTATATGTATATGCTGGTTTGAAGATTGAGTTAGGTGTTGACTTTACAGTTAACTTGAGGGTTGGGTTGGTATCCACAAGCGTGTTGGGTTGGGCTGTTGTAGGAGTTTAATTGGGGTTCGATTAGGGTTTAGTGAGAAGTTTAGCATTTTTTTAATATGCTAGTTTCAGGATTAAGTTGAGCGTTGAGTTTGGGGTTGAATTGAGGACTGAATTTGTGGTTGAGTTGGGGTTGATTTGGGTTAGATTGGGTTGGAGTTTATTCCGCCCATCAGAGGATTTATTTAGAGGTCGGGTTGAAATTTTAGTTGAAAGTTAGCGTCACTTAGTTCTGATAAATCAGGCTCCTGTTTGGAAGCAACAATTTTAATCCATGATCAATTTTACGGCGGTGTTCTAGCGGACAATTTCTGTAGTATGGGTAGGGTCGTTCTTATATATTTAGGCACCCTGGGCTAAAAATATTAGGCGCCTTTGTAAAACGAAAAAAAAAATTCCCAGTGCAGAATCATCTTCTGTTTTAAAACCAGTACATTCGACACCATAAAATTCTAGAGAAACTACAAGACATGAAGTTCAAACAGCATTTAGAAAGAGAGGCTTAATTCCAGAAACGAAAAAACGTTAGTGATCTCGATGATCAGAGACGATACAATGAATAAAATGAGAACACCGGATGATTGTGAAAATGCGTACTAGCATTGATACCTCTATCAATAGGCGTGGAAAATTCCGTGGAAAATTCAATTCCGTGGAAAATTCAATTTTTTTGAAAATCGACTGAACTATAGCCCACAAATTCAGAGCCAAAAAATTCGAAAATCGGTAAATGTGCTCCGATTTCGATGATTGATACGTCTACCAATACGCGTTGAGACCTGTAATTGTCATACAAATGGCCATTTGGATCGGTCGAATATTTCTACACATTCCGTGGAAAATTCAATTTTTTTGAAAATCAACTGAACTATAGCCCACAAATTCAGAGCCAAAAAATTCGAAAATCGGTAAATGTGCTCCGATTTCGATGATTGATACGTCTACCAATACGCGTTGAGACCTGTAATTGTCATACAAATGGCCATTTGGATCGGTCGAATATTTCTACACATTTCGTGGAAAATTCAATTTTTTTGAAAATCAACTGAACTATAGCCCACAAATTCAGAGCCACAAAATTCGAAAATCTGCAAATGTGTTCTGATTTCGATGATTGATACCTCTATCAATAGGCGTTGAGACCTGTAATTGTCATACAAACGGCAATTTCGGTCGGTCGAATATTTCTGAACGTTTCGTGGAAAATTAAATTTTTTTGAAAATCAACTGAACTATAGCCCACAAATTCAGAGCCAAAAAATTCGAAAATCTGTAAATGTGCTCCGATTTCGAAGATTGATACGTCTACCAATACGCGTTGAAACCTGTAATTGTCATACAAACGGCCATTTGGATCGGTCGAATATTTCTACACATTTCGTGGAAAATTCAATTTTTTTGAAAATCAACTGAACTATAGCCCACAAATTCAGAGCCACAAAATTCGAAAATCTGCAAATGTCCTTCGATTTCGATGATTGATACCTCTATCAATAGGCGTTGAGACCTGTAATTGTCATACAAATGGCCATTTAGGTCGGTCGAATATTTCTACACGTTCCGTGGAAAATTCAATTTTTTTGAAAATCAACTGAACTATAGCCCACAAATTCAGAGCTACAAAATTCGAAAATCTGTAAATGTGCTCCGATTTCGATGATTGATACGTCTACCAAAACGCGTTGAGACCTGTAATTGTCATACAAACGGCCAGATGGATCGGTCGAATATTTCTACACATTTCGTGGAAAATTCAATTTTTTTGAAAATCAACTGAACTATAGTCCACAAATTCAGAGCCACAAAATTCGAAAATCTGCAAATGTGTTCTGATTTCGATGATTGATACCTCTATCAATAGGCGTTGAGACCTGTAATTGTCATACAAACGGCAATTTCGATCGGTCGAATATTTCTAAACGTTTCGTGGAAAATTCAATGTTTGTGGAAATCAACTGAACTATAGCCCACAAATTCAGAGCCACAAAATTCGAAAATCTGCAAATGTGTTCCGATTTCGATGATTAATACCTCTGTCAATAGGCGTTGAGACCTGTAATTGTCATACAAACGGCCATTTGGGTCAGTCGGATATTTCTACACGTTTCGTGGAAAATTCAATTTTTTTGAAAATTTGCCCACAAATTCAGAGTCACAAAATTCGAAAATCTGCAAATGTGCTCCGATTTCGACGATTGATACGTCTATCAATACGCGTTGAGACCTGTAATTGTCCTACAAACGGCCATTTGGATCGGTCGAATATTTCTACACGTTTCGTGGAAAATTCAATTTTTTTGAAAATCAACTGAACTATAGCCCACAAATTCAGAGCCACAAAATTCGAAAATCTGTAAATGTGCTCCGATTTCGTTGAATGATACCTCTATCAATAGGCGTTGAGACCTGTAATTGTCATACAAACGGCCATTTAGGTCGGTCGAATATTTCTGAACGTTTCGTGGAAAATTCAATTTTTTTGAAAATCAACTGAACTATAGCTCACAAATTCAGAGCCACAAAAATCGAAAATCTGCAAATGTGTTCCGATTTCGATGATTAATACCTCTGTCAATAGGCGTTGAGACCTGTAATTGTCATACAAACGGCCATTTGGGTCGGTCGAATATTTCTACACGTTCCGTGGAAAATTCAATTTTTTTGAAAATTTGCCCACAAATTCAGAGCCACAAAATTCGAAAATCTGTAAATGTGCTCCGATTTCGTTGAATGATACCTCTATCAATAGGCGTTGAGACCTGTAATTGTCATACAAACGGCCATTTAGGTCGGTCGAATATTTCTGAACGTTTCGTGGAAAATTCAATTTTTTTGAAAATCAACTGAACTATAGCTCACAAATTCAGAGCCACAAAAATCGAAAATCTTCAAATGTGCTCCGATTTCGATGATTGATACCTCTATCAATAGGCGTTGAGATCTGTAATTGTCATACAAACGGCCATTTCGATCGGTCGAATATTTCTACACGTTTCGTGGAAAATTCAATGTTTGTGGAAATCAACTGAACTATAGCCCACAAATTCAGAGCCACAAAATTCGAAAATCTGCAAATGTGTTCCGATTTCGATGATTAATACCTCTGTCAATAGGCGTTGAGACCTGTAATTGTCATACACACGGCCATTTGGGTCGGTCGAATATTTCTACACGTTCCGTGGAAAATTAATTTTTTTTGAAAATCAACTGAACTATAGCCCACAAATTCAGAGCCAAAAAATTCGAAAATCTGCAAATGTGCTCCGATTTCGATGATTGATACCTCTACCAATACGCGTTAAGACCTGTAATTGTCATACAAACGGCCATTTCGATCGGTCGAATATTTCTAAACGTTTCGTGGAAAATTCAATGTTTGTGGAAATCAACTGAACTATAGCCCACAAATTCAGAGCCACAAAATTCGAAAATCTGCAAATGTGTTCCGATTTCGATGATTAATACCTCTGTCAATAGGCGTTGAGACCTGTAATTGTCATACAAACGGCCATTTGGGTCGGTCGAATATTTCTACACGTTCCGTGGAAAATTCAATTTTTTTGAAAATTTGCCCACAAATTCAGAGTCACAAAATTCGAAAATCTGCAAATGTGCTCCGATTTCGATCATTGATACCTCTACCAATACGCGTTGAGACCTGTAATTGTCATACAAACGGCCATTTCGATCGGTCGAATATTTCTAAAGTTTCGTGGAAAATTCAATGTTTGTGGAAATCAACTGAACTATAGCCCACAAATTCAGAGCCACAAAATTCGAAAATCTGCAAATGTGTTTCGATTTCGATGATTGATACCTCTATCAATAGGCGTTGAGACCTGTAATTGTCATACAAACGGCAATTTCGATCGGTCGAATATTTCTAAACGTTTCGTGGAAAATTCAATGTTTGTGGAAATCAACTGAACTATAGCCCACCAATTCAGAGCCACAAAAATCGAAAATCTGCAAATGTGCTCCGATTTCGATGATTGATACCTCTAACAATAGGCGTTGAGACCTGTAATTGTCATACAAACGGCAATTTCGATCGGTCGAATATTTCTAAACGTTTCGTGGAAAATTCAACGTTTTTGGAAATCAACTGAACTATAGCCCACAAATTCAGAACCACAAAAATCGAAAATCTGCAAATGTGCCCTGATTTCGATGAATGATACCTCTATCAATAGGCTTTGGGACCTGTAATTGTCATACAAACAGCCATTTGGATCGGTCGAATATTTCTACACGTTCCGTGGAAAATTCAGTTTTTTTGAAAATCAACTGAACGCTCACAAATTCAGAGCAACAAAAATCGAAAATCTTCAAATTTGATCCGATTTCGATAATTGATACCTCTATCAATAGGCGTTGAGACCTGTGATTATCATACAAACCGCCATTTGGATCGGTTGAATATTTCTACACGTTCCGTGGAAAATTCAGTTTTTTTGGAAATCAACTGAACCATAGCCCACCAATTCATAGCAACAAAAATCGAAAATCTTCAAATTTGATCCGATTTCGATGATTGATACCTCTATCAATAGGCGTTGAGACCGGTAATTGTCATACAAACGGCAATTTCGATCGGTCGAATATTACTAAACGTTTCGTGGAAAATTCAATGTTTGTGGAAATCAACTGAACTATAGCCCACCAATTCAGAGCCACAAAATTCGAAAATCTGCAAATGTCCTCCGATTTCGATGATTGATACCTCTATCAATAGGCGTTGAGACCGGTAAGTGTCATACAAACGGCAATTTCAATCGGTCGAATATTTCTAAACGTTTCGTGGAAAATTCAATGGTTTTTGGAAATCAACTGAACTATAGCCCACCAATTCAGAGCCACAAAAATCGAAAATCTGCAAATGTGCTCCGATTTCGATGATTGATACCTCTAACAATAGGCGTTGAGATCGGTAATTGTCATACAAACGGCAATTTCGATCGGTCGAATATTTCTAAACGTTTCGTGGAAAATTCAATGTTTTTGGAAATCAACTGAACTATAGCCCACAAATTCAGAACCACAAAAATCGAAAATCTGCAAATGTGCCCTGATTTCGATGAATGATACCTCTATCAATAGGCGTTGGGACCTGTAATTGTCATACAAACGGCCATTTGGATCGGTCGAATATTTCTACACGTTTCGTGGAAAATTCAGTTTTTTTGAAAATCAACTGAACGCTCACAAATTCAGAGCAACAAAAATCGAAAATCTTCAAATTTGATCCGATTTCGATGATTGATACCTCTATCAATAGGCGTTGAGACCGGTTATTGTCATACAAACGGCAATTTCGATCGGTCGAATATTACTAAACGTTTCGTGGAAAATTCAATGTTTGTGGAAATCAACTGAACTATAGCCCACCAATTCAGAGCCACAAAAATCGAAAATCTGCAAATGTGCTCCGATTTCGATGAATGATACCTCTATCAATAGGCGTTGGGACCTGTAATTGTCATACAAACGGCCATTTAGGTCGGTCGAATATTTCTACACGTTCCGAGGAAAATTCAATTTTTTTGAAATTCAACTGAACTATAGCCCATTAATTCAGAGCAACAAAATTCGAAAATCTGCAAATGTGCTCCGATTTCGATGATTGATACCTCTACCAATACGCGTTGAGACCTGTAATTGTCATACAAACGGCAATTTCGATCGGTCGAATATTTCTACACGTTTCGTGGAAAATTCAATGTTTGTGGAAATCAACTGAGCCCACAAATTCAGAGCCACAAAATTCGAAAATCTGCAAATGTGCTCCGATTTTGATGATTGATACCAATAGGCGTTGAGACCTGTAATTGTCATACAAACGGCCATTTAGGTCGGTCGAATATTTCTACACGTTTCGTGGAAAATTCAATTTTTTTGAAAATCAACTGAACTATAGCCCACAAATTCAGAACCACAAAAATCGAAAATCTGCAAATGTGCTCCGATTTCGATGATTGATACCTCTATCAATAGGCGTTGAGATCGGTAATTGTCATACAAACGGCAATTTCGATCGGTCGAATATTTCTAAACGTTTCGTGGAAAATTCAATGTTTGTGGAAATCAACTGAACTATAGCCCACAAATTCAGAGCAACAAAATTCGAAAATCTGCAAATGTGCTCCGATTTCGATGAATGATACTATTACGCGTTGAGACCGGAAATTGTCCTACAAACGGCTATTTCGATCGGTCGAATATTTCTACACGTTTCGTGGAAAATTCAATGTTTTTGGAAATCAAATGAACTATAGCCCACAAATTCAGAGCCACAAAAATCGAAAATCTGCAAATGTGCTCCGATTTCGATGATTGATACCTCTATCAATAGGCGTTGAGACCTGTAACTCTCATAAAAACTGCCATTTGGATCGGTCGAATATTTCTACACATTCCGTGGAAAATTCAATTTTTTTGAAAATCAACTGAACTATAGCCCACAAATTCAGAACCACAAAAATCGAAAATCTGCAAATGTCCTCCGATCTCGATATTGACACGTCTATCAATACGCGTTGAGACCTGTAATTGTCATACAAACGGCAATTTTGATCGGTCGAATATTTCTACACGTTTCGTGGAAAATTCTGTTTTTTTGAAAATCAACTGAACTATAGCCCACAAATTTAGAGCCACAAAATTCGAAAATCTGCAAATGTGTTCCGATTTCGATGATTGATACCAATAGGCGTTGAGACCTGTAATTGTCATACAAACGGCCATTTAGGTCGGTCGAATATTTCTACACGTTCCGTGAAAAATTCAATTTTTTTGAAAATCAACTGAACTATAGCCCACAAATTCAGAGCCACAAAATTCGAAAATCTGTAAATGTGCTCCGATTTCGATGATTGATACGTCTACCAATACGCGTTGAGACCTGTAATTGTCATACAAACGGCCATTTGGATTGGTCGACTATTTCTACACGTTTCGTGGAAAATTCAATTTTTTTGAAAATCAACTGAACTATAATAGCCCACAAATTCAGAGCCACAAAATTCGAAAATCTGGAAATGTGTTCCGATTTCGATGATTGATACCTCTATCAATAGGCGTTGAGACCTGTAATTGTCATACAAACGGCAATTTCGATCGGTCGAATATTTCTACACGTTCCGTGGAAAATTCAATTTTTTTGAAAATCAACTGAACTATAGCCCACAAATTCAGAGCCACAAAATTCGAAAATCTGCAAATGTGCTCCGATTTCAATGATTGATACGTCTACCAATACGCGTTGAGACCTGTAATTGTCATACAAACGACCATTTGGATTTGTCGAATATTTCTACACGTTTCGTGGAAAATTCAATTTTTTTGAAAATCAACTGAACTATAGCCCACAAATTCAGAGCCACAAAATTCGAAAATCTGCAAATGTGCTCCGATTTCGATGATTGATACGTCTACCAATACGCGTTGAGACCTGTAATTGTCATACAAACGGCCATTTGGATCGGTCGAATATTTCTACATATTTCGTGGAAAATTCAATTTTTTTGAAAATCAACTGAACTATAGCCCACAAATTCAGAGCCACAAAATTCGAAAATCTGCAAATATGTTCCGATTTCGATGATTGATACGTCTACCAATACGCGTTGAGACCTGTAATTGTCATACAAACGACCATTTGGATCGGTCGAATATTTCTACACATTTCGTGGAAAATTCAATTTTTTTGAAAATCAACTGAACTATAGCCCACAAATTCAGAGCCACAAAATTCGAAAATCTGGAAATGTGTTCCGATTTCGATGATTTATACCTCTACCAATACGCGTTGAGACGTGTAATTGTCATACAAATGGCCATTTCGATCGGTCGAATATTTCTACACATTTCGAGGAAAATTCAATGTTTGTGGAAATCAACTGAACTATAGCCCACAAATTCAGAGCCACAAAATTCGAAAATCTGCAAATGTGCTCCGATTTCGATGATTGATACGTCTACCAGTACGCGTTGAGATCTGTAATTGTCATACAAACGACCGTTTGGATTGGTCGAATATTTCTACACGTTTCATGGAAAATTCAATTTTTCTGAAAATCAACTGAACTATAGCCCACAAATTCAGAGCCACAAAATTCGAAAATCTGCAAATGTGCTCCGATTTCAATGATTGATACGTCTACCAATACGCGTTGAGACCTGTAATTGTCATACAAATGGCCATTTAGGTCGGTCGAATATTTCTACACGTTCCGTGGAAAATTCAATTTTTTTGAAAATCAACTGAACTATAGCCCACAAATTCAGAGCCACAAAATTCGAAAATCTGCAAATGTGTTCCGATTTCGATGATTGATACCTCTATCAATAGGCGTTGAGACCTGTAATTGTCATACAAACGGCAATTTCGATCGGTCGAATATTTCTACACGTTCCGTGGAAAATTCAATTTTTTTGAAAATCAACTGAACTATAGCCCACAAATTCAGAACCACAAAATTCGAAAATCTGCAAATGTGCTCCGATTTCGATGATTTATACGTCTATCAATACGCGTTAAAATCTGTAATTGTCCTACAAACGGCCATTTGGATCGGTCGAATATTTATACACATTTCGTGGAAAATTCAATTTTTTTGAAAATCAACTGAACTATAATACCCCATAAATCCAGAGCCACAAAATTCGAAAATCTGGAAATGTGTTCCGATTTCGATGATTTATACCTCTACCAATACGCGTTGAGACGTGTAATTGTCATACAAATGGCCATTTCGATCGGTCGAATATTTCTACACATTTCGAGGAAAATTCAATGTTTGTGGAAATCAACTGAACTATAGCCCACAAATTCAGAGCCACAAAATTCGAAAATCTGCAAATGTGCTCCGATTTCGATGATTGATACGTCTACCAGTACGCGTTGAGATCTGTAATTGTCATACAAACGACCGTTTGGATTGGTCGAATATTTCTACACGTTTCATGGAAAATTCAATTTTTCTGAAAATCAACTGAACTATAATAGCCCATAAATTCAGAGCCACAAAATTCGAAAATCTGCAAATGTGCTCCGATTTCGATGATTTATACGTCTATCAATACGCGTTGAGATCTGTAATTGTCCTACAAACGGCCATTTGGATCGGTCGAATATTTATACACATTTCGTGGAAAATTCAATTTTTTTGAAAATCAACTGAACTAATGCCCACAAATTCAGAGCAACAAAATTCGAAAATCTGCAAATGTGTTCCGATTTCGATGATTGATACCTCTATTAATAGGCGTTGAGACCTGTAATTGTCATACAAACGACCATTTGGATTGGTCGAATATTTCTACACGTTTCGTGGAAAATTCAATTTTTTTGAAAATCAACTGAACTATAATAGCCCATAAATTCAGAGCCACAAAATTCGAAAATCTGCAAATGTGCTCCGATTTCGATGATTTATACGTCTATCAATACGCGTTGAGACCTGTAATTGTCCTACAAACGGCCATTTGGATTGGTCGAATATTTCTACACGTTTCGTGGAAAATTCAATGTTTGTGGAAATCAACTGAACTATAGCCCACAAATTCAGAGCCACAAAATTCGAAAATCTGCAAATGTCCTCCGATTAAATGGTTTGCATTTCCTTTTAAGTGAAAAATGAAATTCAAATAAAAAGATTTTCTCTGAAATTGACTAGGCCTTGGACATTTGGTGGCGCCCTAGGGCTACAGCCCTTATAGCCCCATGGTAAAGATGGCCTTGAGTATGGGTGAGAAGTGAGTTTTCCCTAATCATGTCCGATATCTGAAAACAAGATAAGAACTTTTTTCTGGAATATGGCACAAAATAAGCTAAGACTAGGATTTGCACCAATTTTATGAATCTAAAATTCTTTTTTGATATCGTGAATCAATGTATCTGACATTTTTTCGAAAGTTCTTTTTTGATACCGAATAGGACCTCTGTGGACACTGAAGTTTTGCTGGATCTCCTAACATGTAACCATTTAAATTTTATTTTTACTAAGAACATCATCAAGCGGCGTAGAGTTATTTTCGTTTAAGGTGTTCCATGCTGCGGAAAATCTGCGCCAACCATAAAAAGTCATAAACTATAAGAAGTGATATTGTTTTATCTGTCGCTAACGAAGGACTAGTTGATCTCAAATCCAAAATTACTTCCCATTGATTTAGGAGAAGGCTCATTTTAACAAATTCGTATTAAATTATAAATCCATCTGTTCCTAACTGACATCCTACAAGTACTAGATAAAGGTACATGCGACATCGTGATAAAATTAAGTGAAAATTAGGAACTCCTACAAAATACTTCAAGAGGTTTTTAGAAATGGTGGCATTTAGACCACCCCTTGTTACAAAATGATACAAATGACAGCATAGTTTGAAAGAAAGTGAGCGCGATTATGGAAAATATTGTAACTGTCAATATTTGGATAATAGGTTCGTCCTGTCCGAACTTAGACAGTGTCTTAAAAGTATATGCTAATTTTTACTCAATAAATTTAGATACAATTTGATTAAGTAAACCTAATTTGTAAACAATTAGAATAAATTAATTCATGTTTTAGTGCTATATTGTATATCTGCACTGGTAGTTTTTCTAATCGAAATTGAAAATTTTCCATTTTCTACCCTATCAGTAAACATTTATTTATTGAATGAAAATCTTATCAACTTCTTGGTCCAGGTAATACACTAATAATCACGTGGGGTCTCCCTCATTTTTATAATAATGCTATACAATGAATATTTGCTGCGAAATCAGTTTTCTTTTAATTAGGTAAAGCTAATTAGCGCTTAAGGCTTACTCAGAATAATTTATAACTGTCTAGAAAATTTTGATGACTACTTTAACAGAAAGGTTCATTTATGTAAATTAGTTGTCCTGTTACATTGCCTTATTTTGCAAAATTACCCGTTTTTACCTTCAATTTTCATTCTAGACCTTTTGTTCAGCCGATATCTTTTCGGATTAGAAATTAGAATTTTTGAAATATTAATCAATCGCCAATGCAAAGTATTATAAATACCATACCATTGTCCTATTTCTCCCTCGAATATATTTTTAACCTGGCAACGATTATTTATAAAAATTCCCAAACATATTTAAATTATTTACAGGTCACGGATTATAAAAGCTCACCTTAATCTGAACACCTAACTAATATAATAAAATTATTCTTTGGTAACCACACCGCACCAGGCAACCACAATATCTGTATAAAGTTGTTTATATAAAATGGACTGTTGCCTCAAACTCACTTTAACACCCCACGCGCTTACATACATTAAATACATAATAATATCAAAACAGAATTTCTGGTTGACTCAAAAAATATGTTCCATTAAAAACATAAAAAAATTACACCACAAATTAAAGTGAATAATTACACAAAAAGCTTTTTCCGTTATTAAATAAACTCATATCGCTGTTTCTTATTGCACACAAATACACAGACGCACCCACAACAGCACCCAGAATAATTCCATTTTTGCCATAAGAATTTTATGTAATTTTCGAAATGTACTCTCTGTATAAATAAATTAATTTTTTTTTTCTTTTTATTTTGGAATTTTCTAATTTAGCAACAAACTTTACTTAACGGTACAAAATATTTTCCAGAATAGCTAAAAATAATCAAAAAACAAAACGTGGAAATTAATTAATTTTTGTTTGGCACTTTTATTTAAGATCTATCATCGTGTTGGCGAACACATGCAGCACAATATGTATACCCTTTTTCCATATACAAAGCGAAATTTTATTAGTCGTTTCAAAGTCATCACTGTAATAAGTGATGTCTGACTGCGGAAAGCATAAATAAGCACGCAAACAAAACAAAACAAAAAAAAAGGTTTTACCTATGACATTTTCTTGTCGACCTAAAATGGATGCGGCTGCGGAATATTCAATTATAAAGTACGTGCGTCCTCCATAAATTGTTGTTAGTGTAACCTGGTAAATTTATTATAATTTTTATTTTATTTAATGGTTTCAGTGGAACAAAATAAAAAAAAAAAGGAAAATTAATTTAATTTTTTTCGATGAGGTGTTAAAATATAATTTGTTTACAAAATAATATTTTTGTTTATTTGCAAACAAAATGGCCTGGGAAATTAATTAAAAACAGTTATTGTGATCGGTTAACGACCCAATTGCACGGGTACCCAATTGTAACACTTAATATAATTAATATTGTATACGCTACAATTTTATTTAATTACGAACCCAACCCTAACAACAATGAGAAGTTTTTAAATCAATATTTAGTCAATATACTATAGGATTTTTTTTTTTGTCGGTATATGGTGGTAGATTTAAATTTGTTGTTGTTGTTGTTGTTGGAAATTAACCCCGATTAAATTACCGTAATACATATCCAAAACCCAAATATGTTTGTTTAAGCCGCATAAAGTTATTATTTTAATCAAATCACATAAAAATATGCGAATGACCTTTATACTTTAACCAAAAAACAAAAAAAACCTGAACATAAATTGGCTACAAAAAGCAAAAAAAAAAAAAGGTTGGGATTTTGCATACGAAATTTATATTTGATTTTAATAGGATTTAAATTTAACATGTTTCCGTGGAAATTGCTGATCTGGGTGCTTTTTGGAATATTTTAAGATCAATTTTCCGTTATTCTGAAATCCATACGACGTGTTGTAGCATAATCAGGTGGAGTTTCGATATTATTTTATTTAATTAAAAGATTTTTGTTACCAACTTGTTTCGTTTACTCTATGTTGATACACAAAGCAAAAAAAAATTCCAGAAAGGGTATTAACATATGTATGTACAGATATTTCAACATGTTGCATTTGTAAATATCCCATATGTACATATGAATAGATATGAGTTTAATTGTTTATCTTTCAGCGAACTGTTATGATGGCCTAATACTTATGGAATTTTAGTACATATGTCGTAGCTATAGAATTATTTTTTGTCAAAGCGCTTTTTTTGGGAAAATTGACTTATATATGCAGAACCACTAATTCGACTACGAGAAATTCGACTTTATTGTTAAAAATTGTTTATCTCCACTAATGAATGAAGTATTTAGTAAGGATTTTGTCTAAGTTCATAAATTTCCTTGACAAATGGGGCTATTTTTATCTATATCCATTGCAAACACGTGCATTTTACTTTCATCAAAATAATTTAAAACACTTTTGTCCATATCCAAAATGTATAGTATATTGTTAAAAAGCTATCTTCTTTTTTTCACTATAGTTTATGTATAAATCATAAGGCATGTCTGTCTTTCCCTATATTGTGATTAAAAGAATCAGTTATAAAGAAATAATAATATATGTATTGATAAGGTTCTAAAAAAGGATGTTTGGGAAATCTATGTCGAGGAAATTTGGATATGTATTCTAATCAATACCAAGAAACCTTTTGTTAACGTTTCGTATTTCTACCCAAATGCTACTTACACTGATTACAAACAGTATTTTAACAATGTTAATAAATTTATTAATATTGGTAAATCCTCATCGTTTTTCTTGATTGTTGCTGATTTTAGTTACTAAAGTTAATTTACGTAGCCTTAGTCAGAAGTGTCGCGTTTTTTTTTTTTTTTTTGTCTTCGGAAAAAAAAAAGATTTTTGGGGCAAAAATTGGGGCTTACGGTTAAGTATTGTTCCTTTGTTTACTATTTCTTAGCACTTGTTACTTTGGATCGTTTTTTTTTGTTTCTTCTCGTTTTAGATTTCCATTGATTGGGGCTTATTTTGAAACTGGACGAAGCAAAATTTATTTAATTTTATTTGTAAGTATTGCGTATCAATCACGCCCACGTCGTGTGTACGCTAAATTTTAATTTTGAGTTTGATTATGTCGCTTAGTTATCCCAATATAGTTCTAAAATCCATGTTAGTTGATAGGTCGTTATTGAATGTAGTTAGTTTGAATGTCCAAAGTCTAGTCCCAAATATTGACGAGATTCGTCACATTTTTAATGGCGCTCCAGTGGACATACTTTGTTTCTCTGAGACCTTTCTAAATCCAAATATCCCTAATTCAGCTTTTGCCATCAAAGGTTTTAATATATTTAGGAAAGATAGGACGGTACCTCCTCTTAATTATGGTGGTTTATGTATGTTTGTAGGTGATCATATTAAGGCTAGATTAGTTACCATACCTTCTTCTATTTCGGAATCGTTAGTATCGGATTTAGAGTTTTTATTTGTCAACGTTTTCATTAGTGGTCGTAAAATCTTATTCGGTACCGTCTATAACCCTCCAAAAACTAGTAAGAGGTCGTATGCCCAATTTAAAAAATCCCTTGTAGACTTAGAAAGTTTGTTTAGTTATTTCTCTTGTAGATTCGATGAAATATATATATCAGGTGACTTCAATTTCGATATACTCCAAAATTCCGGCTTCCCTCGTGATTATTTGAATCTTTTAAATAGTCTTAATTTATCCGTCCACAACACTGTGGCGCCGACGTTTTGTTGTCCAACCGCTAGCGGTGCCTCTTATTCCCTTATTGACCATATCATCTCTTTTACTGATAACTCTATTTGTTTTTTCAATCAGTTGTCTCTCGGTATGGGATCCCATCATGATCTTTTAGTTTTTTCTGTGAATTGTTACTCTCCACCTAAGCCTAACAGTTTTAGCTTTAGAGATTTTGCTAGTATAGATAATTCCCGCCTTTACTTAGTTTGTAACTCGGTTCCTTGGGAGGATATTTTTTGCCTTAGTTCGTCAACTACCCAAGTAGAATTTTTCAACTCGTATATTAGTTTGGTCTTTGATAGTTGCGTTCCGCTTAAAAAGGTTACTTTCAAAGCGAAATCTCCGCCTTGGTTGTCTCAGGAAGTTTCGAATGCCATAAGTATTAGAGTTAGTAAATATCGTTTATGGAAAAGGTATCCTAATAGTCAGTCTCATTTAGATTATAAGCAGGCTCGTAATAGAGTTGTAGGGTTAATTCGGATTGCTAAACGTAATTATTTTAAGGACAAGTTAGACCCCTCCCTTCCTCCCAAGGTTTTTTGGCGTAATGTTCGTAATTTAGGCCTAGGCAGATGCAAGAGTAGTTCTAGTGGGGTGTTTAAGCCCAATGATATTAATAGTTATTTTTGCTCTAGTTTGAACTCGGGCAGTAGTACCGTCGATTTGTTTTCTAATGCGTCCTCTAATTCTTTTTCGTTTTCAAATATTTCTCTCGAGGATTTACAGTCTGCCATTTGGAATGTTAAATCGGAATCTTCTGGTCTGGATAACGTCAATTTAAAATTCGTTAAACGAGTTTTCCCTTTCATCTCAAAATATTCGTTACATATTTTTAATTTTATTCTCACATCCTCTTCCTATCCAGATCAGTGGAAGCTAAGTCAAATCATACCCATCCCAAAGATTAGTAATCCTTCAGAGCTATCCCATTTGAGGCCAATTAGCATTTTAAGTTCTCTCTCTAAAGCTTTCGAGATAGTTGTTAAAACTCAAATTCAATCGCATCTAAATAGCAATAGTTTAATTAGTTTCTTCCAATCTGGGTTTAGAAAATTTCATAGCACTTCTACTGCGTTATTAAATGTATGTGATGATATTAGGCGTAATATGAATAATAGGGAATTGACTTCTTTAACTTTGTTAGATTTTTCTAAGGCCTTTGATTCTATTAATCACAGAATTCTTTTTAACAAACTCTTATCTCAGTTTAGATTTTCGGTTTCCGCTGCCAGACTAATTTTTAACTATCTTTCTAATCGTTCTCAGGCAGTTTTTTTCGACAATTCTTTGTCTGATTTCCTTCCTGTAATTTCCGGCGTTCCTCAGGGTTCAGTGCTGGGTCCTCTATTGTTTTCTATGTACATTAATGACATAGAATCCTCTATTAACCATTGTTCATTTCACATTTTCGCTGATGACGTCCAAATTTATAAAAATAGTCGTTTAGATCAGGGTTCTATTGATAGGAATATTTCTCTGATAAATGAAGACTTAAGTAATATCGCTAGTTGGTCGGTCTCTAATAGGCTCGTTTTAAATGCGAATAAATCTCAGTCGATCATAATTTATAAAAAATCGTTAGACACCTCGTCCTTTCCTGGTATTTTTCTGCAGGGTTCGCTAATTAGGTATTCAAATACTGTTAGAGATTTAGGCTTAGTTATTAATAAAACTCTTTCTTGGGGTGACCATTTAGTTAGTATTAGTAAGAGGGTCTTTGGTATGCTTAGTTGCTTGTATAAAGTAGTAGGATTTTCTGATAGTCAGTTTAGGAAAAAAATGTTTTTGTCTTATCTTCTTCCTCATTTTATTTATGGTGACGTAGTTTTATTCGGTATGCTTCAGGAAAATATGAACGTTCTCCAAAGATGTTTCAATGCATGTACTAGGTTTATTTTTGGTATTAGGAAATTCGATCATATTTCTGCCTACTCTAGCCTTGTTTTAGGATGTAGTTTATCTACCTTTTACGAATTTCGCGTTTGTCTTTTTATTTTTAAACTTCTCAAAGCTAAGAAGCCTTGTTATCTTTATAGAAAGTTACTTTTTAGCAGGTCTCATTCCTCAAACTTCCGCCTGATTCCGGCCAAAAATAGTTGTAGGTCGCTAAACAAATCCTTTTACGTTAGGGGAGTTTCTCTTTGGAATTCAATTCCATTGGAAATTAAGAGTTTAGGATCGGCCAAATTATTTAAGTCAAAATATTTGGAGTGGCGTGATTGATGGGCAATACGTAGTTTTCTAAATTTATTTTTAATATTATTGTTATTGTTATTATTGTTAATTTTTAATATTATTTCACCTCTTGCTGTACATTTTATTGTAAATGAGCTATTGCTCAAAATAGAATGTGTATGCATGAGATGGAAATTGTTTGAAAAAATTTAAAAGGTTTTTCTGCCTAATGGAAGCAGCTTCATCATTTTATTTTTGTTCTTTTGTTCCGTTTACTCTGTTTCCATCTGTGCTTTTCCTTTTAATACTAAATTATTGTTAAAGTACAATAAATAAATAAATAAATAAATAAATAAATAAATTTTAACATATCAGATATTACTCAGCATGCAGATAATAGCAGCAACTTCTTAACTCCTTTGGTTTATCATAAGGAAACTGGCGAAACTTTATCAGGGCTTCATCAATTTAACAGTATCTTTAATCATAACCATCGCTTATTAGATTTGATCTTGAGCAATATAGATTTCAACTTTATGACTGTAGGAGCTTCAAACGACATACAGTGGCACAGTGGTTAGCATGCTTGCTTTAAGCTCCGAAGGTCCCGGGGTCGTTTCCCGGCGGATAATGAGAAAGTTCCGGCTGGTTAATGTGGCAGCATGTTTTTGGGTTTTACCTGTTTGCTGGCCAATTGATAAAATAAATAAATAAATTAGATTAAATAAATAGACAGGCATCATCCACCACAGGAAATTACAATTAAATGTAAAAAGCTTGTAAATCTAAACTAATTCGAATGCTTTACGCAAAAGAGTACTTTAGAGCCAGATATAAGAAATTTAAAGGACTATGATGACTATACAAAAATGTTCTCAACAGTAAGATCAATTGTGAAGATGGAACAAGAGACTTGTAAAGCTAACTATATTAACCCTAATCAGCATGGGTTGAGTCTCTCGGACTCAATTTTATTAGCTAAAAAATAACCGAAAAATTGTTTTTTATGTAAATCGAGCTTTATGTGTACTAATAACTCTTATTTAACATCTAGAATCACCTACTAACAATTTTTTACTTGTACCGAATATAGGCCTAACCGGCCCATTTCCAAAAAACAAACGTAAAAGCATGCGATGAGTCTCTTAGACTCAAAAGGTGATAAAATAAATAAACTTGGTAAGGAAAAGTCCAACATTTTAGTCCTTTTACAGATAACTGGTAGTATGAAAATGCAATGCAAATGTGTATCTATCATTTTATGCATTTGATTATATAATCCAATAAGAGGCGGCTGGTCCATGAATGCAGCGCATAAGGAAATCAAAATTTTTCAATAGAAAATAGACGCACAAAGCAAAAATATTTGTTCAATTTCATCATCAACGTTTTGAGCGAACCATAATTCTTTTTTTATCTGCATCTTTACGGATCCCACTAATTTTTAACACAACTATTAATTTTTAGCCAACTTAAATTTTGGTTTTATTTTCATTCATCGTACTGGGTGAAGTGAATAAAAAAACTAAGTACTGATAAGAGTTACCTTTTCCCTAAATAAAAGGTACTACTTTTAAGTAAAAGCTTTCTCTTATTTCGAAGTGAATAATAACTACCTTGTGCTTACAAGTACTTACCGGAAAAAATTTAAGTAATACATTTAAGTGTTTACTTATTGTTAACGTAGTACGTGTGCCAATTTAATTTTAATTATTTATCTAAATAATTTGGTGCTTATTTTGTGCCAAATCAGTAATGATTTGTTGTATTTGTTATGTAGAACTCCGTAAAAAAAATAACATCCATTGAAGCCTTTGGGGTAACAAACGCCAATGTCTGGTAGGCTTCTTTATGGAGATACAAACTTATCCGTTACCCCAAGGGAAACAGGGCTTGTAAACTGCACTAATTTTGCTTGTATATTTAAGTTTAGGTACCCTTTCCTATTAATAAAATTTTCATTATTTTTTAAATTCAAAGCTATAAAACCATTTCATTAATTACATATAAACAGTAGTACTATATACCATATTTCCAAATCCTTAAGAAGACTAGCTTCGATCTTTTACTTTTCGAGTAGAATTCCCGTTTTTTTCCATTTGAAGGAAAATCTAGAGTAACATTGTATTTACAACACCACAATCACCGTGATACATTTTTTCTTACCATCACCGAGATCCATCGGGAATTAAAAACAAAAAAATCTCTTTACTTACTGAACCCCGAGGACGACAACCCTCGATGAACTCAGAGCTCCACCAAAAATGTTTCAACCAAAAAATACCCATTTAAAAAAAATACTCAAAATTTATTTTAGCTGAATCCTCACATCCCCCGACGTTCACGATAATTTTTCATTTTTCGAATATTTATAGTTCGGGCCATTATAATCAACATATATTCTCAAACTAAACTCAAGTCTCCTTGTACCCAATCTTGTAAATTGTCAAGTAAGTATACGGAATAAGTTAAGAACTTACTAATTTTTATTCACAGTTTTTAAGTATTTAGGTATTGGGAAATATTTATATGTTTACTTATAGAGAAAGTAGTTAGTTAAGCTTCAAGTACCAACTACTCCATCAAGAATATTCTTAAATTTTATTCACCTACTCACAGCAGATACTTGAAAAATCACAAGTTAAAGCATTTACTTGTTTTTATTCATACCACCTACTACCTCGTCAGAAGCAAAACTTGTATGTATAGCCGCTGCTTAAATGCAGAAAAGCCATTTTAATTGAGCATGCATGGAAAATATAATATAAAAGGTAATGACGTTGTTTGGGTCGACACTTCGACCAAAATCTTGTAGCAGAAATGTTTAGGGCACATATAAGCTTTTTGAGTCTAAACGCAGATGATGAAAAGTGGTGAAAAACAGTTTGTTTTTAAAATTTTTGTTCCAATAACAACTTTGCTTCTCTGAATAATTTTCTTTTGGGAACTTTGAATAATTTTCAGTAAATACAAAAACTCTCGAATAATTTGGAAAATTTGCATAATCGCGATAATTTACCGAATGTCTAATCTCAAAATCTTACAAATCTCAACCAGTCTTCAACAATAATCTCGATAACAAGCAATCTTGGGAAATTTGAAATATTCGCAAAAATATATCATCTCTGTAAGTACTCAACATCCTCCAAGCATGTCAGTATATAGCTCAATGCTTTAAAAATTATGCTGTGAAAAAAATCACTAATTATGTAACAAGATGCAGCTCAAACCCCTGTAATTATGGAGAATATCGAGAAACCGGAAAAATTCCATAACGATCAAATAATTTTGAATTGGTTGAGTAATCTTACATTTCTAGAAATCTTGAATAAATTTTGAATCTTATAATACTCTTGAAAAAACGAGAAACTATTAAATCTCGAAAATTTTGAAATGGTTTTTAATTTTGTTGTCATACGCCACTCAACGCTATTTAAACTTTGAAATCTATATAAATCCAAAAATCTAAATTTAGAATCTCATCTCTGTAAGATCACAAAACTGAATAATATACGCTGAATCGAACTCAAAAACTAAACTCGAATATTCGAAATACCTTTAGATTAAAAATTGTAAATAATATCTACTAGACATTACACTCCGTGCCAAATAAACCTCGAATAAGCTAAAAAGCTCCTATAAATCCTGTAAAATATCAAAAATCGCAACATAAACCGAATAATCTTGAAAAATCAAAATGTCAGTAACAATGTAACGATCTGTAAACTGTAATGAATAAATTAGTAAGTCAGCAGGTAAATTAAACTTTATTGAAAAAAATTTTAAACCACCATTCAAAAATTGGGACGGCTGATGATGTGTTTATTATTATGTAAGTACCTATTAGACGAGTTTACAGAATTTTTTCAAAATTGCGACAAAACGCGATTATGTAAGAAATTTACGTAAAAAAAGTTAGCCCAGACTTTCATCCCAGAAAAATCGAAAATATACATCAAGCAACACTACGATACTATCATGACATATATTCAAAAAAATAAGTAGATAAAATAAGTTATAATTTACAAGTGACCTAAATATTATTTTAGAATTAATAAGAATTTTATCACTTTCATAAAAATCTTACACAGACGCAATATTTATTAAATGTAAAAATTAGTGAATACTACACAATTTAAAAAGTTTTGGTTCCGATTTATACATATTAAAAATTATTGAATATCAATATCTCGGGAAATCATTAATATTATAGTAAATTATGTCAGCCCAGAAAATAACTATCACGATACTAGATATTTTGCATCAGCCCAGAAAAGTATACTCAATATTTATAACATGAAAATGTTGAAAATGTTTACAATGTATTTTTTATGAAATTGATTAAAATTGAATTTTCTTAATTTTATTATGCAAATGTAAATATTTTGACATAATTTAATTTTAACTTATAAAATTCTTCGAAAAAAAACTAAATAAATCCTTCCAACAATGCAATTAAAAGCCGAATTTCACATATCTTATAACATTTTATCTTGTACTGATTATATTCAATAGAAAAGGGTTTAATTAGTCTTTCTAAATGTATGTGTATGTCTCATTTAATAAGAAAAAGTTGAGCTCGGTTGACGATTTTCCCAATATTTATAAAATTGTATGCGGAACCGCTTTGATAAAAAATCGAATCTCAAGAATCTCAGAGATTTCCTCGTATAGTGACTATATACAATAGAAAGGGGTTTAATAGGGCTTCGTGAATATGTTTGTCCCATTCGATAAAAAAGAGTTGGGCTCGGTTGACGATTTTCCCAATATTTATAAAATTGTCAAAAATTGCATGTGGAACCGCTTTGATAAAAAATCGAATCTCAAGAATCTCAGAGATTTCCTCGTATAGTGACTATATACAATAGAAAGGGGTTTAATAGGGCTTCGTGAATATGTTTGTCCCATTCGATAAAAAAGAGTTGGGCTCGGTTGACGATTTTCCCAATATTTATAAAATTGTCAAAAATTGTATGTGGAACCGCTTTGATAGAAAATCGAATCTCAAGAATCTCAGAGATTTCCTCGTATAGTGACTATATACAATAGAAAGGGGTTTAATAGGGTTTCGTGAATATGTTTGTCCCATTCGATAAAAAAGAGTTGGGCTCGGTTGACGATTTTCCCAATATTTATAAAATTGTCAAAAATTGCATGTGGAACCGCTTTGATAAAAAATCGAATCTCAAGAATCTCAGAGATTTCCTCGTATAGTGACTATATACAATAGAAAGATGTTTAATAGGGCTTCGTGAATATGTTTGTCCTATTCGATTAAAAAGAGTTGGGATCGGTTGACGATTTTCCCAATATTTATAAAATTGTCAAAAATTGTATGTGGAACCGCTTTGATAGAAAATCGAATCTCAAGAATCTCAGAGATTTCCTCGTATAGTGACTATATACAATAGAAAGGGGTTTAATAGGGCTTCGTGAATATGTTTGTCCCATTCGATAAAAAAGAGTTGGGCTCGGTTGACGATTTTCCCAATATTTATAAAATTGTCAAAAATTGTATGTGGAACCGCTCTGATACAAAATCGAATCTCAAGAATCTCAGAGATTTCCTCGTATAGTGACTATATACAATAGAAAGAAGTTTAATAGGGCTTCGTGAATATGTTTGTCCCATTCGATAAAAAAGAGTTGGGCTCGGTTGACGATTTTCCCAATATTTATAAAATTGTCAAAAATTGTATGTGGAACCGCTTTGATAGAAAATCGAATCTCAAGAATCTCAGAGATTTCCTCGTATAGTGACTATATACAATAGAAAGGGGTTTAATAGGGCTTCGTGAATATGTTTGTCCCATTCGATAAAAAAGAGTTGGGCTCGGTTGACGATTTTCCCAATATTTATAAAATTGTCAAAAATTGTATGTGGAACCGCTCTGATACAAAATCGAATCTCAAGAATCTCAGAGATTTCCTCGTATAGTGACTATATACAATAGAAAGATGTTTAATAGGGCTTCGTGAATATGTTTGTCCCATTCGATTAAAAAGAGTTGGGCTCGGTTGACGATTTTCCCAATATTTATAAAATTGTCAAAAATTGTATGTGGAACCGCTTTGATAGAAAATCGAATCTCAAGAATCTCAGAGATTTCCTCGTATAGTGACTATATACAATAGAAAGATGTTTAATAGGGCTTCGTGAATATGTTTGTCCCATTCGATTAAAAAGAGTTGGGCTCGGTTGACGATTTTCCCAATATTTATAAAATTGTCAAAAATTGTATGTGGAACCGCTTTGATAGAAAATCGAATCTCAAGAATCTCAGAGATTTCCTCGTATAGTGACTATATACAATAGAAAGGGGTTTAATAGGGCTTCGTGAATATGTTTGTCCCATTCGATAAAAAAGAGTTGGGCTCGGTTGACGATTTTCCCAATATTTATAAAATTTTCAAAAATTGTATGTGGAACCGCTTTGATAGAAAATCGAATCTCAAGAATCTCAGAGATTTCCTCGTATAGTGACTATATACAATAGAAAGGGGTTTAATAGGGTTTCGTGAATATGTTTGTCCCATTCGATAAAAAAGAGTTGGGCTCGGTTGACGATTTTCCCAATATTTATAAAATTGTCAAAAATTGTATGTGGAACCGCTCTGATACAAAATCGAATCTCAAGAATCTCAGAGATTTCCTCGTATAGTGACTATATACAATAGAAAGAAGTTTAATAGGGCTTCGTGAATATGTTTGTCCCATTCGATAAAAAAGAGTTGGGCTCGGTTGACGATTTTCCCAATATTTATAAAATTGTCAAAAATTGTATGTGGAACCGCTTTGATAGAAAATCGAATCTCAAGAATCTCAGAGATTTCCTCGTATAGTGACTATATACAATAGAAAGGGGTTTAATAGGGCTTCGTGAATATGTTTGTCCCATTCGATAAAAAAGAGTTGGGCTCGGTTGACGATTTTCCCAATATTTATAAAATTGTCAAAAATTGTATGTGGAACCGCTCTGATACAAAATCGAATCTCAAGAATCTCAGAGATTTCCTCGTATAGTGACTATATACAATAGAAAGATGTTTAATAGGGCTTCGTGAATATGTTTGTCCCATTCGATTAAAAAGAGTTGGGCTCGGTTGACGATTTTCCCAATATTTATAAAATTGTCAAAAATTGTATGTGGAACCGCTTTGATAGAAAATCGAATCTCAAGAATCTCAGAGATTTCCTCGTATAGTGACTATATACAATAGAAAGGGGTTTAATAGGGTTTCGTGAATATGTTTGTCCCATTCGATAAAAAAGAGTTGGGCTCGGTTGACGATTTTCCCAATATTTATAAAATTGTCAAAAATTGCATGTGGAACCGCTTTGATAAAAAATCGAATCTCAAGAATCTCAGAGATTTCCTCGTATAGTGACTATATACAATAGAAAGATGTTTAATAGGGCTTCGTGAATATGTTTGTCCCATTCGATTAAAAAGAGTTGGGCTCGGTTGACGATTTTCCCAATATTTATAAAATTGTCAAAAATTGTATGTGGAACCGCTTTGATAGAAAATCGAATCTCAAGAATCTCAGAGATTTCCTCGTATAGTGACTATATACAATAGAAAGAGGTTTAATAGGGCTTCGTGAATATGTTTGTCCCATTCGATAAAAAAGAGTTGGGCTCGGTTGACGATTTTCCCAATATTTATAAAATTGTCAAAAATTGTATGTGGAACCGCTTTGATAGAAAATCGAATCTCAAGAATCTCAGAGATTTCCTCGTATAGTGACTATATACAATAGAAAGGGGTTTAATAGGGTTTCGTGAATATGTTTGTCCCATTCGATAAAAAAGAGTTGGGCTCGGTTGACGATTTTCCCAATATTTATAAAATTGTCAAAAATTGTATGTGGAACCGCTCTGATACAAAATCGAATCTCAAGAATCTCAGAGATTTCCTCGTATAGTGACTATATACAATAGAAAGAAGTTTAATAGGGCTTCGTGAATATGTTTGTCCCATTCGATAAAAAAGAGTTGGGCTCGGTTGACGATTTTCCCAATATTTATAAAATTGTCAAAAATTGTATGTGGAACCGCTTTGATAGAAAATCGAATCTCAAGAATCTCAGAGATTTCCTCGTATAGTGACTATATACAATAGAAAGAAGTTTAATAGGGCTTCGTGAATATGTTTGTCCCATTCGATAAAAAAGAGTTGGGCTCGGTTGACGATTTTCCCAATATTTATAAAATTGTCAAAAATTGTATGTGGAACCGCTCTGATACAAAATCGAATCTCAAGAATCTCAGAGATTTCCTCGTATAGTGACTATATACAATAGAAAGAAGTTTAATAGGGCTTCGTGAATATGTTTGTCCCATTCGATAAAAAAGAGTTGGGCTCGGTTGACGATTTTCCCAATATTTATAAAATTGTCAAAAATTGTATGTGGAACCCCGCTCTGATACAAAATCGAATCTCAAGAATCTCAGAGATTTCCTCGTATAGTGACTATATACAATAGAAAGAAGTTTAATAGGGCTTCGTGAATATGTTTGTCCCATTCGATAAAAAAGAGTTGGGCTCGGTTGACGATTTTCCCAATATTTATAAAATTGTCAAAAATTGTATGTGGAACCGCTTTGATAGAAAATCGAATCTCAAGAATCTCAGAGATTTCCTCGTATAGTGACTATATACAATAGAAAGAAGTTTAATAGGGCTTCGTGAATATGTTTGTCCCATTCGATAAAAAAGAGTTGGGCTCGGTTGACGATTTTCCCAATATTTATAAAATTGTCAAAAATTGTATGTGGAACCGCTCTGATACAAAATCGAATCTCAAGAATCTCAGAGATTTCCTCGTATAGTGACTATATACAATAGAAAGAAGTTTAATAGGGCTTCGTGAATATGTTTGTCCCATTCGATAAAAAAGAGTTGGGCTCGGTTGACGATTTTCCCAATATTTATAAAATTGTCAAAAATTGTATGTGGAACCCCGCTCTGATACAAAATCGAATCTCAAGAATCTCAGAGATTTCCTCGTATAGTGACTATATACAATAGAAAGAAGTTTAATAGGGCTTCGTGAATATGTTTGTCCCATTCGATAAAAAAGAGTTGGGCTCGGTTGACGATTTTCCCAATATTTATAAAATTGTCAAAAATTGTATGTGGAACCGCTCTGATACAAAATCGAATCTCAAGAATCTCAGAGATTTCCTCGTATAGTGACTATATACAATAGAAAGAAGTTTAATAGGGCTTCGTGAATATGTTTGTCCCATTCGATAAAAAAGAGTTGGGCTCGGTTGACGATTTTCCCAATATTTATAAAATTGTCAAAAATTGTATGTGGAACCCCGCTCTGATACAAAATCGAATCTCAAGAATCTCAGAGATTTCCTCGTATAGTGACTATATACAATAGAAAGAAGTTTAATAGGGCTTCGTGAATATGTTTGTCCCATTCGATAAAAAAGAGTTGGGCTCGGTTGACGATTTTCCCAATATTTATAAAATTGTCAAAAATTGTATGTGGAACCCCGCTCTGATACAAAATCGAATCTCAAGAATCTCAGAGATTTCCTCGTATAGTGACTATATACAATAGAAAGAAGTTTAATAGGGCTTCGTGAATATGTTTGTCCCATTCGATAAAAAAGAGTTGGGCTCGGTTGACGATTTTCCCAATATTTATAAAATTGTCAAAAATTGTATGTGGAACCGCTTTGATAGAAAATCGAATCTCAAGAATCTCAGAGATTTCCTCGTATAGTGACTATATACAATAGAAAGAAGTTTAATAGGGCTTCGTGAATATGTTTGTCCCATTCGATAAAAAAGAGTTGGGCTCGGTTGACGATTTTCCCAATATTTATAAAATTGTCAAAAATTGTATGTGGAACCGCTCTGATACAAAATCGAATCTCAAGAATCTCAGAGATTTCCTCGTATAGTGACTATATACAATAGAAAGAAGTTTAATAGGGCTTCGTGAATATGTTTGTCCCATTCGATAAAAAAGAGTTGGGCTCGGTTGACGATTTTCCCAATATTTATAAAATTGTCAAAAATTGTATGTGGAACCCCGCTCTGATACAAAATCGAATCTCAAGAATCTCAGAGATTTCCTCGTATAGTGACTATATACAATAGAAAGAAGTTTAATAGGGCTTCGTGAATATGTTTGTCCCATTCGATAAAAAAGAGTTGGGCTCGGTTGACGATTTTCCCAATATTTATAAAATTGTCAAAAATTGTATGTGGAACCGCTCTGATACAAAATCGAATCTCAAGAATCTCAGAGATTTCCTCGTATAGTGACTATATACAATAGAAAGAAGTTTAATAGGGCTTCGTGAATATGTTTGTCCCATTCGATAAAAAAGAGTTGGGCTCGGTTGACGATTTTCCCAATATTTATAAAATTGTCAAAAATTGTATGTGGAACCGCTTTGATAGAAAATCGAATCTCAAGAATCTCAGAGATTTCCTCGTATAGTGACTATATACAATAGAAAGAAGTTTAATAGGGCTTCGTGAATATGTTTGTCCCATTCGATAAAAAAGAGTTGGGCTCGGTTGACGATTTTCCCAATATTTATAAAATTGTCAAAAATTGTATGTGGAACCGCTCTGATACAAAATCGAATCTCAAGAATCTCAGAGATTTCCTCGTATAGTGACTATATACAATAGAAAGAAGTTTAATAGGGCTTCGTGAATATGTTTGTCCCATTCGATAAAAAAGAGTTGGGCTCGGTTGACGATTTTCCCAATATTTATAAAATTGTCAAAAATTGTATGTGGAACCGCTCTGATACAAAATCGAATCTCAAGAATCTCAGAGATTTCCTCGTATAGTGACTATATACAATAGAAAGAAGTTTAATAGGGCTTCGTGAATATGTTTGTCCCATTCGATAAAAAAGAGTTGGGCTCGGTTGACGATTTTCCCAATATTTATAAAATTGTCAAAAATTGTATGTGGAACCGCTTTGATAGAAAATCGAATCTCAAGAATCTCAGAGATTTCCTCGTATAGTGACTATATACAATAGAAAGGGGTTTAATAGGGCTTCGTGAATATGTTTGTCCCATTCGATAAAAAAGAGTTGGGCTCGGTTGACGATTTTCACAATATTTATAAAATTGTCAAAAATTGTATTCGGAACCGCTTTGATAAAAAATCGAATCTCAAGAATCTCAGAGATTTCCTCGTATAGTGACTATATACAATAGAAAGGGGTTTAATAGGGCTTCGTGAATATGTTTGTCCCATTCGATAAAAAAGAGTTGGGCTCGGTTGACGATTTTCCCAATATTTATAAAATTGTCAAAAATTGTATGTGGAACCGCTTTGATAGAAAATCGAATCTCAAGAATCTCAGAGATTTCCTCGTATAGTGACTATATACAATAGAAAGAAGTTTAATAGGGCTTCGTGAATATGTTTGTCCCATTCGATAAAAAAGAGTTGGGCTCGGTTGACGATTTTCCCAATATTTATAAAATTGTCAAAAATTGTATGTGGAACCGCTTTGATAGAAAATCGAATCTCAAGAATCTCAGAGATTTCCTCGTATAGTGACTATATACAATAGAAAGGGGTTTAATAGGGCTTCGTGAATATGTTTGTCCCATTCGATAAAAAAGAGTTGGGCTCGGTTGACGATTTTCCCAATATTTATAAAATTGTCAAAAATTGTATGTGGAACCGCTTTGATAGAAAATCGAATCTCAAGAATCTCAGAGATTTCCTCGTATAGTGACTATATACAATAGAAAGAGGTTTAATAGGGCTTCGTGAATATGTTTGTCCCATTCGATAAAAAAGAGTTGGGCTCGGTTGACGATTTTCCCAATATTTATAAAATTGTCAAAAATTGTATGTGGAACCGCTCTGATACAAAATCGAATCTCAAGAATCTCAGAGATTTCCTCGTATAGTGACTATGTACAATAGAAAGGGGTTTAATGGGGCTTCGTGAATATGTTTGTCCCATTCGATAAAAAAGAGTTGGGCTCGGTTGACGATTTTCCCAATATTTATAAAATTGTATGTGGAACCGCTCTGATACAAAATCGAATCTCAAGAATCTCAGAGATTTCCTCGTATAGTGACTATATACAATAGAAAGGGGTTTAATGGGGCTTCGTAAATATGTTTGTCCCATTCGATAAAAAAGAGTTGGGCTCGGTTGACGATTTTTTAAAGTTAACACAATCAGCACAAAATTAATAAAAGGATAATTTTTATTTTTATAAAAACTAAAAGAAAGAGAAAAAAAATTCGTTATTTTAGTATATAAGGAATTTTTTTTCGGTTATGTGTTTCACAATTTTTTCAGTTTTCTATCTGTTCGCTTCGTTGTGTCATATTTTTGTGTTTTCTGTTTCTATTTTTTGTGAATTATAAAAGTTTTTTTTAAAACTACTGACTCTCGCTTTCTTCTCTGGACTCTCTTTAAAACCGTTTTTGATTGTTTGATTGATTTATTTATTTTTGACCATAGCTTTTACCCGGATATTCTATTGTACCATTTTTAGTTAACCGTTTTCGTTAACGTAAATTTTGTTTTTCATTAATTTTTAGTTTCGTTTTCTTTTAATTAGCTATGTCGTTAAAATATAATTATAAGGCACAACGAAAACCAATTAATGTAACAAATCTAGTTGTGGCCTTAACTAAATTGAATTTATTCAATTTTAATGATTTTGATTTTGGCAAAGGCTCAAACTGCCAATTAATTGTTGATCTTTGTCGTGAATTAAACATAAATAATAATAAAAATAATCGCTGTAGGGTTGTTTACTTTTTAAATAAAAACAGACTTTTAATATTTGATCGTCTCAACAAATCACAGCCTTTGAATACTAACGATCTTGATAGTCACCAAAACTCTCTTAACGACAATATTCATGAAATTGTTGATACTGATAAAAATTATTTTGATTTGGATTTTGAAACTCATGATGCAAACAATTCAGATGAAATATTTGAACCCAAAAGAAAGATACGGCCTTTCAAAAAACCTAAATTAGTACAACATTCTGATTATAATGTATATATTGGTGAATTAGAATTGGATATAAACCGTTGGTCTGAATTGTACTGCAAACAGACCAAAAAATTAAATTCGTTAAAATATCCCAGTATTATATCCGATTTATTAAGTAACAAAACCGGATGCTTAATAAATATTAAATCTGCTGATTACTTAAAATCATCTCTTAACATTCGAGCTTACTGTGGTCATCATGATTGTAGAAAATATAAATTGATAAATAGTAATTTAAACTATGGAACTTTGATGATATACAGTACAACAGAAAAACAATGCCACGAAACCATGAAAACTCGTCAGTTAAGAGGATCTGAAAGGGAAAGTGTAAAAAAAGAAATTTCAACAAAAACGGCTGAAGAGGTTTACGAAGCTATGGTTCAAAATGAAGATCCAGTATTCTTAACCAAATTTAATACATGTAAAGTAAAATCTATGAATGTTTTAAGACAAGTCCGTTCGGATGCATTGAAACAGCAGGACAATCATTCTGAAGATTTTCTAGATTTACAAAAGGAAATGGTAGTAAATCCGACTCTTTTTCAAAAATTTTCTATTAAACCGTTTTTTGTTGTTTCCTATAATGATACGCAAATAGCAATGCTTAAATTGTTATTAAAAGAAAAGCCAAAAGAAAATCTAATTGCTTACTTAGATGCAACAGGTGGGTTAATAAGGCCGCCGGAAAATCATATATCTAGTGTACTATACTACGCATTAGTTATACCGATAAAAGTTAATGACTCAGATCCGTCAGATCCATTCCCTTTAACAGATATGGTTAGTTCTAGCCATAATATAGATACAATAGGAGCATGGTTAAGAGCGTACCGAATAGAATTGGAACATAAACAAAGGATTTGGCCAATTTTTGAATCAGTTGTTACTGACTGCAGCTTTGCTGAAATAAATGCAATTATGGATTCATTCAATAAAATTGATATAATCCAATATTTAAAATTAGCTTATTCGAGTTTACTTAAGAACTCGGAAATTGTTGGCGTAGTAAAACTACACTTATGTGTCTCGCATTTAATTCATAATATGACAGCAGATATAAATAAAGCTTTTACAAAAAAAACTAAGGACACAAAAATAATAAAAGAAATATTGGCTTCATTATTTTTATTAAATGATTTTGAAACAATAAAATTAGTTTGGAAATATTTTGCTCAGTTATTAAAATCTAAATATTTAACGTCAGCGGCATTGAATTCACTAGATGAAATTACGAAGCTTAGCAATATCGATATTAATTTATATTTTGAAGTTCCAAACAACACAAATGACACGAGTTGGATAGATGAAGAAAATTCCGACGATGTTAGGAAGTTTAACAAGACGCTTTACTCTCAAAGTCCTTTTTACGAAATATTTAAATCAATTTCTGAAAATATTGAATCGGAATCATGTTCTTCAGCAAATGAGAAACCTCTAAATGTATATTTTAATCCTCCGTTGCTTGAGACGATCCTCAAAAAGTACCTTACTTTTCTCCCGTTCTGGTCGGGTATTTTTCATTCCCGAAGGCTTAGTAATAGCCACATTGAAAATTATTTTGGTACCATCAAAAGACGAGTTAACCGGAATGCTGCATTGGGGAAGTTACCAACCAAAACTTTAAGATTTTTAAAAGAAATTAATATTCGAAATGAATTTGTATTAAAACGGTTTACATTAAAAATTCCAAAGCAACATGTGAAATCTAGAGTAAGTGAAATTAAAAAAGAAAATGTTAGTGATAACAAAGAAGAAACCCCTTATGTTTCAATTTTAAGTTTGGAAGAAAATTGGAAAAAACGAAATAGCACTTCGAAAAAATCTACCACCCATTTTGATCGACCCGAAATTTTATAAATATTGGGAAAATCGTCAACCGAGATTTTTATCGAATGGGACAAACATATTCACGAAGTCCTATTAAACCCCTTTCTATTGTATATAGTCACTATACGAGGAAATCTCTGAGATTCTTGAGATTCGATTTTCTATCAAAGCGGTTCCACATACAATTTTTGACAATTTTATAAATATTGGGAAAATCGTCAACCGAGCCCAACTCTTTTTTATCGAATGGGACAAACATATTCACGAAGTCCTATTAAACCCCTTTCTATTGTATATAGTCACTATACGAGGAAATCTCTGAGATTCTTGAGATTCGATTTTCTATCAAAGCGGTTCCAAATACAATTTTTGACAATTTTATAAATATTGGGAAAATCGTCAACCGAGCCCAACTCTTTTTTATCGAATGGGACAAACATATTCACGAAGTCCTATTAAACCCCTTTCTATTGTATATAGTCACTATACGAGGAAATCTCTGAGATTCTTGAGATTCGATTTTCTATCAAAGCGGTTCCACATACAATTTTTGACAATTTTATAAATATTGGGAAAATCGTCAACCGAGCCCAACTCTTTTTTATCGAATGGGACAAACATATTCACGAAGTCCTATTAAACCCCTTTCTATTGTATATAGTCACTATACGAGGAAATCTCTGAGATTCTTGAGATTCGATTTTCTATCAAAGCGGTTCCAAATACAATTTTTGACAATTTTATAAATATTGGGAAAATCGTCAACCGAGCCCAACTCTTTTTTATCGAATGGGACAAACATATTCACGAAGTCCTATTAAACCCCTTTCTATTGTATATAGTCACTATACGAGGAAATCTCTGAGATTCTTGAGATTCGATTTTCTATCAAAGCGGTTCCACATACAATTTTTGACAATTTTATAAATATTGGGAAAATCGTCAACCGAGCCCAACTCTTTTTTATCGAATGGGACAAACATATTCACGAAGTCCTATTAAACCCCTTTCTATTGTATATAGTCACTATACGAGGAAATCTCTGAGATTCTTGAGATTCGATTTTCTATCAAAGCGGTTCCACATACAATTTTTGACAATTTTATAAATATTGGGAAAATCGTTAACCGAGCCCAACTCTTTTTTATCGAATGGGACAAACATATTCACGAAGCCCTATTAAACCTCTTTCTATTGTATATAGTCACTATACGAGGAAATCTCTGAGATTCTTGAGATTCGATTTTCTATCAAAGCGGTTCCACATACAATTTTTGACAATTTTATAAATATTGGGAAAATCGTCAACCGAGCCCAACTCTTTTTTATCGAATGGGACAAACATATTCACGAAGTCCTATTAAACCCCTTTCTATTGTATATAGTCACTATACGAGGAAATCTCTGAGATTCTTGAGATTCGATTTTCTATCAAAGCGGTTCCACATACAATTTTTGACAATTTTATAAATATTGGGAAAATCGTCAACCGAGCCCAACTCTTTTTTATCGAATGGGACAAACATATTCACGAAGTCCTATTAAACCCCTTTCTATTGTATATAGTCACTATACGAGGAAATCTCTGAGATTCTTGAGATTCGATTTTCTATCAAAGCGGTTCCACATACAATTTTTGACAATTTTATAAATATTGGGAAAATCGTCAACCGAGCCCAACTCTTTTTTATCGAATGGGACAAACATATTCACGAAGTCCTATTAAACCCCTTTCTATTGTATATAGTCACTATACGAGGAAATCTCTGAGATTCTTGAGATTCGATTTTCTATCAAAGCGGTTCCACATACAATTTTTGATAATTTTATAAATATTGGGAAAATCGTCAACCGAGCCCAACTCTTTTTTATCGAATGGGACAAACATATTCACGAAGTCCTATTAAACCCCTTTCTATTGTATATAGTCACTATACGAGGAAATCTCTGAGATTCTTGAGATTCGATTTTTTATCAAAGCGGTTCCGCATACAATTTTTGACAATTTTATAAATATTGGGAAAATCGTCAACCGAGCTCAACTTTTTCTTATTAAATGAGACATACACATACATTTAGAAAGACTAATTAAACCCTTTTCTATTGAATATAATCAGTACAAGATAAAATGTTATAAGATATGTGAAATTCGGCTTTTAATCGCATTGTTGGAAGGATTTATTTAGTTTTTTTTTCGAAGAATTTTATAAGTTAAAATTAAATTATGTCAAAATATTTACATTTGCATAATAAAATTAAGAAAATTCAATTTTAATCAATTTCATAAAAAAATACATTGTAAACATTTTCAACATTTTCATGTTATAAATATTGAGTATACTTTTCTGGGCTGATGCAAAATATCTAGTATCGTGATAGTTATTTTCTGGGCTGACACAATATACTATAACTTAAAAAAAATATAATGAATAATGATTTCCTGGGATGATAGAGATTTCCTGGGCTGATAGTAATTTCCTGGGATGACAGTTTGTGTCGCGATAGTTATGGTGTTACCATATCTTTTTTCTGGGATGAATCCTGGGCTAACTTTATATACATAAGAAATTTTCAGCTTTCGTAACGCGTACTTACATAATTGCGTCTTCCTACAATTGCGCCTTTGTAAATTTTGTTCTAGAAACTCGTAGCTGGAAAAACAGGAAATACATAAACGGCACTCAGAGATGAAATTGAAATGTGGATGGATTACAATAACTGACAATGTGCTTGCTGATTCTATTTCTTCGATCGGTAATTATTGGATCGATTTTAAACGAAAAGTTTAAATTAATTAAATTCTTTCCAATTAGATGCCAAATAAGAGGATAAATAAAAAATCGAATCATTTCTGCAGGAATGTTTTCAGCCATTAGAAAACAAAACCAAAAGATGGCAAAATTTGCGATTTGACGTTTTAAAACACTCCGAAAAACTAATGAAATTTCCGTACTATTGATATGCGGATGTGTCAATTTCGAGAAAGACTTCTTTCTATAGCACTACATTTCATCTAAACTTGACAAACATATAGTAAACATTTGATACATTTGCGTTCATCAACAAATCCATTGAATTCCCGAGGAGTTCCTTATTTTGAAAATGAACGTCCTTAAAAAATGGGGAAGAATAGCTGTGTGTATATTATATTACAATAGTCATTGCAATGACAGTAGTAGTTTCGAATTGTTACCGAGAGTGCTGAATATAGGATTTCACATGTTTTAGTAGATGTTATCAAATTGAAAGGTTTAGAGAAAAAGAAAAAGAAAAGCTTGCCTAAGAGCAGAAGAGAGCCGACATTTTATTTCGTCGATTTTTCGGTGACGCGTATTTTCTTCAAAAAAAAAAAAGAAACCTAATCCACAACCCTTGGCTTTTTTTTATAAAATATAGATGAGAGTATATCAGCAATTGAAATGCTACAGCAAACCAATTAGCAAACGATGAATGACGATTACCAAAATAGTTCCTGTAAATTAGAACAGTAATTTGTTGTACCATATAGAAATAAATGCAGGTCTCTTAATTATTCACGTCTACCTCACCAACAAAGGTATTAATGCAACAACTTACTGCAGGCACCTACTGGGTCTTAGTATAATTCGACCAAGCAATTTCCAAACTAAATATTGTAGAAATATTACTCGATGATTATTTGGCCTTTATAGAAAATTTGTCCTCAAATTTTCAATTTTATTTTTATTTTGCAACTTTTAGGTTCATGCAAAGCGGAATGAATTATTTTAATAAAAAAAATTTGTTTCGTTGATTTTAGTCAACTACAAGGACCTGGGCGTTCCACGGCGCAAACTCTAGTAGCCTAGTTCGAGCACCTCTAGCGCCACCATTTTGTTTTTTTTACTCATAAAAATTTTTTTTTGTATTCATTTGAACGTCAATATTATTATGCAATTTGTTTTATTGCAATAAATGCTCTCAATTTTTTGTAAAAAATTATTGAAAACCAGTTGTCTGGAGGAGGTTCCCCCCTTAAGAAAGTTATTCAGCTAAGTAACTGCTACAATTGTATTTTACTTTTATTATTGTAATTCATAAATAAAACATTTTCAAATGTTGTGAATGTTTTTAGTTTTCTTTAAAATTTCATATGAGTCCTAGAGACTCATCGCATGTGGTTACGCACGTAAAATGACCCATGCTGATTAGGGTTAAATCAGTGGAAGAGGCCATGTGCGTTAATCCAGAGCTATTCTGGTATTACGGTAAGGCAACAAAGAAAACGTTATTCCAAACATTTCAAGAGAAGAGATTGTTCTAAACATTTCAAACAACTTCAAACATCTTGATTTACTTTGTAAACGTACAATCTTAGCTATCCAGAATGACAAAATCAGTAAAATAAATGACAAAATTGGATCGCAATTCCCCGGTCAATCAATAAAATACAAATTGACTGACACAGTTTTAGAATCAAGCTGTCAATTTTCCAACAGAGATACTATGCATTTCAAAATTATATGTGCATCGTGACAATTTTTTGATTGACAAAATTGCTTCGAAAATTAGATGTGGACCGTACTTTTGGGTGAAAGTTTTTTATTAAATAAAATAACGCATGTACTTCAAAACTAAATCAAACAGTTTTTATTTTTTTTAATTCGTACATAAAGAAAACTTTAATTAAGTTTATTTCAAAATTATTTTAAAAGGCAAAATTATTCAAAATTATTTTGTTGAGGCGGCCAAATCGGTTCATGGGATATAGCGCCAGCGGAAGAAGAAGAAGATGGAACTTGAATTTTCCTCACCCGACTATCATGAAATTTGACAAGTGCGTTAAAAATGGAATTCTAAAATAATTTTTAGATGAAGTTCTCGAATGTGGCCAATTCCATTGTACCTGTCAATTTTATTCCAAATCGAGAATAGGCAATTTCTATCTTGCTGGGCCATATTCCAGAACCTCATCTACAAATCATTTTAGAATTCGATTTCCAATGTACGAGTTTCATCATAATCGGTTGAGAAAGAGGCAACTTCTGTCTTGTTTGGCCATATTTCAAACTTCATCTAAAAATCATTTTAGAATCCCGTTCCCATTGTATCTGATATATTTTATCTTAATCGGAAATTCACCTATACAAATCATTTCACGGTCCGTTTTCCAAGGCTCATGTCAAATGTGGAATCCCTCAGGGTTCGGTTTTAGGGCCAGTTTTATTTCTAATTTATATTAAAGTGGTTTTTATGCCGGCTGCGTTGACTTTGGACTTCAAAAATATAAAGTCGTTTTGTAACTTTAAAGTTTTGTAATTTAGTTTTATTTGATTAACAGTGTCAAAATTAATTTTAAGTGATAATTATTAAAAATAAAACGTAAATTGTTTAAAGTCAACGCAGCCGGTATGAAAAGCACTTAATTCGCTAAGCAACTTAACTTTAAATGGCTCCTTGCTTGCTTTTCCTGATGTTGTTTCTATCTCTTATCAGTCTTATTCATATGGTGAATTAATTTTATCATTGACCGAAGATTTAGTTGTGATTAGAAAATGGATTGATATTCATCAGTTAGTGTTAGCAATAAATCTAAATTTATGTATTTTAGTTTCTCCAAAAATATATCACCTCAATTTTCTAATGTAACTTGCCATTCTGGAGATTGTTTGGGGTTTAATTGCTCTGCAAATTGTATTAAAATTGCAAATACTAGTCAGTTTCGATACCTGGGCTTATTACTTGACAGCCAATTAAATTTTAAAGAGCATTTTATTATCACAAAAAAGAAGTTATTAATAGGTATTCGGAAACAATATTTGTTGAGAAAGATATGTCCAAAGAACATTCATAGGCTTCTCTATTTTACTATGTTTAATAATATTATGGAATACGGTATTACTCTATTTGGGGTGGTACATATAAAACTAATGTCGAAGTGATCTTCAAAATGCAAAAATTTGCCTTAAGTGTAATTTCGTTTAAAAATAAGTATGTTGAATTTAAAAAATTATTTGAAAATTTTATTGTACTTCCTTTAAAGAAGCTTTTTATTTATAAAATTTTAAAAACCTTCTACAAAAAGTCTAGTTATTTTAAAACAAGAGTAAAGAAAGTTGTTAATCTAAGAAAAAAGTATCTGTATAGGATACCTCATACCAAAAAAAAATGGGGTTGTGGCTGTGTCGTAAATACAGCCGTGTATTTGACGTGAATACGTGTACGTTACGAGTACTATTTTCTTTGAGCGTATTGTATGTATATGCCATAATCATTTTTGAACACTAAGAAGTCCTTCAGATTTCTATGTTTTATTTGTGATGGCAACATTTTTCTTTCGTCGGGTTCAGGAAAGAAATCAAGTAAACAAATAATTACTGTATTATAACTTTATTAAAGATAGGTCTGTGGTACGAAAAGTATGAAACAAATGGCATACAGGATACATCGAGATTTCTTGTAAACGTTAAATCAATACATGTATTACCTAGCGTTGTTGCAGAAGTTTCGATGTAAGATAAATTAAACTCGCTGAGCATGAAGTCGGTCAACGAGCGGTTTTGCGAGACATTAACATTAAAGTCTCCGACCATCATGATTAATAAGAAATGGCCAAGTTCCTTCCTAGTTGGCAATATTACAGAACTTTATCTGAAAATCATTTTAGCATCACATTTTCATCGCGCATACCAAATCTCACTAAAATCTGTTCAGGAATATCCAAGTTTTATCCTAGTTGGCCATATTACAGAACTTTATCCAAAAATCATTTTAAAATCACATTTCCATAGTACGTGTTGTTTTTCATCAAAATCAGAAAAGTATTGACTAAGTTTCTTCCTAATTGGCCATATTCGAGAACTTTATCCAAAAATCATTTTAGAGTCCCATTTCCATCGTACATGCTGAATTTCATCAACATCGGATAAGAAATGGCCAAGTTCCGTCCTAAATGGCCAAATACCAGAACTTTATCCAAAAATCATTTTAGAATCCCATTTCCATCGTACATGCTGAATTTCATCAAAATCGGATAAGAAATGGCCAAGTTCCTTCCTAATTGGCCATATTCCAGAACTTTATCTAAAAATAATTTTAGAATCACATTTCCATTCCGCATACCAAATTTCACTAAAATAGGTTCAGGAATATCCAAGTTCTTTCCTAGTTGGCCATATTCCAGAACTTCACCCAAAAATCATTTTAGAATCCCATTTCCATTGTACATGCTGAATTTCATCAAAATCGGATAAGAAATGGCTAAGTTCCTTCCAAGTTGGCCATTTTCCAGAACTTCATCCAAAAATCATTTTAGAATCCTATTTCAATCACGCATACCAAATTTCATTAAAATTGGTTTAGAAATAGCCTAGTTCCATAATAATTGGTCATATTGCAGAACATTTTTTTAAATTTTCTGTCGTTTCTTATGGACGAGTATTACAAAAAATGGCGGTGCTTCCCCCGCCTCCGCAAGCGATGCGTCACAGTCCTCACTCAACGTAACAAATTCTTTGATCCTTTATCTATCGAGTGGTGTAATTAAATTTTGGATGTAGATGATAGATATTTGGCTGAAGCATAAAATCGTATACCCATTATTAGGGTTATCATCAGTTTCTTGAATTACCCCCCCCCCCCCCCCATATATATATGAAAATAAAGACGTATTCACGTCAAAAGAAGGTTTTTGTAAATCCTTCAACCACAATGTTCCTTTTCTTTTCAACTATGTTCCCGATGGCATTGCTTTGTCTAAGAATTAAAGTATTTTTTTCAAATAAGTTGAGGCAATGGCTTCAAAATATTAATTTAACCCGTGATGTATTTGGCGTTTTAAATATTTAAATTTTTTATAAACGTATGGTGAATAACTATCTATTTATTGCATTAGTGGTAATTTTGCTTTTAATATGACACATTTTTTGCTAATTTTTGAATCTCATTCCAAAAAGCCCCTACAAAATTTCGAGAGTAAAAATATTTTTTACAAGCAAGACTTTATTTTGAATCTTGTAACTTGGGTCCCGGTCGATACGGCATATTTCATTACGGAATATGAAAAAATGGCATATTTCAAAATGGCATATTTCTAAACGGCATATGGTACACTACGGCATATGATACACTGTGGCATATTTCAAAACGGCATATTTCAAATCGACATATGGTACACTACGGCATAAAGTACACTACGGCATATTTCAAAATAGCATATTTCAAAACGGCATATGGTACACTACGGCATATGGTACACTATGGCATATTTTAAAGCGACATATGGTACGTAACGGCATAGCGTTGGCCACGTCTTACTACTTTTCAAAGTACTGTTTCTGAAATTTTTTCTCCAAAATCTTGTCACCAAAAACTTGTTTCCTTTTTTATATGGATAATAGTTATTTATAGCACTAGTGAGCAAAACGAGGTATTATCCACAAGGGATAAGTTTGTCCCACGAGGCGATAGCCGAGTAAAAATTCATATTATGAGTTTTTTATGAGCTATTCGAAATTGCTTGTTCTCATTCCATTAATTTACATCCTACAAGAATTATTTCAGATTTCGAACTAGCTTCAGTTTCTGCACTAAAAAATTTCCTGCCGGATGTAATTTTTAAGGGTTGTTTATTTCATTTTACCCAAATTATTTGGGAATCATCAATAGATGAATTTGGCAAAGAACAAATATTTATTAAAAATCGAATCGACAAAATGAGATCTGGTGAACAATTATTTCCAAATAAAATATCTAGAAAAAGAAAAAAAGCTTAAATATATCACGATAAATCGACGGCCTAAAGAGGAAATGTCTTCCCTTAAGGGCATCACAAATAATATATCTCTTTATAGATTTGTAGCACTAATCCATTAAATTTAGTTTAATTTTTATTATATTTTTTCAAACATAGCTCAAGAAGAGAAACTAACTTGTGAAATTATAATTTTAAATAAAATGTGTGTATGCAAATTAATTATTAAAATTTGTTTTTTATTAATTGAATCTGAACCTTTATCTTAATGTGCATAAATGCCTGCTCATTTGAAAAATTAACTTAAAATAAGGGACTTAGAAAAACTGGGTTGGGTATGTAATCTTGCATTACAAAATATTGCAATTACAAAATGTTGCATAACAATTTCCCCTACAATTTTTTTCTCTATTAAATATGAGGAAATAGTTATTTACGTCACAAGGGAGGTAAATGAGTTGTTACAGTACGAGTTCGACGTTTATGCTCCTTCGTCGCCTCGTCCAGAATTTTGAACGAGTACTGTAACGATCATTTAACGTACGTGTAACATACAACGTTTTATTTCCTACTATATGGGACATTAATTCGATTTTTTCATTTAAAATTAAATTTTAAAGTAAAAACATCAGTTTGAAATTTAGAGAAAATCAATCCAAATGATTTACAAATTATCAAGTTACCCTAGTTAGTTTTTTTTTTGGTTTTACAGTCTACTCTACTGTAATAGCTCGTTTTCCGGGCACTTTTGTTCTCTGACGTAATGATTCAGTTCCCGGACTGAAATCAATCACGTAAACATTGATTTTCGGTATAGTCTGAAATAAATAAATTGAAGAAAAATGACATCGACTAATTTAACTTAGAATTGTAGAGGCTAACGGCTTCGGTAACACTCATGGGCACGCGGAAGGTCGCTGCGCTCCCCCCCCGCCTAACCCTCAGAGGGGCTTTAGATTTGAACTTCGGGGGACGTAGGAGCCGGGATCAGCAAATATGTCGCACTGTGTACCGCAAGTAGGAGTGGATTATATAGAATCTATTAATGACATCTACTAAAAAGCAAAATAATTGCACTATTTTCTTATGCAAGATTGTGTAATTGTAAGATTTTGTAGTTGCAACATTTTGTAATTGCAACATTTTGTAGTTGCAAGATTAATAAAAAAAACAATATTTTGTTAATGCAATATTTTATATTGATCCCAGAAAAACTATTTCACTAAATATTCATTATTTCACTATAAAATAATCAAAATAATTATTTCGGAAAACAAAATTTTGGTAAACTATTTTTTATACGGTAAGAATTCAAAAAACAAGATTGAACGGCAAAACAAGATTTTGTCTTGCAGGCAAATACCCCGATCCCAATGGTATATGGTACGATAGGGTATAAGGTACACTACTGCATGCATGTATGATTTGATAAATTTTAAATTTAAAACGTTTAATATTTTTTTAATTTCTAAACCTGTATTTATCAAAATGTATCCATTTGAATTACAACGAAATTCTATTAAGCGACAGAATTTTTTTTTAATTAAAGAAAAATTCTAATAGGTGAAGGAAAATTTAAGTAAATAAAGGATATTTCTACTAATTGAAGGAAAATTCTGTTAAGTGAAGGTTTAAAGGAAAATGCGTTTAATTTGGTTTAATGAAGGAAAATTCTATTAAGAGAACGAATTTCGAAATAATCAGTTAAGAAATAGCCACGTTGCAGATTAATTTAACTTATTCCAGAACTTCATCTACAAATCATTTTAAGATACCATTTCCATCGCACTTGTCGAATTTTATAATAATCGGAAAGGTGAAGGAAAATTTAAGTAAATAAAGGATAATTCTACTAATTGAAGGATAATTCTGTTAGGTAAAGGTTTAAAGGAAAATCTGTTAAGTAAAGGAAAATTCTATTAAGAGAATGGATTTCAGCATAATCGATAAAAAAATAATCAAGCCTCAACCTAAGGCTGCGGCCAGAGTGCGCGCGATAAGCGATGCGAGGCGAGAAGCGATGCTATTTCGCGCGAGCCACGAAGCGAGTGCTGTCCAAAGTGGATGCGATAGAAGCGATTTATAAAGTTGAATAAAACTTTTTTAATATGAAAATATTTTGAATTTCTGTGCCTTGTATTTGTATTTTAATTATTAAATATTTTTCTATCATCATTATAGAAAGATTTGTTTTTAATTTACAAAATATTAACTTCAAATTCAAATATTTATTAATTTTTTATTTAATTATCTATTACATATTAATAATATTACTGTTATTAATATTTATTATTATTAGTGAAACTTCTCTAAAACTTTTAAAATAATAAAAAAATAAAAAATAATGCACACAATTATAGATCAGCATGCAAATTTACATAAAATCGCGCGAGAACGAGCGACAAAACTCAACATGTTCAGTTTTATCGCTTCTAGCTTTGAAACTCGCATTCACTCGCATCTCGCATCGCTTTAACTACGGACAGTTCTATTTAAATATATGTGTGCAGTTTTGTCGCAAGTGGTCGCTTCTCGCATCGCTTGTCGCCTCGCATCGCTTATCGCGCGCACTCTGGCCGCAGCCTAATTGACAACATTCTAGAGTTTTATCACAGAGAATTAAGAAGAAAATTCTCTTTGGTTTCACCAAAAGAAGTATGCAGTTTTAGTGTTTGTTTAAGGTGAGACTTGTAAATAGTGCTAACTCTATTTATTTAGTTTCGATTCAAAACAAGGCTTTATTAGAGTTGCTATTTTTGGCATTACTTCGCAAATTTTCAACTAGTATTGTTTTGACGTGAATACGTCTTTATTTTCATATATACATATGGGGGGTAATTCAAAAACTGATGATAACCCTAATAATGGGTATACGATTTTATGCTGCAGCCAAATATCTATCATCTACATCCAAAATTTAATTACACCACTCGATAGATAAAGGATCAAAGAATTTGTTACGTTGAGTGAGGACTGTGACGCATCGCTTGCGGAGGCGGGGGAAGCACCCCCATTTTTTGTAATACTCGTCCATAAGAAACGACAGAAAATTTAAAAAAAAATTCTGCAATATGACCAATTATTATGGAACTTGGCTATTTCTTAACCGATTTTAATGAAATTTGGTATGCGTGATGGAAATAGGATTCTAAAATGATTTTTGGATGAAGTTTTGGAAAATGGCCAACTAGGAAGGAACTTAGCCATTTCTTATCCGATTTTGATGAAATTCAGCATGTACAATGGAAATGGGATTCTAAAATGATTTTTGGGTGAAGTTCTGGAATATGGCCAACTAGGAAGGAACTTGGATATTCCTGAACCTATTTTAGTGAAATTTGGTATGCGGAATGGAAATGTGATTCTAAAATTATTTTTAGATAAAGTTCTGGAATATGGCCAATTAGGAAGGAACTTGGCCATTTCTTATCCGATTTTGATGAAATTCAGCATGTACGATGGAAATGGGATTGTAAAATGATTTTTGGATAAAGTTCTGGAATAAAGCCAATTGGGAAGGAACTTGGCCATTTCTTATCCGATTTTGATGAAATTCAGCATGTACGATGGAAATGGGATTCTAAAATGATTTTTGGATAAAGTTCTCGAATATGGCCAATTAGGAAGGAACTTAGTCAATACTTTTCTGATTTTGATGAAAAACAGCACGTACTATGGAAATAGGATTCTAAAATGATTTTTGGATAAAGTTCTGGAATATGGCCAACTAGGGTGGAACTTTGCCATTTCTTATCCGATTTTGATGAAATTCAGCATGTACGATGGAAATGGGATTCTAAAATGATTTTTAGATAAAGTTGTGCAATATGGCGGCGTATTATGAAAGAACTTGCCATTCTGACGTGAATACGTCTTTAAATTTCCTTTCTTAGTGGGAGGCAACTCAGAAAACTGATGATAACAAAATCGGGGGATATAATTTGATGCTGCAGCTACATATCTATCATCTACATCCAAAATTTAATTACACTACTGGATAGCTAAAGGATCAAAGAATTCGTTACGTTGAGTGAGGACTGTGACGCATCGGTTAGGGTGGAGGGGAAGTACCGCCATCGAACCGGATCTCACTACATCAATCATGATGGTCGGAGACTTTAATGTTATTGTCTCGCAAAACAGCTCGTTGACCGACTTGACGTTGTTAATGACGTTTGTAAATTATATTTCCCTAAGTATGATGGACAACTAATTATTAATTTTGAGTAAATCTATGAACATTTGGTTCTGGTTGGAGATAGTTTTTCTATGGTATGGCAGGAGCCTGTCTTAGAACAATTTTGCCTGTTTTGAATAAATGCATTCCATGTTGAGGAAGCTCAAGTAAATGTTTGTACTTATGGACATTTACTTCTTTCATTTTTTGTGAAATTAAATAAATCGTATGATTTCTCCGAATCTTTTTATACTCATTGGATTTTTGGAAAAATAAGGTTCCCATTTTATGATTACAAATATGATAATTTTATATTTTCGAATATAAAATTCTATAAAAGCATATAATTCTCCAATACTAAGTATCCAATTATTAACTAAAGCATTTTGTGCTTCTCTTTCCGTTCAACTTTTAATGTGCTGTATCATTCGATTGTCAGTTAATAATTTAAACGCGGTTCTAACTTCACCCGACATAATGTTCTAATTAGCATAGCCAGTTGGACATTATGTAACATTGAACATATGCCGTGAAGGCGTTCTACCTTTTTGAATGTTTTCCTACTAATAAGCAACGTTGGTTTCGATAACATTTTCAGATACTATTTCATGCATTCACTTGATCGCTTTCTACAAATAGAGGAATAGACAGGAATTTCATCTTCACTTTTTCAGTCAGATATTTGCAAAGTGTTACAGAAGCGGCTTGAGGAAGGTGTTCACAATTGAATAATGCTACAATCGTTAAAATGTAGATATTTGACCAAAAACACCTCACGAGGAAGCTCGAATTATTGCTAGAAACCAAAAAACTATACCAGTTATGGTTTGGGCTAAATTTACCTCTGTGGGGAAATATACCACCCTATTAAGTCAATGATGGGATCAAATGAACCAAGAAATGTATCGCGTGAAATTCCTGAGCAAGTAGTTCTCCCCTTTTAAGTGTTATCCAAACAATGATTGGATCTTCAAACAAGATTCTGAACCGGCTCACAAAGCGATATTAACTCAACAATTATTTCGAGACAAATTTCCGGAATTTATTGATGTTATGCCACCGCATTCTCTGGATTTAGAGACTAAAACCTACGCCACAACACATCAACAATTATAGTCATTACGTGCTGCCAAACGTTTAAATATATTGATGCTCTTAGAATTTGAACATTTTTAATTTACTTCGGTCTAAAAAGATTATAAAGTATTGAAATCCTGAAAAATGTGGTTGGTACAACACCACTTTTCTCGACGTTTTGAAAGTCCCTGAGTCTGAAGAAGGAACAACAAAAAAATGTACGTCCGTCTGTCTGTACTCATGACAGCATGACTGATCCGAGTTTGAATTTTGTATCGCCAATCTGTTTCTATGATCAAGGCTTAGATTTAAAAAACTTTTGGAGACTGTACGTCAAGAGGGTGGGCCATACGAATTTACTCAAAACACCTGGTTTATATATAAATTTACGATTTTTTTATATGTATATGCTGGCTTGAGGATTGAGTTTGGCGTAGAGTTTGCGGTTAAGTTGAGAGTCAAGTTGGGTTCCATTTGCGGGTTGAATTACGACTGAGTTAAGGTTGGATTAGGGTTTAGTGAGCAGTTAAACCGAGGATTTTTGATTTTTTTTATAAAAATTTCATTGGAATTCTATATCTTATCCGATTTTGATGAAATACAATATTTCCAATGGAAATGGGATTCTCAGATTATTTTTAGATGATGTTCTGGAATACGGCCAAGTAGGACGTAACTTGCCTATTTCACAATCGATTATTATAAAATTTGACATGTGCGTTGAAAATGGGATTCTAACATGTTTTACGGATGAAGTTCTAGAATATTGCCAAGTATGATGGAACTTGCCAACCGATGTTGTGTCCCAACCGATTATGATGAAATTCGGCGTGTACGTTTGAAATGGGATCCTGAAATGATTATTGGATAAAATTTCGGAATATGGCGAAGTATGATGAAACTTGCCTATTTCACAACTCGATTATTATGAATTTTGACACAAGTTTTGGAAAAGGGATTCTAAAATGTTTTTTTTAAGTAGTTCTGGAATATATCCAAGTATGATAGAACTTGCCTATTTCTTAGTAGATTATGATGAAATTCAACGTGAAATGGGGGATCTGAAAATGTTTATTGAAAGAAGTTCTGGAATATAGTTAATAGAGGTGGAATTTGGCTACTTCTTAACCGGTATTAGTGAAAATGACATTATAAAATAATTGTTGGATAAAGTTCTGGAATATGGCCAAGTATGATAGAACTTCCCTATTTCTTAACCGATTTAGAGGAAATTCGACAAATGGGCTGGAAACTGCATTCTTAAATGATTTTAAGATTAAATTCTGGAATATGGGCAATAAGGATGTACCTTATCTATATTGAACCGATTATGATGAATTTTGACGTTTCCAACTAATAGAAGGAAATGTGACACAAAAATTATTTTTGGATGAGGTTGTGAGGATAATGTCAATATGGCTTTTAAATTATATTGTCTGATGTGGTTTCTGTAAATCATACAGCTATTAAAGTTTCTTTGAGTTTTTTTAAACGTCTATTTCAATTGCTGAACGATCGAGATTATCTTCGAAATAATATCCAAGTTCGCCTACAAACTTTTCTCGCCAATCCTTCGCTTTAAACGTTGGGGTATATTTCGTGAGTATTTTGGCTATGCTTAAAAAGTGAAGTATGTGGCGGACACGCGCTGAAGAATTAAAACTACTAACGGTTTGTGTAGAGTCTCGGAATTAGCAATATTATTTTAGAATCACCTTTTCATCGCAAATCTTGAATCTCATCAAAATCAGATAAGTAGTGGAAAAGTTCCTTCCTCATAGACCATATTCCAGAATTTCATCCAAAAATAATTTTAGAATCCCATTTCCAACGCACATGCCAAATTTCGTAATAATCGGTTGAGAAATAGGCAGGTTTAATCCCTCTTGGTTATATTAAGTTTATCCAAAAATTATTTTAGGATTCCATTTCTATCGCGGATGTAAAGTTTCACTAAAATCCGTTATGAAACTTTACACAAATATTGTTTTTGATGGTTGAGCTGAAGACTAACCTTGGAAATGCAAATTGGGATTGATTTGGGAGTAGACTCAATTTTGAAGACCAAAGTTCAGCCCTTTATATTTTTCTATTAAATTCTCGTGTTATTCTCGTACAAGTCCTTAACATTTTTAAATGATTTGGTTCAAATTCTCTATAGAAATATGAAATTTAATCAGTTTCCGTATTTTATTGTCACCTGGTACTTTTTCACAGAAGCAAACGTATAAATTTAAGTAAAAATAATAGAGAATTTGGCTCATGCTTAAGTTTAATTACGAAATTACTAATTTCGTTATTTTGAAAAACTTGGTACACAAAGGCATATGTTAAGTCTATCATTGAAATTAAAGTGTTTAAAGAGAATATTAATCATAAATTTCTAAAATAATTTTACATAACGATAATAACAATTTAACACAAACTGTACAAATCCATTATTTTGAACATAAATTGAAATTATGGAATATTCTTAGAATTTCCAGAAAAAAAATAAATTTCTTTTTTCAAAATTTTAAGAATTTCTCGAACTTCCCTAGAACGTTTTAAACATTCAGTACATTTGCGACCTTTAGAATTATCCAAGTTTTAAGAGATATTGTGAATGTTTTGGAAAATTTGTACGCATTATAAAATAATTGGAACATTTAATATCTTGATAATCGAAGTATCCAATTTATTAGCGCTTATTTAGCTCTTATTACGCAGTTGGCCCAGATAGCATGTCTTCAGACACACCTCGTACCTAGTTGCATCGTTGGCAACAAGCAAGATGCTTCATTGTCAATTTTTAATTTTATAAGGCAACGGAACGTTAGAAATAGAGTTACATAAGCAGTAACTTTGCAGAAGCTCATTAGGATTATTGTAACAGTAGATCATCTAAAAGTTGGTCTTGTCTGGTGTTGAATGCATATTTCGATAATCAAAAATGACCAACAAGTGGTCTAGATTTTACAATCCTTATTCACTGATGAATTTATTTACCCATTGTTCCAAGATTATTCACTCAGTATTTCCTCATTGTTCACAGTGAATGAAGATTTCGTTAATTAATCAGTGATTATTCACAGATTATATTTACCCATTATTCATCATCATTAATCACCAATAATTTTTTCCTATTCACTGATTATGCGCCAATAAGTCACTTATTATTCACTTAATATTTACGTATGAACGATAAACACACTCATTTGCTTATTATCACACATTATTATTTTTATTATTCATTGAAGAAGAGCAATGAGTAATGAGGGATGAATAACCAGTTATTAATGAGCAAAATGTGTGAATAATGGATTAATAATTAACGAATTCTTTTTTTCTTCATTCATCAGGGGATAACGGTGAGTTAGGAGTGAGTAGTAAGTCCACAATGACTGAATAATTAGAGATTAACCTGTGAATAATCAGTGAATAATAACTGAACAAAGAGTGAATAATCGTTCACCATTCGCTTTGTTTTTTACTGGTAACTCCCCTTTTTATATGAATGATTTGACTCGCATAGGCTTGCTTCTTCAGATTTTCATATTCGGTATTTAAAATGTCACCCTATTATGGACCGAAAATAATCGGAGAATTCCAAACCGATTTTTCCAAAGGCACGTGTCAGGCTAGCGAATTGTGAAATTTTGTGTATACACATTTGTATTTTCTGTGATAATTAATTATATAAATATTCGAAATATTCAAAATAGAAGTAGCACAAGTGGCTCAAGATCAGTAGATAAATTTTTCACTTTAAATTTTAGTTTAATCAATTCATTCGACGAGGAAAATAAAATAAAAATGTATTCCCGCAGACACTTTTTTTAATGAAAGTAGTTTCTAAGCAAATCAGAAATCTAATAATCCCCATCCAGCAAAAGAATAATTAAACTTAGCCAAAATTGAAAGATTTGATTTTTTTTTGCCAAAAATTTCTGAAAAAATTAGTTCCGTCAAGAAATGAAGTATTGAAATAGTCCCCAAGATGACGGTGATAATAAATAGCAAAATATGGAAATGAAGTTTGAACAAAATGGCAATAGCAAAAATTAAGCTTTCGATAATTTTCTTATAGCCTATTGGATCTATTCCATTTGTGTGATCGGTTCAACTCTATGTTCCGTCGAGAAGAGTCCATAAGAATGAAAAACAAAAACGTTTCTCACCCCAATTTTAATCTTATCATTCTACTAACCGAAACCAATTGTGTATGTGTTTTATCTCACAGTCGGTACACTCCCAGTAGTAGAGCTTGAGCCCAATAGGCTTCGAATAACAAATTATTATCATATTCGCAGCAAGTGAAAATAACTTGAAATTGTTTCTTTTACAACCAAATTTTGATGCATGATAGCTCTAAATCGCTTTCGTGACTGATTATCAAAAAAACAGTAGCTAATATACAAGAGAGCTGCATACACCTGCCTAGAGTATTAGGTCTCTAACAACTTGTTCTCAATGAATCGAATAGTTTTCGAATGCCTCTACAGTATAAGATCCTCTCCGTAATTACTCATGTATGTTCTGGTGTATTGCTATGATACAATTGCTATGGTTTATGATACAAATTAACTCTTCTTGGAATTAATTAAATGCTTGTACATTTTGAAGTATAAAGCTTTTATCATTAATTTCTTAAGTTTTAAAATACTTTTTTAGGGGTAATGGTTAAAACATATGCGAAAATCATATGCAAAACAAAAAGTTTTGATAGCCTCTCTATTTATAAGAAAATTAAACTTTCTGCATATTAGAAGCTCAAAATCACGCACGGCAACCTAAATATAAAAGCAATTTAAATAAATAAAATAACATGTAGCATATTTTGATATGAAAGCAATTTTTCTGTTTTCATTCGGTGCTTTCAAATATCCAATCTAATTTCATATATGTGTTCTCGGTTACCATGAGAGCTTTTGTAATTTTTTTTTGTACCCATTTTATTTTCCGACGATTATTATACTTGGTTTTATCCAAATTGAAATAAGAGACAAAATCTATTTTCGATTCATTCCTAAAAAAACCGAATATATGAAAAAACAACAACTTTTGACTTTGGTTATTGTTAAGTTTTTTTTATTTTTTATTAAAACTATCATCATTATGTGTATTTCGTATCTGTAGAAACCCCAAAACAAAAAAAAAAATCTAAAACTTATTTTTAACTAGACGGGAACATGATAACAAAAAAAAAACTTCTTCCTTTTTTTAAAACTTTCTTTTTTGCCAGTTTTGATGTAAGTTACATTTTTTACACATCTCTACATAATATATAATATAATGGAAAGAGGGTAAAAGTTCCATCAAAATAAAAAAAGGAAAACTCGGAAAAAATTTTCACACCTTTTATATACATCAAACACGTACACATTATATTTCGCAGTAGATAAGAGCATACCTATATACATTCATAATTGATTTGGTTTCATGTTTTCTTTCTTTTCATATAATCAACTAACAACGATGATGACGATGACGACAACGCTAAAAAAGGTGACAACACAGCAGCTATATCAAGAAGAAAAACATCATCCGCAAAATGTTTAACAACATTTTTTTCATTTAAGTTAATATTTTTCCCATGTGTCCTACTAAATTTATTTACATACAGGTAGGTTGATTTCATAAAATAAAAAAATATGTATATTATGTATATAATACATACTTTGTCGTGTGCTTTTATTTTAATAACACAAAAGGTACTACATACAGCATAAAAAAATAAAAAAATTGTTATGGTTTTATTCTATTTTATGTATGTGATATGTACGGGTACATGTTATGTACAACACTTGTGTGGTTAACAACACATAAACTGGATAAAATATTATTTGTCTTATGTACATTCTCAAATAAATAATTCAACATTTTATTTGATTGAAATACAATTATCAACATTGGTTTTTTTGGAAACCTATTTAAATATACAGACGTTTCAAGTAATAAATGGCGGTCTTTTTGCATAGGTGAGCATATACAAACATAGGAATCATTTATACAAATTGTGTTTTAATTTTGTCAAACTTTGCCGAAACAAAATTAGAAAATTGCTTTTTTTAAAATTGGATTGAGTTCAGCTTTTCTATACACATTTTTTGAACTAATAATCGAACTTTTAAAAACAACCATAACCACTGTATATTTTTTGAAAACAAAGCATTATTAATTGAAAATACCTACAACTGTTATTATTTAATATTGAAAGCGACACTTTCAGTTTTATTAAATGATCATTTTAACATAAAGTAAACTTTTAATTCTTGGGAGTTATGCCAGAAGTCGATTGTTTTTATTAGGTATACTTTTGAGGAAAATACCAAAATTGAGTTTGAATTACCCAAATATCTGAATTAGCTAGTTATTATCCGCATTCCTTGATACATAGTGATCCGGATCAGGTCAAAGTATAATTGAATCGTTTAGTATTGAAAGGGATAATATCCACTTGTTGTCAAAATTAGTATTATGACGGTTTTGTATCACAGACATATGTTTTATGACAAGGCGACAATACCATATGGTTAATGGTACGGCACCTACCTTGCAAAAAAGAATCATTTATTTTAGAAAGGGCACATGTCAAGGACATGTGCCCTTTTAATACTAAAGTAATATTTAAAAAGATGAAACGTGAAAAAGAGAGAGTTGATCATTGGCTATGTAACGATTATTGGTTACTCTCTTGTTCTTAAATATTTTAAAAAAAAAGTAAAATGGAAAATTAAATGGAATAAGTCAATGTTTTGTTGAAACAAGATAATGAAAGAATATGCGATTTTGAATTTTCTTATTTTTTGCACAAGTGTTAGGGATTCATTTTTTTTTTGTTTTGACAATCAATTCTTTACCGTTAGAATTAGCTTGATTTTTGAAAAATTGACTTGTTCCACTTGAATTGCCTTCTACTTTGACAATGTTTTTTCTTTTTACGTGGACTGTATTTTCACTAAATTCCCACAATCTTCTCTGTTTTAACCCTTTTTCTTGTTTTTTAATAAAAATTCGTCTGTTCAACGTAACGATTCAAAACGCACCTTTTATTTTCCGATGCCTCCTAGACAAGTTTATTTCAACCCATGCCTACTAGACACAATCCCCGCTTTGGAAAGGTTAAGCCTTTACCAACTATTGATTCAAATTTTATACACAAACTTAAACTACTTAACAAGTATCGATGCAAACCAAATTGTTTTTTTTTAACTGTCTATTACTATTTTAGTCATTCAATTGACTGGTAATTTACACACCTTCGTTATGGCTCTCTCCACTGTGCCATTTGGTGTTCTGAGTACTACCACTCGAATTCTGCTGTCGCGTCCTGGTATTGTCTTTTCCACTCGACCCATTAGCCATTTTTAGCTTGGTATATTGTCTTCATGAATTAAGACAAGGTCATCTATTTTTAAATGTTCACGTTCGAACTTCCATTTGGTTTTTTGTTGTAAAGTGTGCAAATATTCTCTGGAAAACCTTTTCCAGAAATGCTGCACCAACTGAGTTTTTTGTTTCCAATACGCTAGCCTATTACTTGATAAATTTGTGACATCCACCTCTAAAATTGTATTAATTGGACCCCCTGTTGTGAAATGCCAGGTGTTAGTGGCTCTAGATCGCGTGGATCACTAGAAAGTGATGAAAGAGGGCGAGAATTAAGAATTCCCTCTATCTCTATAGCCAATGTTGTTAACTGCTCCAAGGTCAATACTTGCACTCCAACTACTTTTTTCATGTGAGATTTAAGCATCCGAACTGCTGCCTCCCAGAGGCCTCCGAAGTGTGGCGATCTAGGCGGAACGTATTTCCACGTGATGCCTTTATTTGAATAAAATGCTTGCAAGTCTATGTTTGATCCACGAACTAAATTTTCCATCTCTTTGACTTCTCTGTTGGCGCCCACGAAGTTTCCGGCGTTATCACTATAAATGATTGCACTTCGTCCTCGTTTTGAAAAAAATCGTTTCAAACATTCGATGAAAGATTTACTCGTTGCGTCCTCGACCAGTTCCAAATGGACGGCCTTACTGACGAAGCAAACGAATATGCAAATATAAACTTTGTTTTGCGTATCTTTTCACTGTCCTTTAAATTTGACCAAAAAAGGACCACAAAAATCAACTCCGACTATATTAAATGGTCTGGCAGCATTCAAACGATCTGGAGGCAACGATGCCATGATTTGTTCCTCTACCTTTGGTTTGAACTTGAAACAAGGGACAACGCCTAACTGCATCCTTGCCATTCACTATCCAGTACTTCTGGCGCACAGCTGCCAAAGTACACTGAACCCCAGCATGTAAATTTTTTATGTGCTCATGTCGAATAATCAAATATGTCAGACCATGATCTTTCGGCAAAATCAATTGATGCTTTTGATCATAATCCAAATTGCTGTTCTCCAACCTTCCTCCTACTCTAAGCATCCCTTCTCCATCAACAAATGCCGAAAGACTAATCAATTTACTATTTTCCGGCAACGGTTTATTGTTTAACAACATTCTAATCTCACCTCTAAAATTACCCTTCTGAACCGTCCGAATGACTGACAATAACGCGGCCTCCAACTCACAAGCCTCCAAGCCACCAGTGCAAATAGTCTTCTTTCTAATTTTTCTGTTTATGAAATGAAAACAGTAAGATACAACGCGCTTGAGTCTCACCAACGAACAAAACTTTTCAATGTTAAAAATATCTATGACTCTTACAGAAATAAAAGATGACTGTTCATTTTTCAATTCAGGTAACTCCTGACAGTTTGCAATATTTATTTTAATAACTGGCCACTTTGACTCATCATCCTCTAAAAACAAGGGACCGTGCCACCAAACATCCAAAAGACCAATCTCATGAGGTAAAACTCCTCTAGACACCAAGTCTGCAGGATTTGATTTCCCAGCGATGTGTCTGAATCTCATATGTTTACTACCATCCAAAATCTCGCTAACCCTATTGGCCACATATGTTTTTAAATTGTGGGGTGGGATCTTTAACCAGGACAAGGCAATAGTCGAATCAGACCACAAAACAATCTTTCCAACATTTATCTTGAGAGACGCCACTGTATTCTTAACTAACTTGACAAGGAGCAATATTGCAGTCAATTCTAACCTCGGCAAAGAGATCACTTTTAAAGGAGCTACTAGACTTACTACATAGGAGATTTATACCTATACTACCATCACTTTTTTTGCAACGAAGATATACACAGGCGCCATACGCTTTTTGCGACGCGTGACTAAACCGTGTACTTCTATATCACTAACATTTTCTGGAATGACACATCGGTTCAATCTGAAACTATTCAAACATTCCAAACTATCTCTAAAATTAATCCAATCTGCCTTTAAGTTCTCGGGTATGTTAGCATTTTTCGCACTTAAAATTACTGGCCCCAATAGTCCTAATGGATCAAACAATCTACTAATATCAGGCAATACCGATCTTTTCGTAATTCTATTACTATCATCCAATGGCTGAACCAAAAATGTGAATTCATCGCAAAAGGGTGACCAGCGTAACCCCAAAGTTTTAATTGTATCGTTGACATCCAATTCATTGGGATCTCCTCGATTTTCCATTGGAATATGATTTAATAATTCCTTAGAATTTGAATCACACTTTCTTAATCTCATCCCTGCTGATGAAAACATTTTAGTTAATTCGTCATACATTGAAATACCTTCCTCTAGTGTTTGACAACCCGAAAGTAAATCGTCGACATAAAAATCAGTCCTTGAAATATTTGACGCTATTGGGAAATTTACTGATTCATCTACAGCTAACTGTTGGATAACACGAGTTGATAAGTAAGGAGCAGATGCCGTTCCATAAGTTACGGTCTGCAACTCATAAATCCTCAACTCATCACTGGAACTTTCTCGCCAATAAATCCTATGAAACCTTGTATGAGATTGCTCGAACTTCACCATCCTGTACATTTTTTCGATATCACTTGAGAAGCAATAGCAAGCTTCCAGAATCTCAACACAATTGAAAATAAATCCTCCTGAACTACGGGACCTACCATTAACAAATCGTTCAACGAATATTGAGACGAAAACCTCGCCGAAGCATCAAAAACAACTCGACACATAGTTGTGGAACTACCAGGACGTAATACAGCCAAATGAGGTATAAAGTAACCGGACCATCATCCACTTCAGTACAAAGCCTCATATGTCCCATTGACTCATATTCTCTCATGAACTCAATATACTGCATTTTCAATTCCAAATTTTTATTTAATCTTCTCTCCAAAACCATGAATCTATGAAAAGCCATATCAGAAGAATTACCCAACAAGCTACTATCCATTTTAAAAGGTAGTTGTACGATAAATCTACCGGCTCTATCTCTCTTGTGAGTGTCACCAAAATGCTGCTCACATGCTAATTCCTCAGCTGTACGAATTTTATTCTTATTCAACCCAGTATCCGTTGTTTTCGGTTCTGATGACAAAAAGAAATTCTGGTTGTCTGAACTACTTTCCAACTTTCCACCAATTACCCAACCAAAGCTCGTATTACGAAACACTGGGAGCTCCTTTGACAATTCTAAACGACCATCTTTCAAAATTTCCCAAAATACTTCACTTCCTAATAATATATCTACAGGTCCAGATATGTTGAAATCTGGGTCGGCCAATACTAAATTAGATGGAACGGAGCATCTGGAAACATTGATATACTGATAGGGCAATCCATTGCTGATTTCAGATGCTACCAGGAATCTCAAATTCTTACAATAATTATCAACGCGAGAATGAATTGATGCTTCTACTCTATTACAAACATCAGTTTTTGTACCATTAATACCACATACAGTGTTATTATCCTTTTCGACTTTAATTCCCAATTTTTTGACCAAGTCCATAGATATAAAATTGTTATGGGAGGCTGAATCCAAGAGAGCTCTACATTGAATATACTTCTGATTAGAATCTTTTATCAGAATCATAGCAGTGGTTAAAACGACTTGTTTGTGCACAATTTCTTTGCACAAATATGTAGAACTATTTTGAGCAGAATCAGCCTTTGTACTATCGACATCTCTATTATTATCCGTACTACAACTAGGGTATTTTTTATTTATTTCGTTTGCTGTTTTGTGATTTCGCCTATCCATTCTCATGTGAAGTAATGTGTGATGTTTATAACCACAAATTTCACATTTTTTTGCTTGACAATTTCTAACTAAGTGACTGTCGCTCAAACAATTCAAACATCTACCTAAATATCTTATTTTTCCATACCTTTCCTCAGGACGTAAATTCATAAACTGAACACAATTTTCTAAAGAATGACTGCCACTACACATCGAACAAACCATTTTTGTATTTACTTCATTTGGCCTTGACACAGACACGAAAGTTTTAGAAGATTTAGACATTTGTCCTTGATCCACCATATTTTGTTTAGGTCTATTGGAACGACGATTATTTTCCACTACATTCAAAGCCCTACAACGGGATTGCAAAATTTCAGAAAGTTCCTTCCAAGTAGGGAGCCTTTTTTTATCAAGTTGGGATTCCCAGGCCTTTCGAACATCATCATCTAACCTATAAGTAACAATATGAACTATCATCATATCCAACTGATCAACATTCTGCTTTAGTTTTTGTAATGCACGCAAAGTGACTATTTCACGATCCGTGCGATCAATCAGATTTTGTATGTCTGTGCCAGATGATTTATTGACGTACTGTAATTTAAATAATTCACTAATGTGTTTCTCTACCAACGCATGGGTATCATCGAATCTATCTATCAAAGCCTTCCAAGCGATATCAAAGCCATCATCAGAAAAATCAATAATCTCTTTGGTCTTTCCAAGCAGTGATGATCGAATCGACACTGCAAAACTCCTTGGAATCCCCGGCAATTAAATTGAACACCTCTTTGTTGATCTGGAAGCAATTATCATTTAACGAGCAAACAATTGCTCGTACTGAATACTGATCTATATTACCGGGATCCAAAGAATCATCAAAAATATAGTGAACAATTGAGTTTTGTTCACATATAAAACTGGTGGGAATTTTAATCATGTTTTGTCCATGAGTACATTTCAGTGTTCCATTTTGGAAAATTCTCGTTCATTGACATCAGCACCCATATTTTTACTTAAATAAAGTTTGAAGAGTTCCAAATTCTGCTTGTCTCAATGCACGATTCCAGGATTTGAACTTTACTTGCCAATGGCACCACTGGTAAGACTTGTCTGAAATCTCCACCGAAAAGTATTACTTTTCCATCCACCCTAATGCCGCTATTCCAGTCCAGGCAGCTGCCAGAGATATATCACCTCGCCTCCTAAAACTATACTCAAAATACATGAATAAACGAACGTCTTACAAACATCCGGCAGGAGCATCCAAGAAAACCAAATTAGCTTCATTTACACTTTTTTTAATCATTATTTAAATGATCATAGATATCAGCACTTAAAACAGTCTCTTCAATTTGGTTATATGCAGGCTCAATAGATCGTAACATATTCGGTATTTGTAGACCGATCCCACCGCAGTCTAAACCATTAGCTCTTAGAATTTGATCGATTTGCTGCAATGCTGCATTTTCAGATGCAGATTCATTAACTTCAACCATTTCTTCTGTCATAGAAGCTTTGGATGTCATCCACAATTGATTTGGTGATGTTGGATGGCAAAAACAACAAATATAAGAAAACAGTTCCCGCAATTGTCGTGGCATATTCCTTCCAAACGGTTGTGCCACTCGAAATTGTCCTCAAGTAGACCTCGTGAAAGTGCCGCTTCTTTGAAGGTTTCCAAGGTTAGATGTCATTATACAAATATTGGTTAGCATTTTGATCACGCATGTTTAAATCAAACCATACTGTTAATATTGTACGCTTTGAATTTGATACTACGAATTTGATAAGTGCATTTTGTTCACCCCTTTCTCGAAAATACACATTCTGGAAGCTATCATCATGGACTGCTAAACGAACTATTGTATCTGATCGATCATGCGTTTCGTTCGCATGAAGACGCCAAATACACTCGTGTGAGCTAACATATCGCATGTTTGCATATGTTACAATTTCCTGATATCCAAGTTGATGGCCCTCATTGACGCATCTAACGAACTTCATACATGCCGAGTCGTAGCCTTTAGATATATATATCATCGGTTTGCGAGAATAGTGACACATCTCAACAATGGCCAATTTTGAGATAATAGGAAAAATCCTTTAAATGTAACAATCTTTTATCTGGCATACTGTCACTTCTAAACTACCCATAGTTTTCAATAGATGTGACGTTGAATTTGTTGAGTTCAACTATTTTATACCAAAAAAAAAAATTCAAATCGGCTTCCTCAAAAATATGATATATTGAGATGTGTCAATATTCTCGCAAACCGACGATATTTAAAAAGTTTTTTCACCGAGCGGACATTGGAATTTGATGAACACCTTTTCGTGCAATTATTCCATTATTACGCCTGAGATACTTTGAATATCCGTTATTATTTTCAACCGTTTTTTCCACAAACTCCTTCGGGAATTTTTTTGTACATTTTCCATTATTCATGCATGTTGCATTTGGGTTACGAACACTACATGGCTCATGGATCATACATGAAACGACAGTACTATAAAGCTTTGGGAAGCGTACCGGATCTGGTTCTTGAAATTTGGAGTCTTTATCAAGTATCAGAAGCATATGACAGTGTGGTAATCCACGCTTTTGAAATTCTATAACGTACACATGGGCGATAACAATTCCAAGGACACTATTTTTTGATATATCTGTTTTCAACTCGTTTAGCTTGCAGTGAAACATCCGGGATACAATGTCAGGACGATCAGCAGGCCTTTCATTTTCACCCAGCTCTGAAGTTAGTTCTGGTCAATTCGGATTACACGTTATCGTTAAGAAAATATCTGGTTTTCGCATTTCCGAACTCTTGCCATTGCATCTTGATACCATAGAGCTATATTAGGTGCGCTACCCTCAAAAGAAGACGGTAAAACAATAATTTTTCCCGCAGCAAGATTTTGTAACTGCGCATGCTGCAGAACAAAATCATGTAGCCGTCTATAATGTTCAACGCGAAGATCCGACTGATGCTGTCGAATATAATTCAATCTTTCTCCTTAAACTCTAACATACAAATCTACGATATATTGTTGAAATAGATTTTTTGATTGGTGATTGTGTGAAAATCAGTAGCAAGTCGGTAGCATGCAAATTACAACATAGTCACACATTGACGGTTTTTTTGTCGACGTGGACCATTATGAGTTATTTGAGTGGATACAGTATAGGATCGCAGTGAAGACTTAAAACAGGCAGAGCCTTCGGACCACTTTGCCGGTGATAGCGACATGACGATGACCTGGAGGTTCTCCATCTATAGAATTGAATACTCCGGCGATCTCATTTGTGCTGGATCTATTAAATCTCCACATATCCATAGAAATATTATCAATAAACCGAAGCTCTAGGTTGTGTGCCTCTTTTTCTTGTTAGATCGTCTCAGCTGCAGTTTTGTACGGATTATTAGCAAGAATATCAGTCAAGCTTGCAAATATTGATCATTGTAAAGTTTTATTTTCTTTACGTTTCATACGTAAGTCAGTAGCAATCGACGATTCAATAAAATAAAGCTGAAATGTTACGGCAAATCTGTCCTCGTGTTTTAAAACAGCATGGAGCAGTGCTTGGGATTTCTTTTTTTGCAGCTGATAGGGAGGCAAATGCCATTGCACTATTATATTTCCGAATGTGTTTGATAAAATTCGTATTATTTAGAGTTAAGTCTCCCAGCTGCGGGTTTATCTGTAGTTCTGCTGGGAGAGATATAAGGGCATTATGACAACATAAACTAAAATGACCATTAGTTGCCTCTTTAACGAAATGTAAAACTCGGCAATGCACACATTCAATATTCATTGCACCCAAGTTATCTTCTACTATGGCAGATTCATCCAACAAATCTTCCCTGAACGACATGTTGGCTCTTATTTTAAGACATGTTGGCTCTTATTTTAAGATTACGGCGATAATCATTAAAATGCCTTTGCTCGTTCATATTCCGAAAAAGACCCCCCACCCCCTTTTGGCTGGTCTTCCTCGACGAACGGTACTAATTTTAAAAATACTAAATATTCTTTTTATCGTGGTGTTTGTTGTCGCACTTTCTTAATAACACGATGAATTCGCACAATTAGATTGACCAAATGACAGCCATTAAATATAGAGTTAAATAATTGCAACCTAACTCTGTTGAAAGCAAGACAACTGCACACAAAGTGAACGCATGCATCATCGTCTTCAAGACAATTTTCGCATACAGCATCTTGAGATAGCCCCATGCGCTGAAGGTGTACTTTAAAATGGCCGTGACTAGTAAGAGTCGAGATCAAGACTCTCAATTCTTTCTTACTGAGAGATAAAGGAAACCTAGTGGCCCTTAAATTAGGTCCACTAATAAAAAATTTCACAATGCGGCAGCTTTTTGATCGCCTTCTTAACATATTTAAATAGTAAGAAAGCAACCGGTTCGGGACCGATAAATTTAAACCCAGCCTCAACTTTTGCTAAAAAATAAGCGACATCATTTTCCTCAATGCCGCACAATGGGCAGGAACCCATATTATCGTCACTCTATTACTTGAACAGAGAAGAGGTATAAAGTATTTACGATCCTTAACAAGGTCTGTACAAAAAACAAAATTTTTAATTGTAACAGCGGGATTCAATGCCTCAATTAATAGAGCGTAAGAGCAATTGCTTCCGCTGGAAAAACTGTGCAGTACCAACACAGACAGCCTGATAAATTCAAATCAAACGTAGGGCAGTACATTCCATAAACAGAAGTATTATCGGAGCGACAGCCATCAGAAAAGAAGTTACTAACCAATACAAGTTCTCAAGAAAATCCAGTGATCTCCACTAATCTCTCAAAGGTCGCACCACCGAATATAATTTAGTGAAATTGAATTCAAAAAACCGATGCGTAATCATTTAAAATTGTTCTATGTCCCACGACTGATCTAAAAGTGTTCCACATCCCTGTGCTTCTTAGCCGAAACGCAGCAGAACATGCTGCACTAAGAATGAAAGAATACAGCTGTGGAAAGAATAGAATTGATTCCATGGCAAGAAGGGGAGCCGAGGCCATATTAATTTAATAACTGACCATGGTGCCAAGGAAGCATAACATAACATTAGTATAACTAACAATTTATAGATAAAAGAAAGCATTTTGGGAGTTAAACGCCAGGTTTTCCCAAAAGCTCGTCTACACTGCCAAAAGATGGCAGTCGATTTTTTAAATTTATACTCCAGGTTCCTTTTCAGGAAAGTTTATTGTCCAAGAAGACATCTAATTGCTTAACATGATCGAATCTGTTAATCGGTCTTCCAAAAAGAAAGAGCATAACTAGACCACCAATATTTCGATGCCTAATAAATATAATCACATCAGTTTGAGAAGGATTGTCGTGTAAATCCTTTCCACAATACGTAAGGCATTACGTAAGGCACAATACGTAAGGCATTCTACGTTAAATCGGATAACACATTCATTTGCTATCCAGAAGTTACACAAGTAGATCGTCAATCACCAAAAGCCATAACATGGGCGAGAGTACACCTACCAGAGGACAACCATGGGCAACTTTGACCGAGATTGAATTATCAAAGCCAACCTCAACAATGCGAGATTTGGGCATATAATCAATCCATTTTACAATGATGGGATCAATACTGAAATTATCTTTCAAAAACCTTCAAGTACCTTCAAAAGAAACTCATTATTATTGAGGGATATTTCTATCCTAGTGACCAGTTCATGTAGAGCCGTTTTACAGGACTTACAACATTTATCTCTAATAAATCTGTCGACAATCTCTCTAACGCTTTAAGAAATGTTGAGGACATACTGATAGGCTGAAATGCTTTGAGATCAATGTAATCTGATTTGCCAGCTTTCGGTAAAAAAAACAACGTTGCTCTTGCACCAAACATGAGGAACAATGCTAAAAGCAACGCACAGTCTGAAAAGATAGAGCAGGTGGTGCTTAATAATAGAAAAACCGTGCTGTGATTCATCCGGGAAAAAACCCATCAGGACCACCTGATTTGTACATTTTAAAGGAGAAAATACTCCAACGCTAACTCCCAGTCGGAAGCTTCATTGCAATTCCTATTGGTGCGAGAGTGATCAAAATCAGAGTTAACGATGGCAATATAATTCCAAGCAACTCGTTTGCTTCTTTATTCGAAGAATTAAACTTGCCATTTGATAGACGAAGAGCATCAGGTCTACAGGTATCATTTTCAGTCAACGCGCTATTAAGTCTAGCAACCGCGGAGAGAAGATGAGAGAGGGAGAAGAGAGGAAAATAGGGTTCCCCTAATCATACACTTTTTAATGATGGAATCCAGCATATCATTAATTAACCTATTTACAGTAGATCCGCCTCCAAATATGACAATTTTTTACTGATTGCCTCTGCTTCCACATTAAATAAGACGCCCTCTATATCTAGAAAGACTGCCAAACAAAACATGTTCGTATCCAACAACGTTCTCTTAATATACGCATGCTAAGACAGTGATCACTTACTGTCTCTTAAGTTTGCTTTAATATATACACCCAACAACCATTCCGAGGGTTTCAATAGAAAGGATGATATAGTTATTGGTCTTATATCCTTAGGAAAGACATGTGAGCTTTTATCTGATTTCGGGATAAACACCATATTAACATCCGTCCAGTACCTAAGGCTATAAAACAGCTTTAAACACCCTTTGAATATAACTTCCAAATAAGGAGGAATAATTCCTGAGTTGTTTTGGAGATTGTATAATCTGTCTCCGGACCAGCCGGTTTAAATGGTTTAAAACCTTTTTTGTGTCCATAGGATCCGTTTTTTAGTTACGACATCCTCATTACTATGCACCATCAGATCATCAATGCTCCCAGCTCAGTGGGATTCGACAAGAAGCTAGAAAGTCTCTGGATTATAAGCTATTTAAGATCCGTCCGGTTTAATCAAAAAACTTGGACTGGCCTTTTGGAGAGATCTTACTAAGGTGAAAAGCTTTGGAGACACTTCTATTTTATCACAGAAGAGTTTATAAGACCTCCTTTGCGCCTTCTTGATAATGTAGCTTATAAATATTTAGTTCCGCCTTATAGGAGCCACAACCCTGAGCCTCTCTTGTACTTTTGGCTCTATAAAAGGCTGCCCTACAAGCATTACAACAGGTGCTTAGTCCACTGGACCACCATACAGTTTTTTGTTGACCCCTAAGCTTAGCCAATGGGCAAGCAGCATTATAGAACCAGTTGCACGCTCTTGTGACGCTATCCACCATGTAACCCAGTTCCCTTACTCTCGCTGGAGCCTCCGGGGCCCTCGAAGATCAAAATCGTTCCAATATTTTCCCATATTTGCTCCAGTTGGTCCTCCTAGGGTTCCTAATGGGTTTCCAGATAGCACGGTGAACATCGAGGATTCAGGTTATACAGGGTATTTGGTGCATCGTTTGCCAAATTGAATTGGCCCAAAGGAGGGGTCATTTGCTCTCTCTTAAGCCCTAATAACTCATTTTTGCCCTTACCGATTTCTTTACAATAACTCTTAAAATATTTGAAATCTATAGTTAAAACTGAAAACTCAACTTAAGATTGCAATAAAGAAAAAACTAAGAGTGATCGTGATCTTTGCACTTTTTTATTAAGTTCTCTAGTTTATCCCCTTTCCAACACTAGGCAATATGCCATAAAAACCGTTTCAAATATTTTACTAAATCACAAAATTTGGGTATCGGGACACATCAGCCTGATATTCGACATTCGCGATAAAAACTGGTTTTGGCTTAAATTACATACATACATAAAGGTAGGGTCATTTGCTATCTCCTAAGCCCCAATAACTCATTTCTGGCCCTACGATTTTTTTTTATTAACTCGTAAAATGTTTGAAATAAGTAAAATAAAATTTAAAACTCAACTTTTCATTACAATAAAAAAAAACTAAAAGTGATCGTTATTGGGGCCAGAAATGAGTTATTGGGGCTTAGGAGATAGCAAATGAACCTCTCTTTATGTATATTGTATATGTATGTAATTTAAGCCAAAACCAGTTTTTATTTAGTTAGCAAATGACCCCTCCTTTGGGCCAATTAAATTTGGCAAACGATGCACCAAACACCCTGTATATCAATGATCAGAAAAGAGGGTTCCACATACACCTTCCATTTTTTACCCATATAAAACTAGTAATAAATGTGGCTTCCCGCCATTTATTACATACTGTAAGGCACTCAATAACTGATCAAAAAGTGACTTACCTCTTTCGTTAATATCCTTGCTTCTCCAGATAGTGTGATGCGCATTAGCATCGACTCCCAGTACCACACCGATCTTGTTTTGTTCCACTTCGATGATCAGCTCCTCCAGGTTATCCTGAGCACTCTCCTTTTCTTAGTCCAAGTAGGATGAAACCAGTCAAAATCTCTGGGCCGGTTTGGCACCATTGATGTATTGAGAAAGTATGAATATATTTTAATTATTTTATCCAATAATACAAGTTCTGACATTTCCGGACTCACTAGATGCTATAATTTTCTACCCTTTGGTTCTAAGGCCACAGATAGTATTTGTGTTAATCTAAGGTTCTTGCATTAATACTACGTCCTCACCCAAACTGGTTAGTGTGAAGAGTATAGCTGCTGAAGCAGCCTTGGAATAGTGAAGATTAATTTGATTTATCCTGAGCATAACCATTTAGGCTTTACTTAACTCCATATATTTCTGCTAACGCAAACCAATATTAATTGAGGCTAGTTTTGCCCACATCACTATCCTCGTACCATTCATGATGATCAGTGACCTCCTGCCTGGAGAGGCTACCAACATCCTCCTCCAGCAGTTGACCAGCTCCTTCGCTCATGTCACTTTCCTCTTCCTCCAGGTAAATCATCCCTAAGCCGAATTCACTGGACTCACTTGCCTCGCTACTCTCAGCTTCTTTCACCACGCTGCTGGTACCAACTTCAGATTCAGGATTTTCTCCCAGAACCTTCAAGAAGGGGAGGTTCAGTGCATTGTAGAACAAGCTCCATCTTTCTGACGTATTGCTCCCATCTTCTTAACCCCTGTCAATTACGGCATCAAAACATGGTCAAAACATCGCTGAACAGCTTTGTCTTATTCTTCTTGGGCGAGCCCGACTTCTCCTCCATCAGCAACTTTGCACGTTTGCTGTCGACGACTTTTACCTTATCTTGGGATCACTGTTTTATAGACACGTGGTCCATATCTGAGGTCGCGCAGCCAACAGTGCTTCTTGCCCAAGCCTAACAGGTAAGAATACTTTATTTCTATTGGCTATTCTTTGAACTGCCCCTTTACAAAAATTAACAATACGAAAAAATAAATATCTCAAAATTCGTAAAAATCCACGAATGAAATTTGATTATGAATAAATTTGGTTTGGAACTTTTTAATTAAATTTCGATTAAGCGCCCACGTTGGCGGGTTTGGCTCGGTTTATTTTTACTTACTCCCAACAAAGATTTCGGAACATTTCAAATATTTAGAATGAATTAAAAAAACACCCGATAAGTCTACACATAAGGAACGGAAAATCAGGTCTAGAATGTTTTATAGATAGTTTGGAAAAAAGAGGTGCTAGTGTGTTATACAGCATAACATTAGCCAGCATTGGAGCAAATATATACATACCTGAAATTCGAAATTTATCAATGGGAATCCCTTTGGAAGCTTTCCTGTTTAAAATGTAAAGGAGATTCATGTCGTCACGCTCATACAAATTTGTAGTTTTGTAGTTTTCCGTTTATATTTTGTAGCTAGCAATTTACGAATAATTAATTGATTAGCAGAGGGTCCTAGGAAAATAATTATTACAGTCAAATAAATTATAATGTGATTTTAATATCAACGTTTTTAGCTTTAACCATTAAGTCGTAAATAAATAATGAAAATTCCTAAAAGCGGTTCAGATAATTCAAGTGAAGACATTACATTTTTCAATCTAACGAATAAATCTTGTTACACACACACAGTAACTCGAGTTAATTACCTTTGAATTAAATTATCATACAATAACTGGTAAAACCTGTTAGCTCCAATGTTACTAATTATTCCACATCCCAAATCCTTTTTATTTAACTACTTCACATAAAATATATTAAGGATTAAAACCAAAAAGTGATGATCATTAACTATCCATGTAACGCTAACGAGGTGTAATTTCTATTTTTTGTATATATGTTAGTATGTATATTATATACACAATTTTTCACTGACAATAGAATTTTAATTATAATTTACATTTTTGTTGTACATTGAATAATAGAACAAAAATTTTATATTTTAATTAAAAAATTGAAAAACCAGATAAAATAATAAAAAAAAAAAAAAAAAATCAATTTATTTTCTGATAAATTTATACAGATAAAAATTCAATAGTGCTAATCAAAGTATTTAGAATTTTATCTCATTTTTATCTGTACACATTATTTAAACAGGGTACATTGTTTTTGTTGCTCTACATAAAAATAAATAATAATATGTTGTGTATTCAATGCAAGTTAAAAATTCAAATCAATCAATTAAATTTTATCTTTTGTGTATATCGATTTAGGATGGATATAATACATAATTAAGAAATCGATATGAAATTTTTTTTTTTCTTTTTTTTATATTGTACAGAATTCAACAATAATGATTAATGGTCGGGGTGAAATTATAATTTATATACATTATATTTTTGCTAACCCTTTTTTATGTGCATAATTTTTAGTATCCTAGACTCGTACTCATATCTATATTTGTTAATCTAAAACATGATTTTCTAGCGGAAAATGTTTCTTTGTTTTTTCGGTTTCCTTTCCAACTTACTGTACAATGCTCTAGATAAATAATATTTTGTATGTAGGCTAAGGAAGGAAAAATGTAATTATAATTAATGATACTTTGGTTAATTTACTTGCGTAATCCACCAAACGAGGAAAGAAGCGCGTATACACATTTACAAACCACCAACTATGTATATGTATACACAACATAATATGTTAATGAATTAAAAACAATTTATCGAGCTTATCTTTTGGACATTTTAATCAATCAATTTTTTGTTTGGTTTGTTTGTCGTCTGTGCCAAACAAAACAGAAAAAAAAATTAATTAATTAATTTGGTTCTGTGCGAGCCTGGATTTATTTAATGTAAGCTCTAGTTTTTTTTTTTTTTTGTTAATCAAGCTTAACGGAAATGTAAACAACAGGATTTATCAGTCAACAGAGGATTAAGAGATATTTCTGCTTATAAATCATCTGAAACAAAAGGTATTGACAATTTACATAGTTTCTTGTTTTATCATAACGCCACTAGAAATGTTTTAATTTTTTTAATCCACAATTGGTATAGCTTTAAGAGGATTTAGTTATTTATATTTTCACTATAAAAATAATAAAAATGTATATAAAATAATACAACTATGTATATGCTATCACTATGGTATCAAGAGTATGGTAAAGAGCTTATTTTTTTGAAAAATCATATTTTACGAGTTAAGAGTTCATACATACCTGAAACATATTTGTTTTTAAAATTATTTTATATATATGAGCTTTAAGTGGATAACGGATACATGATATATGCAGTTGTTCAACAATTTATTGTAATCTTCCTCATTTGTTTGTGAATATTATATTATATGAGAGTTATTAGATAATTTCAAGTTAAGGATTTTGATTTGATAAGTTTTGATTTAATAACAATTTAGTTCTGAACAAGTGTAACAGTGTTCTAGCTTTAGCAGACCTTAAATAGCGCAATATTTAAAGTAAGGGTTGCTTTTTATCACTCTACATTTTACCAAAATCTCGATATAAATCTAATTTACATCGTTATACATATTACTTTTGTCGCGACATTCTATTCTATTCTTGTACAACTCAATGTTTTCGTTGATTAGTAGTGGACTGTATGTATGAAGCAGAAAATGCTTTATTTTTTCATTAACAATAAAACTAATGATTTTTGTGAACTTTAATAATTTTAAAGATATTTTATTTATTTATTTCATACTATACCGAAAATCAATGTTTACGTGATTGATTTCAGTCCGGGAAATGAATTATTACGTCAGAGAACAAAAGTGTCCGGAAAACGAGCTATTACAGTAGAGTAGACTGTAAAACCAAAAAAAAAAAAAAAAATAACTAGGGTAACTTGATAATTTGAAAATCATTTGGATTGATTTTCTCTAAATTTCAAACTCATGTTTTTACTTTAAAATTTAATTTTAAATGAAAAAATCGAATTAATGTCCCATATAGTATGAAATAAAACGTTGTACGTTACACGTACGTTAAATGATCGTTACAGTACTCGTTCAAACGTCGAACTCGTACTGTAACAACTCATTTACCGCGCTTGTGACGTAAATAACTATTTTCTACGATAGTGCAGTAACCTATACTTTCGATGATGATTTTTGAATTTAAATTATATAAGAAAAGGAGCCTTTGCGTCGTATACTAAAATCGTGTGGAAATATTCTCTTTACACAACGATTTCTTAATATTGTTACACGATTTGTGAAAACCCAAATATTTTAATGGTTTAATAAATTTGTGTTGATCCGTACAAGTTTGTAATTTTTTATGTTTCTTCTTATTTATAAATGTTACAGGGCTGTTGTATCGTAGAAAAAATAGCGTGTATAACTCGTGTGAAAATGAGTCATTGCAATACTCAAGTGATTGCAGCCCTCGCTATCGCTCAGGCTGCAAATTTCACTTTCGTATTGCAATGACTCGTTTTCTTCACTTGTTATACAATATACTATTTCAAAACACTTGACTTTATTTGCCGAACGCTACACACAGAATAATTTTTTCTCTTCTGTTGTGTATTTTTTTTAAATATGGCGGACGCGGACCTGAATGTTTTTTTCTTTCTTTCCCATACAAGTATTATGTACTAGAGTAATTTGTAGGTTGAATCAATAAAAACTTAACGTACGTAACATAATTATTATTAAAACTTAACATTCCGGCCACCTTGAAATATTCAATTTTCTATTATTTTTATAATATATATACTTAAATTAATTTATATAATTCAATTTAATTCATATTGCATTTTATATATTTGGTGACAGTTTTTTTTTTTTAAATTTTGTATTTGTTATTATTAACATGTGATGAATTAACCATTTACTTACGATTGTGCTTCAAAAAAAAAACATTAGTGGTATTTCAAGTTTAAATATATCGTATATGACAATGAAGTAAATGTGTAAATTCAAATCTGGAGAGCATTCAATATAATCATAACACTACATCTTGATGAATTGATCGAGTTTCAATCGGCAACACGCATATCTTAGCGATAGCTCGCTTGAATTCGCCCGTCGACGTTTTAACAGTAACGACTCAAACCACATTGTCGGATCCCGGGTGAATTTGCATCACACGACCCATAACCCATTTCATAGGAGGCAAATTTTCTTCCTTAAGAAGAACTAAATTACCAATCTCAATATTACGAGTATGAAATTTCCATTTTGGACGTTGCTATAATTCATTGAGATATTCGCTTGACCATCGTTTCCAAAATTGTTGCATTGAATATTGCAATCGCTGGTATCTAGTTAAACGGTTAAAATCGAGATGCAGATGTGTAGGTTCCGGAAGGGAATTAATGTGCCCTCAAACCAAAAAATGACCTGGAGTTAATGCAGAAAAATCGTTAGGATCATTTGATAGCGCAGTAAGCGGTCTTGAATTAAGACATCCTTCTATTTGAATAATCAGAGTGTTCAACTTTTCAAATGTGCAATCATACACCAAGACTCTTTTTAAATGGGGTTTTGCACTCTTGATTGCAGCTTCCCACAATCCTCCAAAATGAGGTGATCTTGGAGGAATTGTGTTCCACCGTATGCCCTCTTCAGAAAAATATTTCAATACTTCGTGTTGATGAAGTTCGTTGTCAAATAATTTTAGAAGGTTTCGTAATTCTGATTGAGCTCCAACGAAGTTGGTTGCATTGTCGCTGAGTATATTAGATGGTCGATCTCTCCTTGATACAAAACGGCTAAGTGCGGCTAAAAACCCGCTTGTAGTCAAATCAGAGACAACTTCAAAATGTGTCGCCCTGGTGGCGAAACAAATGAAAACAGCGATGTAATTTTCAAATGCCCGAGAAACGTACAAACGCTCTGCGGGTAATTGACCCATTATCTGCTCTACTGATTTAGGCCTAGTTCTGAAGCATACAATACAGTCATTCATGACTTTACGACATAACTTTCGTCCCCCTATAACCCAAAACCTCTGACGTATGGTACAGTGTAGGGCTTGAGGTTGGACTAATAACATTACAAATGGATCACTACATGGCAATAAAACTGGATGCTTTTGATTGTACGACAGACTGGAATTGACCAACCGGCCACCACCACGAATAATACCAGATTTATCCAAAAATGGATTTAACTTAGCAAGACGGCTTTGTTTATGAATTACGTTTTTGGAGCGCAATTGTCTAATTTCACGAGAAAAATGTTGATTTTGAAAAAATTTAATTACACCGTTAATTCCATCATCTAATTCTTGTGGCGTATAACGCCTTTATCTCACAGTTTTGTATTGATGAACTGGGAATATTATTTTTGTCTTGTAGAGATTGCACGTTAGTTTTACGAATGTTTATAGACAGTTTAATATTGTTGACAAATCGTAAACACAGAGCAGCCATACGGATTAATTTGTTGTAATTAGAAAATACCTCTACGAAATAATTAGATGGGAGTATTTCCATAAAAGTGTTAATTTTTGATTTTTCAGGATCATCATAATCATCGTTAGTTTTATTTAGTTTCGTTATTTTCCAATCACCGTCATTCTGGGAAGGAAATGTAGGTCCGTTCCACCATAAATTATTATGTATTAATTCTGAAGGCATCAATCCACGCGAAATTATGTCCGCAGGATTTAATTCTGATGGAACATATGCCCAGAGTTCTGGAGGCGCGATGTCCTGAATTTGTGATACTCGATTAGCAACAAATGTTGCGTATTTGGATGGAGATGAACGTATGCGAAAAAGGGTTATTTCTGAATCTGACCACAACATGACCTTGTCAAATTGAATTTTCATAGATTGTTGCACCTCTTCGTATAGCTGGCTTAACAATAGTGCAGCACATAATTCCAGCCGAGGTATTGTGTGAGCCTTGAGTGGTGCAACACGTGATTTGGCGCAAAGCAGGCGTATCTTGTATTGATTGTTCATATCTAAAAGGCGAATAATGCAGCAACCATAACCGATTTGGGAAGCATCGTCGAATCCGTGCATTTCTATTCTTTTAATAGGATTTGAACACATGATTGATCTTGGAATTTTGACGACATTCAAATTTTTTAACTGGTTATAAAATTCGAACCATTCTGACTTGAAAGGATCACTTAGTTCATCGTCCCATTTCCAACAAAAACAACTGGACCGCAAAGTCCCAGTGGATTGAAGATTTGAGAAATCACTGATAAAACGGTTCGTTTTTTAAAATTTACTTCACCGTTATCCTTCGTTAATGATATAATAATAGAATCATCTAGACCAGTGGTTCCCAAAGTGTGGGTCGCGACCCACTGGTGGGTCGCGAGCTGACTCAAGGTGGGTCGCCAAAAATTTTATTATTTAGTTGTTTGTATTAATTTACTTTTAATTAACTCGATGCAATATTTTTATATATAGGTAGACGCATGTGTTTGTAGCATATTTTTAGGTACTTGTAAAAATTTTCTTAACAAATTTCTGTATTAAAAAGGTTTTTCTTATTGACGATTTTACTGATATAGATTTCGCGTAGGTTTCGTGCTATACTGCTATGTATAAATCAAATTTGACGTTTATTGGATTATAATGTTTTAGTATGAAATGGCTGGTAGGCACAATTTTGTTTATTAAAATTAAATTATTATTCATTTGATATCGTTTGTACATCATTTAAATGTTTATTTCACATACTAAATCAAACATCAAATTAATTGTATAGCACTAATGTTAGTTCATCATAAATGGCAACCCTTTCACGGAAAATTGTCAATTAACAACTTATTTTAAATAATTGCATGCATCATAGGAACCATTGCATACTATGATTTGCATTGTAACTATGCAACCAACCACATGGAATAGGAAGGAAGATGATCCACTTCCACTGTGTGTTATTTGCCAAGAAATGCTAGCTAATGGGAGTATGCCACCTAGTAAATTATGGCGGCATTTTAAAACGAAACATCCCGATTTAAAAAAATAAGCCAATGGATTATTTTAAAAGGAAATTGCGGGAATTAAATAATTAAAAAAATCTGCTTTCCCACTTTACCAGCATTATCGAAAAAGCTACGTTCGCCTCATACCTCATTAGTTTGTGTATTGCTCAATCTGGTAAACTTCATACCATTGGAGAGTCCTTAGTACTTCCAGCGATAAAAGATGCTGTTGGAGTTATGTTTGGAGAGAAAAGCTTAAAGGAAATTGAATCAATTCCACTTTCCAATAACACTGTTGCTCATATAATTGATGAAATATCTGAATGGGTAGAAAATCAACTAATCAGTAGAATTAATGTTAGTGGACTTTTTGCGTTAGAACTGGATGAATCAACAGATGTACAAGGGTTATCCCAAATATTAGTTTTCATTCATTTTATATGGAACAACGAGGTTTTTGAAGACATATTATTTTGTGAACCAATCATTCGAGGAACTGGCGAAATAATTTTCAATACGCTTGACAATTATAACATTGAAAAAACTGAATTGGGAAAACTGAGTCGGAATGTGTAGCGATGATGCAGGAGCCAAGTGTGGCAAAAACAGTGGTGCTATTACACGCTGTCTTCAAAAATGTCCAATTGCAACATGAACTTATTGCACTATTCATAAAGAAGCGCTTATGTCTAAAAATATACCAAAAAATCTAAACACAGTTTTCACTACTGCTATACAAATTGTAAATTTTTTCAAGAGCAGACCATTACAGTCACGTTTGTCTCAAAATCTATGCGAAGATTGGGAAGTCTCCATAAATATCTACTTCTGCACACAGAAGTACGTTGGCTATCGAGGGGCAAGGTCCTGACTAGACTTGTTAAACTTCGTGAAGAAGTTGCAATATATTTTAATGAAAATAAAAAAGATGAATATATAACTGTTTTGTGTGATGAGAATTATGTACTCTTACTAACTTACTTAGCTGATATATTTTCTAAATTAAATGAATTAAATTCGCAATTACAAGGAATAAATGGAATTGATATATTTTCGGTTCATGATAAAATGAAAGCTTTTTCAAAAAAACTATTGTTGTGGAAAAATAATATTAAGAGTTGTAACTATGACTGTTTTGGTTCAATACAAACTTTTATCATTGAAAATGAAATTTTCTAATAATTGAACATTTGGACAAACTTATGGAAAATTTAGATTTTTATTTCCACAACGAAATAAAAATTCTCGATAAATATACATGGGTTATAAATCCTTTTCCAAATGGTTCAGTTACTGATATATCGACAAAAGCGGATGAAGAATTGATAGAGTTGTGTGAGGATAGTGATCTTAAAATTAATTTTGACCGAAAAAAATTGATTCAGTTTTGGTTGTCAGTACAAAATTCAAATCCAATTTTACACACTGCAGCTTTAGAAGTACTACTTCCATTCACAACGTCTTATATACATATGTGAAATTGCATTTTCAGCAATGTTTGCATTAAAAAACAAATATCGCAATAAATTAGAATTATCAAACTCACTTCGCCTGAAAATAACTAATACAATAGTAGCTGTCGAAGATGTTACTAGCAAAAATAGAAAACAGGCTCATTCATCTCATTAATTAATTATTTTGATATTAATAAATTTATGAATTAAAGTTTTTACTTTTTTTAGACGTGGGTCGCGAAAACCTTAGGGTTTTAATTAGTGGGTCGCGACTGGTAAAAGTTTGGGAACCCCTGATCTAGACAATCTCATTTTATTCCCAAAATCCCAACGGTATCATCATTTTGATCAGGAACTACTTCCGTACTGTTAGATGATCATTTAGTTAACTCAAACCCTCCATTAGCGAGGAGCGAGGTAATGTTAGACCACAAATCAATATATACAGATCATTCATATTGAACAAAAAAATGAAACCTGATGGGGTGCTGCAACAGAATAGAAACAAACCTTTCAAAAATATAAATATTTTAGAAACAAACCAATTTAAAATCAGAAATACGCGCCTACTTGGATAAATAGCATTAATACATTGTTGAATGTATACATACATACAAAGAATGTGTGTACAGTTTGTTCTTTCTCTCTCAGCAAGTGTAATTTAAAAAAATTATAAAACTTAGTAAGCAGAAAAAGCGAAGCAATTCAATTTTGGCTAAAAAATAGTACAAATGTACATACATTCAACAATGTAAAGGCCGGTATTCACGTACAATTAAATTGCGCAATATAATTGTGTGACGTCAGAACATTGCACAATATTCTCAAATTTTATTCAAGATTTTGGAATTTTATTGTGCAATATTGACGTCACACAATTATATTGCGTAATTTAATTGTACGTGAATACCGGCCTTAATAATGCTATTTATCCAAGTAGGCGCGTATTTCTGATTTTAAATTGGTTTGTTTCTAAAATATTTATATTTTTGAAAGGTTTGTTTCTATTCTGTTGCAGCACCCCATCAGGTTTCATTTTTTTGTTCAATATGAATGATCTGTATATATTGATTTGTGGTTAGACCCTAACGCTTTTGCTTCTGCAACAGTATTTGCACCTGACGAAAAATCGTCGACGTAGAAATCATCGAGCAAGTTCTGAGATACCGTTGGGAAATTATAATGTTAGTCAATTGCTAGTTTCTTTAAAGCCCTTATTGCCAGAAATGGAGCGCTTGCTGTACCGGAAGTGACGGTGTTGAGTTGATATATAGATAGAGGATCATTTTTATTCTTCCGCCACCAAATTTGTTGGAATTTACGATCATCCTTATGAATATTGATTTGACGGTACATTTTGGTTATATCCGATGGCAATTACATATTTTCGGAAACGCATAATTAATGATAATAAATCTGGTTGAATGGTTGGTCCTGTCATTAAGCAATCATTCAATGACAACCCCGATGCGGACCTTGATGATCCGTTAAATACGACCCGAAGCTTGGTAGTGGTCGACGCTTGTTTCATCACTGCGTGATGCGGTAAAAAATATGAGGTATCAGAACAAGGCTCTCTTGAAATTTGCATGTGATTTAATGCGATGTATTCGTCTATAAACTGACAATAATGATGTTTCAATTCGGAATTTGCTGTGAATCTTTTTTCTAATTGATTAAACTGTTTCAATGCATTCTGCTTATTATTCTCCAAATTCTTGATGTTGGATTTGGTAGGAAAAGCGACGTTGTACCTGCCATCTTTCTCACGGGTGGCGTGGCTGGCAAAATGGGTTTCGCAGGCTTTTTCCTCAATTGAAAAATTGTTTCTGGGCTTTACGTCTTCGATAATATAAAACTTTTGTATTTCTTTCCGCACATCATCGATGTTACAACAAAATAATGAAATCGACGGTAGCTGAATTGAAGATTTCGTCTTTCCACAAATCACGTATCCGAAAACTGTTGCTTGAAAAGGTGGTAATTCTTGACAAAAAATGGTAATTTTTTCTCCCGTAAATATGTCACAATAAATTTCTGCGCCAAGTAGCATGTCTATACGGTCAGGGATAAAAAATTTGGGATCGGCCAGTTCTATCGAATTGGGAAGTTTAGTCAAATCAATGTTCACTGGATGTAAAGGCAAATCGCGGGTTATTTTGGATAAAACTAAAAAATTTAAATTTGTCTTGTATTTTTGAAAACGCGATTCCACTGATAACTCAACCTCATATTTTATTTCAGTTATGTTTTGATTTATTCCAGTAACTGGAAGATGAATTGATTTTTTATTAGCTTTTAATTTTGGACATGCATGTTCTGTCACAAAGTTTGATTGTGACCCTGAATCTAAAAGAGCACGTAATAGTGTTCGTATCCCATTTTTACCTTCTACCCAAATTACAACTGACGACAATAATACCTGCGATGAAGATGTATGAAATGAACTAGTCTGATTCACATAGCTAGTATGAACAGACGAACTAGCTTGATTCTTTGAATTAAATGTTGTATTAGATGGAGCTGCATTGATAGAACTATTCTCTGTCATTGCAGATACTACAGATGTACTTGGTATTGGTTTATTAGAGGCTACGATTAATTGACTTTGTTTACATTCCTCAATCTTGGACGGAATCGGACGATCTTGTAGGGAACCGGACTCGATACTTGCGATATGCAATAAAGTGTGATGTCTCCTTTTACACTTGTGACATGTGAATTTGGACCTACAATTCGCTATGTGATGTGTTCCAAAACAATTTGGGCATAGTTTTTTGTCGAATACCCATTGAATTTTCTTTTTCCACGGTAATAAAATGAATTTGTCACATTTATAAATAGGATGATTGTCTTTGCAATACAAACAAACGAAACGATTTTCAACGCTGGATACCAAAGATTGAGTTGATTTCTGGGACTTCCAGATATTTGGTTGAGAAGTTGTATTCTTAGAATTAATTGGAGCCATTGCTTCCAGCACACGAGCGCGATTAACTAAAATGTCCATAATCTCGACTAGGGATTGCATCCCTATCTACAGGTTTTTTGCTTTCGACTTGTTGGCGTGAAGCTGGATCAAGTAAAGAGAGATCCCAATGCTCAACAGGAGCTTTGAGTGCCTTAAGAGAATTAAATTGTTTCCAAAAGGAATCAATAAATAATCTTAATTCAACCGCACTATTTTCTTTACGTACAGGTTTTAAATCATACAAAAGTTGCATGTGTAACGTTTTAATTCGTGGTTCGTTCTCGTAATGCTTGAAAATAGAATTCCAAACTTGTCCATAATTTTGTTCAGAGTTGGGAATTCCCTCAATAAATTGATAAGCAGACCCACCTTTCAAGCATTCTCGCAAATAAGTAAATTTTAAAATTGCATTTAACCTATCATCATTATGTATTCGTTGTAAATATACTTCGCAAAATTCTATCCACGACAAAAACGAACCATCAAACTTGGGTAATGGTAACTCTGGTAGGGGTATCGACACCGATTTAATAGAATTCAATTTTATTTCCGTTTCGATATTGTTTGGAATAGGAACTAGGTTCGCGGACATCTCACGTAATTTATTTCTAACGCGAGTCTCCACGGATCTACAACGAGACTCAAAATCATCACGGCTAGTGTTTTGATATTCTGTAGGTTCAAGCTCCTCCAAATTAGATTGAACATCATCAAATTTTACGTATAAAGCTTTGATGCGATCTAGCATCGATTCATATTCACCCTGTGAAAATGCGGTATCAGAATTAAATAAATTCTGATAATACGTTACGCGACCTTTTATACCTTTTATATTAAATTTATATATTTTCCACGTGATGGCGACCCAAAATAAAATACTGATAAATTCCTATTGGAATTTTGATTTATTATTCCCGTTGGAATAGCGGTGAAATGTATTAGCCTCGTGTTGTTACTTTGTTGAAATTTAACATCGATTCTAATTGATTATTTGTATGTGTATTTATTACCGTTCACAGATAATATTTTTGATATTGTTGAAATTTAGTTCACAATAAAACTATACTTTGTTGCAGTAATGTACGAATGTACGATGAATGATGATCGCTGAACAATGTTATAATTTAGTATAAATATACTAAAATTCCAATTAATTGAATAATTTTGGAATGCGGTGAATCCCCAATCGATAAAGATGAACAGCGATTGGATACACTAGATTGATGCTCAAAATATAATTTTTGCCAAAGTATTGAAATGGCGTGGTAATCAAATAACTTTGATTTACTTTTTTAAATTGATTATATGAACAATCCAGCTCGTACGGACCAATTTTTTGTACAACTCAATGTTTTCGTTGATTAGTAGTGGACTGTATGTGTGAAGCAGGAAATGCTTTATTTTTTCATTAACAATAAAACTAATGATTTTTGTGAACTTTAATAATTTTAAAGATATTTTATTTATTTTCAAAACACTTGACTTTATTTGTCGAACGCTAGACACAGAATAATTTTTTCTCTTCTGTTGTGTATTTTTTTTAAATATGGCGGACCTGAATGTTTTTTCTTTCTTTCCCATACAAGTATTATGTACTAGAGTAATTTGTAGGTTGAATCAATAAAAACTTAACGTACGTAACATAATTATTATTAAAACTTAACACTTTACATTTTATGTGAGTGAAGATTTGGCATAAAACTCCGATGAAAACTTAAATTGCCCTATTGACGGTATGATTGACCGTATACAAGTTGCACAGATAATTGAGAAGACAAATCCTAAACAGTAATTTATATCTATTAAATAATCTGTAAGATAGCCTGCTGTACGATTTCAAGTACGTATATAATTTTGCTTGTAACCAGAAAAAAGTGTGCAAGTATTTAAAAATTGTTCGCTTCAAAATCGCTTCGTCTCAAACCTTGCGCAGCTATAGATCAAAGAGATTTAATCTTCTTTATCGCTTCTTCTGAAATTGTTCGAGTTAAAATTTTTTATTTTGGTGAGTGGGTCGGAAGGCCGAATGTCGAAAGGCCGAATGTGCCGGTCTTATGGCCAAATGGGTGGAAAGGAAGAATTTATCGAAATACCGACTGTCCAAAGGCCGAATATCGAAAGGCATCATAGCGGGTGTTTTTTGATGTTTAAAACATCAATATGGTATTTTATTTAATTTGTTGAATGATTTCAGTTTTGTATTTTTATTTTAGGTCTATTAATTTATTATTAATGTTTTCGATTTAATATTATTTTAGCGGTTGATGCCCCGATTGTTTGCTTACACTTTTAAGACTCAATTGTCGATTTTTTAATTTTATTTTTGACGTACATTTTGGTTGCGTACAGAAGCTTGTTATAAAGTTATCGATAATCGATTATTATCGATATATATATATATTTGTGAATGGAGTGTCGTTATGTCTTTATTCAGCGAGCGAGCAATATTTCGCTGAAGCGGCCCGGTATAAATACACATACATCATTCCCCTGCTGGATCGAAAACCATAGTGAACACTATGATTTTCGACTGGGCTAACCACAAGTATTCTGTAGGCTGGCTTAAGCCTGTCGATGCCAATTGTCGTGGGTTTTCCGTTGTTGTCCACAATAAAGAATTTGCGTAATTTTCGGGTCACTGGATATGGTTCAGGATACGGTGTACTCAAAGGACTCTTAACTCTCTCAACACGAACGAATACGTGTGAGCAGTTTTCCAGATTTTTGGGAATGTTCGTATCCTGTTGGGTCAGATGTCGTGTGTTCGTAGGAACTAAAGCTCTCATTGTAGCACGAGGCTTCCCTAAGAAATCCGAAGTATCTGTGCTTGGGTTCGAATTTTGATGGTTGATGAAAAACTCACCGAGAACCTTGATTTTTTGACCATACACGGGCTTTGCTGGCGTACAGTTGAGGTCTTCCTTGAATGAGGTTCGAATACCCAATAAAACGGTTGGAAGGTCAGAACTCCAATGGGACGTATTACATCGAGCTGTTAATGAGGCTTTTAGTTGCCTTTGAAAGCGTTCGACAAGATCATTTGCTTTAAGATAAGCTGTTGTCCTAATGCGATGTGAACCTAGGAGCTTCGTGAGCTCGGTGCACATTGTTGATTCAAATTGTGTACCTTGGTCTGTCATTGTATAGAGTGGGACACCAAATCTACAGATATACTCATTGTAGAAGATTTTACTTACGGTTTTGGCGGTTATTTCTCGTATTTGTTAAGCTTCTGGCCAACGGGGAAATCGGTCGACCATCGTTAGAATGTAATGATAGCCATTCGATTGGGGCAGTGGACCAACTAGGTTTTATTTTCCAACTTCTGATTTTGTGTGGCGGTGACTACTAGTACTGCGAAGTAATTAATTTACGCATGGCACAGATGCCGGAATGTGATAAGACATGCAAACTATTGAAGATTGTCCGTCGCATATCTTTAGGGACAAAGGGTCGATTTTTACCTGTCGATGTCTCACTCCAAATTTGCTGCTTATTGTCCGGTAAGTTGATCAATTGCAAGTGTTCTTTTGATTTCGGATTCCGAACTGAAATCAATTTCTGCAATTCGTCGTCACATTGTTGCTGTTCAAGTAACTCTTTCATGTCGAAAGAGGAGACATTGATTTCTGGTGAAGATGATTCACCAGAACGTGATAAACAATTGCTCACCACATTTTGTTTACCTTTGATGTGGTGAATGTCAATCGTGAATTGTGCAATATAATCGAGATGTTGTAATTGTCGAGGAGGTTCTGATTTTGACGAAATTGCTGTTGTTAAAGGCTTATGATCACTGAAAGTAGATAAATTTTTTCCTTCGACGAAATGGCGAAAGTGTTTGATTTCTAGATATATAGCAAGAAGTTCTCTATCGAATGTAGAGTATTTTATTTCCCCTGGAGAGAGCTTCTTTGAAAAGAGTGGTTGCCAACATCCATGGTTGCATTGTTGTAAGACAGCTCCAACCGCTAAGCTGGAAGCGTCTGTAGTGATGTTGAACTCAGTGTCGTTCAACGGATGTGCCAAAAGAGTAGCAGCGGCAAGAGAACGCTTGACCTCTTTGAAAGATGCAGTGTATTCTTCAGGCTATAAGAAATTGTTTCTGTTTTTGCCTTTCTTGAGAAGAGTGGACAAATGCCGGTGAATAGGCGATAACAGTTCGGCTAAACGTGGTATAAAGCGGTGGTAATAGTTCATCATACCTAAGAACTGCTGTATTCGGCGGATTGACGTTGGGTCTGGAAAGTTTGAGATGGCTTCAACTCTGTCTTTCGACGGAAGAATACCATCTTTCGAAATTGTGTGGCTTAAGAAGTCAAGTGACTTTACGCCGAAAATGCATTTCGAAGCTTTAATATTTATTCCAAATGCGGAGAGACGTCTAAATACTGACTCGAGATGTTCTCTATGTTCCATCTCGGAGTGGCTTGCAATGAGGATATCATCTATATATGAAAAGACGAAATCCAGCTCTTTTAGAACTTCGTTAAGGAATCGCTGGAATATCTGAGCTGAGCTGCGAAGACCGTAAGGCATTCGGGTAAACTCAAAAAGCCCAAAGGGGGGTAGTAATCGCTATTTTCTGAATATTCTCTGCAGCCATGGGAATCTGATGATAGGCCCGTACCAAATCTATTTTTGAGAAAATAACGAGTGAACTACATTATGCTTCACTAAAACATTATAATTTGGAGCCTCAGTGAGCGAGGGATATTTCTTTACAAGAGCGTCATATGAATTGTTTACGCTGAAATATTTTAAAGTTGGCGCATTAACCTGAGCGCTGGTTCCGTTCACGACAAGGGTTGTAAGCAGATCAGAAAGCCTTCTGTTTTTCAAATAAACCACGAGACCGTATTTGGACAGAAAGTCAGCGCCTATAATAGGCCTGTCTACTGTCGCGACTATGAAGGGATGTGTGAACGAACGCCTGAGATCAACATTGATAATCAACAATTTTGTACCGTTAGTGGAAATTGAAGTACCGTTTGCTGCGATAAGAATGCAAATGGTGTCTTTCGCTTGTCGGGAAAACTTTGTAACGGGTATCTAACTATCTATACTATAAAAGCTGTACTGAACGACACCTTGTTAAAGTTAGCCGAAAGTTATAAAAATGTCGGTAATGCAGATGGTGACCTGGCTATCTCAGTCAAAAGTTACTAGTCGACATATTTCAGTCGAAACATATTTGATATCAAATGCAAAATTGACAAAACAACCTATAAACTAGAATTTTCAAATAGTGAATTTATGGCTGGATACAGGCTAATTTGATTGTCACAGTTTGCGATGGCAATTACATGTAAAGTTTCATGAGAGGAGCCTAATATAAAATTTAAAAATTTGTACAAATTGAAACCTTCAAGTGTCATGTCTGAAAAGTGGTTCAATAAAAGAGTCTAGCCAAGAGTTATCCCCAGAAAAATTATCAGGGCAAGTTTCATGTGGGGAGCCCGGAAAACTTCGTTTGAATGAAACACTCATATATGTAAGATGTAAAAGTTTGAATAAATTCAACCTATAAAGTGTTATGTCTGGAAAGTATTTCAACTTGTGTGCCTAGCCAACAGTTACAGTTATATGTCTCGCCTCTTTTCCAGAATATAATACTAGACGGATCAATAAATTTACCCTTTTCCAAAATAATTTTAGAGAACTTCTCTCAATCTTTTTCCAGAATATGTCTCCGCAAACTTCAGCAAAATCGTCAGAAAATAAACTTTTAACTTTGTGCTCTGACATCACCTATTCTGAGAATTTGTTTTTGGGATGGCATCTGTATGGCTAGATCATTTACACTGACGTAAAAGCGTATTTAATCCATTGTTATCAAAAACATATACGTACGTTGATAAATCCTGAAAAGGGTTGAAGGGGGGTTCAATTTTATATTTAACTGCTATTCACCTGCTTTTTTCTAGTTACGGAATAAGAAAAAGTGGAAAATATTCTGGAAAAAGGGGATATCTTCTGGAAAACGGAGGGAGAGCTTTCTTTAAAAATATTTTGGAAAATGGGGACTAACTTAACTGCTCTTTGTAGTAATATATTCTGGAATAGAACCGGATCACACTCTGGAAAAAACGGAGGAAAATTCTCTACAAATATTTTGGAAAAGGGGGAATTTACTGATCCTTCTGGTGTTATATTCTGGGAAAGAGCCGAGAAATATTCTGGAAAAAAATTGAGAAAAATTCTTTAAAATTATTCTGGAAAAGGGCGGAATTTTCTCTAGGGATAACTGTTGGATAGGCACACTAGTTGAAATACTTTTCAGACATGACACTTTAAAGCTTGAATTTATACAGATTTTTAAATTATATATGGGCCTTTCAGAGGTGATAAGTTCTGTGAATCCATTTGCAAGAAGTTCCATAGTGCCACGATCACCAACAAGACTCTATGCAATGCATAAGTCAGAGAAATTTATTACACCAAGTGGTGGCCCTGTGGATTTTGAGGAGGGTCAAACACTGCATGAAAGAAATGATGCCAGCGGAAATTTTACAATGCGAGCAGTAGGATTCAGTGAAAGAACTGTTGACCTAGAAAAGGAAAATATGGATCTCTTTGAGAGGCTACAGAAGAAATTGAGTATCTAAAGCGAGAAAATGAACTTCTAAAAATGAATCGGGATGCTAAAGAACAAAGCGAATTAGAGAGTATTGAACCAGAGAAAGTCAACTATCTCACTGATGAGGATGAATTAGAAAGGGAGACGAACTGGATCCTAAAGAAGAAAACACATTCCAGGAAGGGTAAGAAAAGAAAAGCTGAATCGTCACCTGAGGTTGAACAACTAAATGTTAGTGGAACTACAAGTACCGAACCGGAAGTTGTCCAACTTGAGGCCAATCAACCGAAAGGCAGTAAATCTACCAAGAACATTGCACCAAAATTGGTGCAACCGAAAGAAAAACCACCCCCACCAATAAGTATCGTGGGAGTAACCAGTTACCCAAAAATTCAGTCACTGATGAAATCGGTTACTGACAAAGAATATAAGGTAACAGCGCTAAACAATGACGTTTGAAAAATTAATACTCTGGACTCAGAAACCTATAGAACATTATCTATGAAGCTGAATGCTGAAAAGTATCAGTGGTTTACCTATGAGGACAAACAGGCTCGACCGATAAAAGTTATGGCAAGAGGTTTGCATCACTCTTGCTCAAGCGAAGAAATAATGGAAGACTTAAAAAATAAAGGTCTTAAAATACTAGATGCTGTGAATATGATTAAAAAAGAGAGAATAGAAAACAAAGAAGGAAACCCAACTTTCAATAAAAGGGGACTCCCTCTTTTTATGCTAGTATTTGATAACTCAGAAAATGTTCAAAATATCTATCGTATAAAAGCAATTCTTCACATGAAGGTAAAAATTGAACCAATGAGGAGAACCTCTACACGCATACCCCAATGCAAGAAATGTCAGGGATTTAATCACACCCAAAAATATTGCAGCCGGGATCCGAGATGTGTAAAATGCTCAGGTAAACATTTTACCCAGGCATGTACAATAGGGAGAGATGTACCAGCTAAGTGTATAAATTGTAAAGGCCAACATCCGGCCAATTATCGGGGCTGTGAGGTTGCTAAACACCTACAAAAATTAAGAGATAAATCACGAAATCAATCGCAAAATCATGAAATTCGAAGGATTCAACCATCAAATCAGATGGATCAAAATCCACAACCAAGCAACGCAGGGCAAAGAAGAACATTTGCTCATGTAGTGAAAGGCTCGGGTTCAACCAAATATATGAGCTCTGAAAATAATCGAATTATGGAAAACATTATGAACAGCATCGAGGCTATTACAAAGCTGCTAGATGACCAAAGTAACCTGAACAACATGATATTTGATCAACTGAAGAAAATGCAACTCCCACAACGCAATCCGATAAAAAATGTTAAGTAAGAACACAGAATAGCAATCTGGAATGCGAATTGACTTATGCAACATATTCCAGAAATTGAAATATTTTTAAATACAGAAAAAATCGAAATTTTTCTAATATCCGAAAGCCATTTTGTTAAATCTTCGTTTGTTATAACTTATATCATTCCATTCATCCAGCGGAAAGAGCAAGAGGTGGTTCAGCATTACTAATAAAAGAAAATATAAAACACCATGTAGAAACAGAAATCGAAGAAGAAACAATGCAAGTCACCACTGTTAGGATTCACATTAAACACAGACAGCTTACTGTCTCCGCAATATACTGTCCTCCCCGGCATAACTTGAAAAGGGAGGACTACATTAAACTATTTAAATCGTTAGGACGTGATTTTATTATTGGAGGAGACGTTAATGCAAAAAACACCTATTGGGGATCTAGACCTACGACGTCAAAAGGTAAAGAATTGTTTCAAGCAGCCCAGACATCAAAATGTGAATTTTACTCTGGTGGTTCCCCAACATACTGGCCCAGTGACGAAGCTAAGATACCGGACCTAATCGACTTTTATGTAGCAAGAGGTATATCTCAGAACTATATTCACATTGAATACAACAATTCTCTAGTATCGGATCACTCACCGGTTATCATGACAGTCAGTGTAACTGTAATTCAAAGGGAAAGTGCACCCAGATTAACAAATTCAAAAACAAACTGGGATCTCTTTCGTGAAATAATGGAGGACAAAATCAATCTCCAGGTACCGATAAGAAATTCTCGACAGTTGGAAGACGAATTGGAGCAACTCAATGAAATAATTCACTATGCTGCATTGGCAAGCACTCCCATTTTGCAAAATAAGAAGACGCTTAACATATCCTACCCAATGGAAGTTAGAGAGTTGGTAAGAGAAAAACGACGAGCTCGTAAAACCTGGCAAATTAATCGAACACCGGAGAACAAAACAATTCTTAACAATTTATGTAACAGCCTCAAATCCCTTCTTAAAGAAGTTAAAAATGAATCAATCAACAGATATCTAGTTAGCCTAACTGATGAAAAAAATTCTGATTACTCACTGTGGAAGGCGACGAAGGGAAAAGACCCAAAATGCAAGTGCCTCCACTTAAAAAGGATGATGGAACCTGGGCAAGAGGCCACAAAGAGAAGGCTGATCTATTTGCGGAGTATCTCCAGGAAACCTTCCAACAACTACCAAGACAAACTGCCAATGAAAATATAATATCTATTCACAAGCTGGATGAGTTTGAAATACGGCCAGTAACTCTCAAAGAATTAAAAGAAGAAGTGAAAAGTAACATGAATGTTAAATAAGCCCCAGGGTATCACTTGATTACTTGCCAAATTATCAAAGCTCTACCTAACAAAGGATTTCGTAAGCTACTACACATAATCAATGCGAGCTTTCGGTTAAAATATGTTCCGAATCAATGGAAAGTAGCAGAAGTAATCATGATACCAAAACCTGATAAACCACCTAACGATAAAAAATCATACAGGCCAATTTCTTTGCTGCCAATTGTGTCAAAACTCTTTGAAAAATTATTACTAAAGAGACTTAAACCAATAATTGAGGACCGACAACTAATTCCTCCACATCAATTTGGATTCAGAGAAAAGCATTCTAGAATTGAACAGGTCCATAGAATCACCAACATAATTGAAAGAACGTTAGAACGTAAAAAGTATGCTCAAGCATATTCCTGGACGTCGCTCAAGCATTCGATAAAGTCTGGCACAGTGGTCTGGAATACAAGCTGCATAGAGATCTACCGAGACAATTCTATGCCATACTAAGATCTTATTTATCCAATAGACACTTTCGAGTGAAATATGAGGATGAATACTCTGAGCTAAAGGAAATCTCTGCCGGTGTCCCGCAGGGGAGTGTCTTAGGACCAATCCTGTATTTACTATATACAAGGGACATACCAACCACAAATGAAGGAACCATAGCCACCTTTGCAGATGACACAGCAATTATGGCAGTTGGAAATAATGTCGCTGATGCAACGAGCAAACTCCAGAGGATGACCAATGCGGTTTGTAACTGGACAAAGCGGTGGCGAATCAAACTTAATGAGACAAAATCCACGCATATTAACTTTACTTATCAAAAGGCTTACCACCTACCTATAGAAATTAACTCGCGACTCGTGCCATATGCAAATACAGCTAAATACCTTGGCATGACCCTCGATGCCAAGCTTAAGTGGAGAGAGCATGTCAAAAAGAAAAAAGAAGAACTTAACATAAAGTTCAGAAAAATGTATTGGCTCATAGGTAGAGGCTCTGAGCTTACAATTAACAATAAGCTGCTGCTATATCGGCAAATTTTGAAGCCGATATGGACCTACGGTATACAACTCTGGGGATGTACCAAGCAAACAAACGCCAAAATGATACAGACGTTTCAAAACAAGGTTCTTCGTAGCATCGTCAATGCTCCGTGGTACGCAAGAAATGAAGACCTTCACAGGGACCTACGGATGGAATACATCAAAGAGGAAATAAAAATGCATGCCGCAAAACACGAAATAAGGCTCCAGGAACATGGAAACCCCTATATTCGCCATATGATAGATAACCCTGTCGTTGAAAGAAGACTCCAAAGAACGAGGCCACTTGACCTAGTGAACTTACCAAACTAAAATTAGTAAATAGGTTTAATTGATTATGGGGCTAACCAGTGGGTTACACCCCAACAAACGTGAATTTTACTAGATATATGATATAATTTGTATTTGAAAGAAAAATTGCTAGATGAGCGCAGTCTCAGTCGTAATAAAATAAATTGAAAAAAAAAACAAATATGGGCCTTTGATTCAAACGAATTTGCCTGGGCTCCCCACAAGAAACTTGTCCTGATAATTTTGTTAGGGATAATTGTTGACTAGACTCACCAATTGAACCACTTTCCAGACATGACACTTTAAAGATTGAATTTATACAAATTTTTTTCATTTTATATGAGCCTTTCATTCAAACGAATTTTCCCGGCCTCCCCAAATGAAACACCAAATGAAACATGCCCTGATAAATTTTCTAGGGATAATTGTTGGCTACACACACTAATTGAAAAACTTTCCAGACACGACGACATGTTGATTTTATGAAAATTTTTAAATTTTATATTTAGCTTCTCTGATGAAACTTATAGAACCTATAATTCCTAAAGTATGCAGTGAGAAACCAAAATGGGCCTATATTCAGCCGTAAAATCACTTCATAAAAATACCAGTTTATACTTTGGTTTGTTAATTTCTCATTTTAGACGTTTAAAAAATGTTTCGGCTGAAATATGTTGGCTAGTAACTTTCGGCTGGGATAGCCAAGGCACTATCTGCATTATCGACATTTTTATTTTCTGCTGATAACTTTCGGCTAACTTTAATAGTATCTAAACCACGCGCCTACCAGATATGTGTATTCGCATATTACTGATCAATTGGAGGTGGCTCAACTTCATTTAAATTGCGGAAAAAATTAAAAATGGGTCTAAATGAATACATTTTTTATGAATCAGAAGACCAAACTTTTCAAGTCACAAGAATAATTTTATTTTACCTGCTTAAGACTTGGTAATCCTACAAATTTCTATATTTTCGTCTGCAGAGAATTTCATGCAGCTTTAGTGAATATGGTCCATAAAAGCTGATAAATATATCATTGTTAAAAGATTAGTCGTCGATGCGTCTGCAACAGTGGTAATCGATCTTCAATAAGAATCGCAATAACTGGTTTTCACTGTCACGCATTGCCATCATTTAATGCTGGATTTTACGGTGGCTATTTTCCTTTCTTAAAATGGCCGCTTTTTCAACACTATGGCCAATGGCTATGGTTCGAATGATATCGGCAAACTAAGATTTAACTAAAGTTGAATCATTTTCTTAATGAAAATGTACGAGTATACGGTTTCTACACAAGCCAATCAATAAGATTTGTTTTATTTGGCATAGTGTAAAAGCTTATTTCTCATATGGTATTTTTTTCATAAATTTTGTTAAAACTGTTTTATAATAAATAAAATAAGTTAAACAAATGCATGAAAAACTCCCACCTCCTCCTTCATAATGGATATAGTTAAAGATCCATATGGGGATGGTTATGATGCTGAGCCTATTATTATAAACTTTTTGGATCAGTTCAATTTAAGTTCAAATTGATTTGACTCCGTACATATTGAATCAAATTACAGTCAAAACTTCTAAAAAGGTTAATTTCACTAATAATTCCAAGACACACCCTATAATCATATAATATCACATATATACGGAATACACGCTCATGAATTTTTATTTAAACAGAGGAAAACATTATAAATGTTTATTACGCCAAAGATTATAATAATAAATTGTATATTAAATCGTACGAAATAATGATGACGTATAGAGATTTCCACGATCTTTCTTTATTAGTATTTTTATTGTTATATATTGTGTGGCATTTGTATATGTATGTACATATACAGAACCAATTTTAAAAGGTACATTAAATTTGAAATATTTTTATTTAGCAAAAACGGAAATTTACTGTACAAGATTTTTATCATTCCAATTTCTTAGAAAAAAGGTATGTTTGCTAATATTTTCAGCACAAACAAACATATTCTATTTTTGACTATATTGAAACAAAATGTATATAAGGATCTATAATATATCCTATTTCTTGTCTATACCTATAATATTGTACAATATATGATGCGTGCTCATTTTTAAATAGTTTTATAGGTTTTCGTTGTATTTGTATGTATATACCTTATTTTGTTGTTTATAAGCTGCTTATTTTTTTACCGTACTGATTTATGTGTTCATACTCCCCTAAATAATAAAAATGTATACACAAATTATAAATTTATAAGTATTTTGATTGCCTTTTGTGATTTGTAAACAAAATTATTATGTTCTACTATATAATTCAAGTAGCTACCTTTATAATAAGCCTTCGGCTACTAATTTCATAAACACTTTGACATTTTATTTTATTTTCTTCAATCAAGGTAATTCACTAAATTCTCATGAATGAAATAAGCTGCTTAAAAACGCAATTTATTAAAACCATACTTTTTAAAAGTTTTTTTTTTCGCATTTGAAAGAAGCTTTTGAAATATAAAATAAATTCAATAAGACAAGACCGTTTTTATAACAGATCATCACAACAAAATTTTTTTTTTTTATCGTGCTTAAACAACTCTCTGCCTTATACTATTATCTTAAGCTTATCTTTTTTAAAGCTTGAAAAAAGCAACCAATTTATTTTCTGATAATCTGTTTATCTTACAAAAATTAAAATTTCTCAATCGCAGACTAACTTAAAATTTTAAATAACCAACAAACCACATTGCTTAAACTCTCACACGCACATAATAAAGAAGAGATAATTTTTTATTCAAATATCCTTAATACGTCGCTAATCACATATATTAAAAATTTCCACCCACAAATTTTTATTGTCAACCAAACTTTCTCTTAAATAATTGAAATGTATACACTTTAATAAGGCTTTTGAAAACACCTTGCTCTCTTCCATTGATAAGCTGTTTTATATAAAAATAGTATTTATACGATACAATCATCTACTGTTAGCTTTTGGTATTTTCCTTGTTACAAATTTAAGAAACGAACAAACAAAAAAAAAATTAAAGAATTTCCCAATATCCAAAAAAAAAACTTGTTCGTTAAGTTTTATGGTTTCATCGTACTTTTTTAGTACAGGTAAATACATTTGTACAAAACAGTTTTTAACGTTTAAATGTTCTCAAAAAATAAATAACAATAGCAGGAAAATGGATGGAAAAATTAACAAAAGTAAAAAAAAAATTAAATATGAAATTAAAAGTGAAATGAGGTGGAATTTTTGCGGGAGTAAATGGGGAAAATATTTTTCTATATGTACCACCGGGTTGATGTGTATATATACTCGTACATACTTGAAAAACAAAACAACAACAACAACAAAAAAACGTAAGAATAGAAAAACATTGTTTTAATTGATTGTAATTAATAATGAAAGTGATTTATTACATGATGTTAGATTACACACAGTTTTTATGTAATTTTTACTTTTAAGGTGCTTAATAATTTCACCGTCACATATAGCACACAATTTTACTTTCGTTCGTTATGTAGGTACCTATATATATGGTATACACATAAAATGTTATTATATTTGAATAGTAATGTCACAGGTGACATATTGCTGTAATTAATTCACCTGATAGCATATAACGCGCCGCGATATTTTCGTTTTATTTAGGTGAAGGGAGACACTTTAAATGTTATAAGTTAACGGGTGTAATAAAATGTTTTGTTATTAGTTTCAGAATGTTTTATCGGTGAATGACGCTTTGAACATAAAAAAAAAGGTTTTTAACTAAATTTATTCTTATTGTATTCCTGACATCGGGCGTCGTTAAAATTGTATTATGCACAGCTAATTAAGTTGCTAAAGAAAATTCCATAATTTCAACAATAAAAAAAAATATGTAGGGAATGTAGAATTTTAAGAATTATTGTTATTTTATTGAGCCAATGATTTAAATTACTACAAAATTTTTTAAATATTGGTTCAGGGCTCTTTTATTTTAAAAAACTTAATTACCGCTTTAGCTTTCGATTCCAATTACTTTAATATGCAACATTTCTAAAATCGATCTTTTTTTGAAAAATTGTTTGCTTTTCGAGAATTTTGATGTTATTTAAACTGATGAAATGGTCTGTATCTTTCAAATGCTGTGAAAGTGCGCTAATGTTTGAATTTATATTTGAATTTGTGCCTTTTTTGTGTTGGTAAACTCATTTTTCTAAAAACTGCTTTATCTGTCCTGTGTATGTTGCGTTGCAACTGGAACATACCTGGTAAACAATGGGTGGAGTGAATTCAGAAAAGTAGGTACTGTTAAGAGTTACCTTTTCTGTAAAAGATAATACTTCTAAGTACAAGGTTTTCCTTATTTTGATGTGAATGGTAACTACCTTTCACCAACAAGTATTAACGCAGACAATTTTAAGTAATACCTTTACTTATAAAGTGTTTCCTTATTCCATCTGCTATTTGCATTATACATGTAACATAATATAATTTGGTGCTTATTTTGTGACAATTCAGAACAGTTTTTGTATTTTATAACGTTTTTAATAGATTTTTTATAGACACAATATATTAATAATAATGGCATTCAGAACATTTTCGACTTGTTAATCAGAAAAATGAAGAGGCCAGTTCTAATTAGAAAGGGGAATGTAAAAATTCGCTTATGCACGGTTGATTCCTATATATATAGGAAAAAATCAGTGTAATAAATTAACAGTTCAGTCGCTATAGCCTGATGAGATGTACTGAAAACTGATTTATTTTTCACATGCTCGCAGATCGAAACTGAATTGCAAACTCTTAAAAATTTCTCCTGTTCTTAAATATTTATCAACCTGGAATACACCAGAATAATTTAAAAGTTTGAAATGAATTTATTTTGATATGATAATTTTTACATGTAATATGTACATACATATATGTCGTTTTTGATTTCTTAACCTAATTATAAACTATAAAGTTTTTAAAAATTACTAGATTTTTGATTTTAAATTTATTTATCTCATTGGAATAAGAGAAAAAAGAGTAGGTTGGCGGTTTACATTAAAAATCTCATTAGTTTTTTTAATATTATATCATGGTTACTTAAAGCTAACCTTAAATTATTACCCACTGTACAATTAAAACCCGACCCCATGTGCATTTATTACAATTTTCCTTCTTCCTTAACCTAAAATTACCGAATCATTTTGTGTTTGATCCGGAATGGAACGGCTGATGGGTGAGTGTTGCCCAGAGAGGAAATTAATGGATTCTCTATGAAGGGGATGGTTGAATAAAATTTGTTTGTTAGTTTATTTATGAATTGGGGGATTGTTGGGATGTTCGCTATTTCATAGAGTACAAGGATTGGCGTGTTTTTGGGTAATGATAGAGAATATCTCAAGCATTTGTTCGTACTCTTTGAATTTTATCTACAGTTGTTGGGGCGGCATTTACCCATAGTGCACATGCATATGTAAGGATTGGTCTAATGGCTACTTTGTAAATTAGTAATTTGTTGATGGGATGTAACATGGATTGTGAGTGGAAATGAGCGAATAGTGAGTAAATTGCTTTATTCGCTATTGCTATTTTGGAGGTTATATGTTTTTGGAAGGTTAGGCGAGTATCTAGAATACAACCCAGATACTTCCCACTGTCCTTCCATGGGATTTGCAAATTGTTGAGGGTAAGGTGGTGGGAAATTGCTTTTTCTCTTAGGTATTTGGAATGTGTGAACAAAACGGCTTTGGTTTTGAAAGTATTTACTCTGATTTTCCACAGTTTAAAGAACTGTAAGATATCAGAGAGCCCGGAGGTTAAGCGTTTGGATAGTAAGTGGAAGCTTCCTTTCGTGATGAAAGAGTATATGGCCGTGTCATCGGCATAGACTGCGACGTTGCACGAAAGCGGTGTGGGAAGGTCGTTAGTGAATAGATTGAAGAGGAGAGGACTGAGGATTGAACCTTGAGGTACTCCTGATGGGATATCAAGCGTCCCTGACAGTTCCCCCAGGATACTGACGTTAAATGAGCGGTTCTGAAGGTAAGATTTTATGATTTTTTGGATATGGCAGGGAAATCCAAGCTTACGGAGCTTATATAACAGCCCTGCATGCCAAACAGAGTCAAAGGCTTTCTCGATGTCTAACCAAACAAGTCCAGTGGACTTGTTTATGTTTGCCATCGTCGAAATATGTTCGCCGAGGCGAACTAGTTGGTGTTGGGCAGAGTTTCCTTCGCGGAAACCAAATTGATGTTTGTTCTGGATATTGTGGCTTTGTGTAAAGGAGAACATTCTACTGTGGATAGTTTTTTCAAGGATTTTACCACGGATAGGAAGGAGACTGATGGGCCTGTAGCTTGCTGATTCATTTGAAGGTTTATTTGTTTTGTTGATCGCGATTACCTTGGCGTGCTTCCATACGGTTGGAAAGTACGAAATCCGCAAGCAGGCATTTAGGATGGCTAACAGACACATGACCGCATTTTTAGGAAGATTCTTGATTAGGATGGGTGGAGTATTATCGTGTCCTTGGGCTTTTTTATTGCGGAGGCTTTTGAGTATAAATCTAAGCTCTGGTGGACGGATAATTTCCTCAGCTTTGATTTGTGTAATATCGGAATCGATCTGAACCAGACCCGACTGCGCTTTATACTCAATATTTGGGTATGTAGGATATAAGGAGATATTGTGGGCTTGGTGGAATTGCTGAGCAAGGAGATTAGCTTTATCACTATTGGTGTAGGCAGTTTTATCATGCATTGTTATGAGTGGTAATTGGCTTCCTCGGGCTTTCAATTGTTTTACCAACTGCCAGACCGAGGTGTGGTTTGGTTTTAAATCTTGGAGTGTCTTTTTCAATGCATTAGTAGTGATTTCAGTTATTTTGGATTTGATTTGTTTTGTTAGTTGGTTTATGGGATGACGAAGCGCACGATATTGGGTACGCAAGGCAATATTCCGTAGTTTATTGCGTTGCGAAACCAAATCTTTTACTTCTTAGGGAACGGGTGTTTGGAGGTAAGGTTATTGAAAGTTGGTGGCGAGGCTGAGTTTACTTCTTGCTTGATACAGTCAGTAATGCAGTGAATATTTATATATATGGATTCAGGGGTGTTTAGGCTGTTGGAGTGCCAAGTAATGGTTTTATCGATGAATTCTCTATAAGAGTTCCAGTCGATTTTGCCAATACTTGGTTTGGTAGGATTTAATACAGGGGAGTCTCCTAATTGGAACAGGATAGGGTAGTGGTGTGATGACAAATCATTGATTGATTTGACATTCGGGATTTTGAAATAGTTTTTTGACAGGATTAGGTCAACGGTTGATGGAGTAGTACCCGGTTTGAAGTGGGTTGGCTGGTCTGGGAAGTTAAGAAGGAAGTTATTGTGGGATTCTACAAGGTTATTTAACGCGTTGCCACAGCTGTTGGCTGTAGCGCAATTCCAGCTACGGTGTTTCGCATTAAAGTCACCAGCAATAACAACGCTGTTATATTTATTCATGATTTTAATCATATCTTGGGAGAAGTTTTCATGCTTTGTGGTCGTGTTGTAAATAGCTACTAGGGTTACTATTTGGTTATTTACTGTTAGTTCTACTGGTATGTTTTCAATTTTTGTTAGAGGAAGGGGTGACAGGGGTTTAAATTTAATTGACTCATGGGTTAGTATTGCTGCACCCCCACTCGTTTTCAACTTTTTACTACAAACTATGCTTGAAAATTCTTTATCATACGATACTGTTGTAGGCTGAAATATTTATCCTAACTCAGCCACGTTTCTGCCAGGAATACTATAGCTGGTTTGTTGGTTTCGATGAAGCCTTCGAATTCCACTTTTTTTGGGATGATGGAACAAAGATTCCATAGCATACACTTTACAATTTTTGGGTTGTACTTATCATCTAATTAAAATTTCCGCTGATGAAAGCTAATGCTGCTTGCTGTGGTGTTTCTGCTGATTTGATCGCTTGGATTATTTTCTGCTATGATCTCCCAAATGTTATCGATGGCTAATAATTCGTGTTGAAGGATACGTAGCTCCGCAAAAGGAATTTTGAGGAGTTTTTGTTGCGGCTGCTAGTGCTGGCATAGCTATTGGCGGGATAACTGCATACGCTGCCGGTCTTTCGGTCGGTGGTGCGGCTTTTGGCACTTGTTTTAATGGTGGGAATGCTTGCGTATACGCTAAGTGGCTTGCTGAAAGTCCTTGGGTATCCGCACGCATTTCCCAAAAGTTCACGGGAGGAGGTGGCGCCGGTTTATATTGTGGCTTGGTTGTTGTGAATTGCTGGGCTAATTTGCTTGCCTTCAATTCTTGGTATTTAGTGCATCCTTTGTAGTTGGCTGCATGATCACCTTTGCAATTCAAGCATTTGGCAGTATTTTCCCTTGTCGTTCGGGGGCATTCGCCTTTTAGATGATCATTTTGGTATTTGATGCAGCGGTGCTTTCTTCTGCAGTTTGTTCCGGCGTGACCAAACTGTTGGCAATTTCGGCATTGCGTGTATTCCTTTACGGCTGGCGAAAATTGCTGCCACGTAACTACACAATGGCACAATTTTCCACACTTGTTTTGTAGTTCCTTTAGAGAAGTGGCCCCTTTCGCAAACCTCACTACATACATAATGGCTTGTGATTTTGTGTTTCATTTGGTTACAGCTCTGACTTCATTAATGCCGGCGTCCTTTATACCGGTTTTGATCGTTTCCTGATCCATGTCATATAGTTCTAGAACTACGGTACTATATTCACGTTCGCTATCGTCGGTGAATGTGTGAAACTCATGGCTTTTCGCACTTTCTACCATGAGTTTAGCGTAATGCTCTTTTGTGCTGGATTAATTCTCACACGACCGGTATGGCTGAGGATCTTCACCGTGAAGTTTCCCACGCTGACATGGATGGCACATGAAGAGAGTAGTGACTCTACTTATGACATCGGTGTGTCCACGATGATTGGCGGAACTCGGTCGAGTTTTATTTCACCAGGTAGTGGTGTTTCATTTGCTAAAGCTGCGAAACGGTTTCCGAGCAGCACACTACCCTCGAATGACATTTCTTTGACTGGAACTTTGTTAATGGCACGTGATTTTCGTTTTATACTGATAGTACGAAACGCTTCTTCTTGGCTTATGTTTTCCATTGTATCCATACTCCACGGTATGAGTAAATGGCACACTTTACTCTTACCAGAAAATGTTTCTATTTCACACTAGAAACACTTATAAAATTGTTTTGAAAAAAAACAGATTATTAATTTGCACTTAGCCACACTAAACACTGAACGATGATGATATGTTTTGAAAAAAAAAGATTTAATTTTACTGATACACTTGTGAACACTATGAACTACCAATGATGAATGAAGATGAACACATAAAAATACAATTCCAACTTCATACATTAAGTATGAGGCAAGAACGTAGTGACTTAGCGAATTATAAATTCACTAAATCAAAAAAAAACACAAGGAAAACTTTTCATTTCTGAGGGTTTCATGCCCACACGAATAATAGAAAGAGAAGTTGGTTGTCTGTATTAAATCAATAAGATTCTTTCGGCTTTTTATAGATACAATATATTAATAATAATGACTATGGCATTCACAACATTTTCGACTTGTTAATCAGAAAAAATGAAGAGGCCAGTCATTTATAATATATTTACCAAAAAAGTAGAAATATCAAAATCCCCCCCGTACTTTAATCCGAGAGTCAATACAAAATGTATGTAAATGTTTTGTTTTTAACAAGTCGAAAATGTTGTGAACGCCATAGCCAATATTATTAATATATTGTATCTATAAAAAGCCGAAAGAATCTTATTGAAACCTGATTTATTTAATTTTGAAGGGAATATTATAAAATGCAATTAGTTTTGAAAAATATAATTAAATGACATATAAATTTAATTTAGTATTCCTTTAGTTGAGATTATGGTTAGTCGTGTATACATATTTTTATTATATACATTTTCAATATGTCATCGTGCGTCGAAAATTAAGCTGCTTCTGACGGTGATGATAGAGCGCTATTTGTTGCAGTGTTGAAGAACCATTCAAAACTTCTGAAATACTCCATGACACTAAGCTCAATAAAATTAAAAGAAAATGCTATGAAAGCAAATTTAAAAAAAAAGACCGATTAAAATCAAAAAGGGGGTAAAAATGAAGCTTTTAGATTGCGAGAAAGAATTTATGGAGCTATAATAACAGCAATTTTGGAGCGCCAACAAGAAGTGAACCAGAAAAACGAGACTTTATTTAGAAACAAATGAAACAAAATATCTCACAACGAGTGAACTGCAAAGGTTAGTTATTTTGGAGTAGTTAAAAGCTGACAAGAACACAGATTGAGAAAGGAAATATTTTGCTTCATAAAATAAAAAATAAAAAAAGAGGATTTAATGCCGGTGCTATAGCTGAAATACAAATTTGTGAAAATATAGACACGAGCATTAAGAGAATTTATCCATTTGTTGAGTAAATAAAATAAAATGAATTATTTTAATTTTAGTTATTGGTGTTCAGAAGAGTCGCAGTTTCAGCTCTTTTCTGTTGGCCTCGCATTCGCAGCTGTCGGTCTCTATCTTGGTCTATTCGATCGTGTTCATCATCGGAAGAGCTTCCATCGCCTACATCCTCGTCGATTTCATAAATCATTTAAATGCTTTCCAATATTGTGCAGAACTGCGCAACAAATAACAATTTTGGGGACTTTCCAGCAGCCACACGAATTCGATTGCCCAATATGAGAAATCTGTTCTTGATTTGACCAAAACACCACTCTTCCTCTCCGGTAGACTTCTTATATGGAGTTAAAAATCACGGCGTTAATCCATATCAACTGTCCCCTAGTAGAGAAGCAGAACCTCTAAACCACGCTAATTTTTGGTAAATTGCACTGTGCTTCCAAATCCTACTCTCATGCATACTGCCTGGCCACTGGGCGTCAAGGCTGGTAAATGTTTCATCCGCATCGCAAGTTGCTTGTATGTATAAGCTTGGATATCCCTTTCTGTTGACGTAATTGTCACCAAAATGTCTCGGCTTCAATATTTCAACATGCCTGCAGTCCGATGCGCCGATAGCTGTTGGAATTTTCAAATGCATTTATCATTTTACCACAGCTTCGTCCAACTCTCCAGGAAACTTTATCCATTCATGAGATTTTTTAATTATTTCCTCGGTTACATATGAATAGCTCTAACACAAACGGTAGTTATATCTTCATTTTACTCCCATATCCTCAACAACACCACTTTGATTTCCAGCACCCTGATTAAAAATAAGATAATGGGTAAACATGTAAGCTTGTAAAAAGCAAAGTTTTCTTTTATTAGTTTCCAATTTTTTGATTTTATTTGAAGTAGAAGTCAAATCGATAATTACGAACTGAGTAAAGTAAGTTTTGCTTTTTGCCAGTTGACACGTTTACCTATTATCTTATATTTTAGAGAATCAAGGTCCAGCGTCACTTAGATAGCGTAAAAAACTCCATTTTTTGGTATGCACTCAGCCCTCCACCTCTATTCTCGAAATGTTCAACCAAAAAATAATCCGCTAAAAACTTTACGTTTACAACTTCGAACTTCAAAAGGTGTTTACTATTAGTTGTAATTCCAGCCATTCTGATCAAAATATATTTCGAAACTAAGCTCAAGTCACCTTGTATAAAACTTTGTAAATCATGAAGTATGTATGGAAGAAATAAAAGAGTTTACTTTGTTTTATTCACAGTTTTTAAGTAGATACTGGGAAATTTTTAAGTGTTTGCTTATAGAGGAAGAAGTTACTTAAACGTTAAGTATCCGCTGATCGATCAAGTATTTAGGTACTTAAATTTTATTCACCTACTTATAAGTACATACTTAAAAAACAGAAGTGAAAGCACTTACTTGGTTTTATTCACTCCACCCAATATTTGATTATTTTTTTTAACAGTATTACATCTTTCATTTTCGAAAAAAGATTGTCAGTTAAATTTGTGGCTGCACGTCCTACAATTTTAAAATTATAATTCTTAAAAAAGTGTTTTATTATTTCATATAGATTTTTAATATACGGAATGGCCAAGTTATGTGTGGTTTCAGTCTGAACTTAAAAATCAGGATTTGATTGAAAATTCCTTTGTTTCCAAAATATATTATTAATTAATTTTTGCGGATACTGGTTTTCAACTAATGTATGTTTTAGAATTTTTAAATTTTATTGTGGAATTTTAGTATCGGAAGGCTTTAGAATTGTTTGGGTCAAAATTTTAATAGTGCTAATTTTGTAAGTGGTGGAAAGCCAAGAATAAAAATTTAGATATCTACCAGACCAATTAATTTTATGGTACTGTAGCGTCTCACTCATGCAAAAAATATATACACTCATTCAAAACATACTCACTCATGCAAATTATACTTACATTCATGTTCCACTACAATAATCCACGGATATCAGCGCACTCATATAACTTACACATAACCGCAACGCAACCGCAACCGCTTAACCAACGAGCATATTAAAATTATTATGATTCATCCGGTTTTTCCCAAAGCACCAATAAACCAAAAACGAAACAATTCATTTTAAAAAACTTTTATTCATCCGCTTCAATTCTACTTCGTTTCGATTTCGCTTTGTAATTTTATCAGACCGAAATTGACAATTGGTTCGTGCGCTTTTATCGAAACAAGTCGCGTTTTTATAGACAGCAAAAATTCGTGATTTTCAATACGAAAATGGTGGTGAATAATATTTAATAAATATTATAATAAATAACTTTGTAATAATTAAATTTACTTCTAAAATATAACAATAAAACATTGTGAATTATAATATTATAAATATAATTAAGTGAAGTGTTTTATTGTACTATCGCCTGCAAAAGTTGGTTATACACAGAGAAAAAACTAAGTGTTTTTGAAACAAGCAGCCCACTAAAATTATGAATTATTTTGTATTGTAAATATAGGGTAAACCTAAAACCATATAAGGATCACAATTAACATCTTTTTTTCTGAATTCATTGTTGTGAATGTGATCATAGATTACCCTATTTTTTATCATAATTATAATTGCAAATATTTATATAAAAAAGACGATTGTTGCTGCGATCAAAATCGTGAAAACTAAGTAGTTTTATGTTTTCATGTATAACCAACTTTTGCAGGCGATAGTACATACAATTATATATGGATGTGGCGTCTCCCTAAAATTGGCAGCAAACACAGCCAACGCCATTAAGACCCCATAGTACCAATCACAAGAAATTTTGGCGTATGGTTCATGAATCAAAAAAATGTGCCAAAAAGAAATTTTATTCTTTACTTCTTTTACTCAAATGAATTTTATTCTGTTGTTTATTGAGGAAAGCTTGTAGGAAATATTCAATTTAATCTATTGGTACGGCTGTGATTATATCATCAACATATCTGTAGTAAACAAATGGTTGAAAATCTAAAGATAATGGGACTTACTGGAGTGAGCCAAAAATTTGTTTCTAAATTTTGTTATCAAAAAAAGTAAAAAAATTTATTTTTGTTAATTTTGATTTAGAATTTCTTTTTATATTTCTCCAATTTTGACTAATAATATTTTTTACAATTTATTGATATTAGTAAATAAAGAGGTGACATCTAAAGAGCTTAATAGAAAATTTGGAGGGATGGTTACATTACTGATTGTATTTTTGAAATCTTCAAAATTTTGAATAATAGAAATTGTTCCCTGACCGGCTATGGAACTCACAATTGACCTGTATGGTATATTTGGTTTATGGATTTTGGGTAAGCCATACAATTTTGGAATAACTGGGGTGCAACTCGTGAGTTTTTCTTTGTCTCTAAATCGATCTTGCCAAAATGTTCGCAATCTTATACCAAAGAGTTTATTTTTGTTTGGATTGGTGCTAAATTATCTTTAGTTATGTTTACGTATGAGTCACTTAATAAGTGATTCATTTCATCCATGTAATCTGTCCGTACTGCTAAAATCGTAGTATTCCCTTTGTCCGCTCAAATGGTGATAAATTTGGTGAATTTGTACTGTTTTTGAAATTTGTTAAAATATTTATGAAATTATTCCGAATATTAATGCGATCATTATCATTCAAACCGAAAATTACACTTTGAACATCTGAATAATTTTGAAAATGGTATTGCAGTACCAAAAGTTGGTGGCAAAATTTATTTTCTAAACATAAAACGAATTTGATGTGAAACGGAAGATCGATATTAGACAAATTTGCCAGCCATTTGTCGGAAGTACTAACCAAGTTATAGTAGGAGCCTGTGGATTAAGTCTATTAAATCAAAGAAAATTGCGGAGCGAAACATATGGAGAGAAAAATATCTGGAAGGTACATATCTTCAATTTAGAGTAATGCAATTCAGATTTCAAATTTATGCATCGCAAATTCCTCTGACATCAGTTTTATTGAAAATGAATTGGATTGCTGGATTTTAAATTTAAAGGAAACAAAACAAAGTCAAATAATATACTTGCTAACCACATTGCTAGCTAGTTGGAGTCAAAAGCATATAGATGAAAGAATTTGAAGTAAGCGCAGATACACAAGCAGACAAGTGAAAGAACCAGTTGCTACCAAAGGACATTATAGTTACCCAGACCTATTAAGAGTAATCCATTATCAGAAGATGTAAAACAGCAGAATTTTGGAATATTATTACGACAACGAAGTAAGCCGAATATTGCCTTCTGATAATACCTAAGTATATATATTATTGAGCTAACTGATGCTTGAATGTTTCCAACAAACGTGTATGAGAGTAAATGCTTTTCGATAGAACTGATATAGTCGTACTAATCGGTGTTTCTAATAAAGTTCGGATATCTTTGAGTAAGTGAATACCTTTAATTCTAAGAATTGCTAGGAGTTTGTTCATTGCTGTTGCTGTAATAACATTTTTTATTTTTTATTTTGCAAGACGTGTTTGCCACGGTTTCCTGAAATAACCGTCGATCGGTGACGTCTTGATTGGGTCACTTAAACAAGGCTTCTTCTGTTTTGACGTGAATACGTCTTTATTTTCATATATATGGGGGGGGGTAATTCAAAAAACTGATAATAACAAAAAAATGGGTATACGATTTTATGCTGCAGCCAAATATCTATCATCTACATCCAAAATTTAATTACACCACTCGATAGATAAAGGATCAAAAAATTTGTTACGTTGAGTGAGGACTGTGACGCATCGCTTGCGGAGGCGGGGGAAGCACCGCCATTTTTTGTAATACTCGTCCATAAGAAACGACAGAAAATTTAAAAAAATGTTCTGCAATATGACCAATTATTATGGAACTTGGCTATTTCTCAACCGATTTTAATGAAATTTGGTATGCGTGATGGAAATAGGATTCTAAAATGATTTTTGGGTGAAGTTCTGGAATATGGCCAACTAGGAAGGAACTTGGATATTTCTGAACCTATTTTAGTGAAATTTGCTATGCGGAATGGAAATGTGATTCTAAAATTATTTTTAGATAAAGTTCTGGAATATGGCCAATTAGGAAGGAACTTGGCCATTTCTTATCCGACTTTGATGAAATTCAGCATGTACGATGGAAATGGGATTCTAAAATGATTTTTGGATAAACTTCTGTAATATGGCCAACTAGGATAAAACTTGGATATTCCTGAACAGATTTTAGTGAGATTTGGTATGCGCGATGAAAATGTGATGCTAAAATTAATTTCAGATAAAGTTCTGTAATATTGCCAACTAGGAAGGAACTTGGCCATATCTTATACGATTTTGATGAAATTTAGCATGTATGTACAATGAAAATGGAGTTTTAAAATGATTTTTAGATAAAGTTGTGCAATATGGCGGCGTATTATTAAAGAACTTGCCACGTACACTCGTAACGTACACGTATTCACGTCAAATACACGGCTGTATTTACGACACAGCCACACCCTCATTTTTTTGACAGCTTCCGGCATTCGATGCATAAACAAACCTTTTACATTCGGCTAGAAAAATTACCCGCCCAAATTCTGTTTATAAATAGATGAACAATTGTACCTGCCCATGGGAGAAAACAGTCCTACCTTGTCAAGACTTATTTCTTGCCCTTGAGACTTATTTATTGTCATGATGAAAGAAACTCCTATATGAAACTGACGTCATTTAAATGTAAATGGCCAATTCAATCATTGGGATAGCAACTGTTCTGCTGATCTTCCCGCCAGAGCTTTAGCGAAAATAACATTTGCCATCATTTTTGTGACTATGACCAAAGCAACCTTGATTATACAAGCCATAATCTAAAAAACGAAGCTTTTATAAGGGAATTAGAAACGAGGAAAATACCAAAATTTTCATAGTAAAACACTTAAAACATATGGGAAATCACTTTTTTTCCTAAGACAAATTTGTAAATGAAAACGTTGCAAATTCTTAATTATGATTTCTGAAATATTTTCATAAATGTTTGAATTTCAACATATATAAATCTCGTTTAAGTAAATCGTTTTCATTTTCTTGTAATAATTGATTTATTTAAACCAAAATATAAAAAAAGTTCATAACAACAGCTTTCTGGTCAAATTAAAAAGAAAAGCTTACTACAAATCGTGTGCATTAAGTCAATATACATAGATGGCAGTGGGTAGTAAACATTTTGAAAAATCGTAGCAAAAATTGCGATCTGGGGAAATTTGAGTTCAATAATTGTAGGAAAAGCAAAACAAATTCAGAAAATATTAAGAACATGTCATAATTGTTTGATTAAATATTTTTTTTTCGTATTTTTCTGCCAACAATTATAGACATCTAATGTACACTAGTAAAACTAAAGATAAATTTAGCAAGTATTATTTAAATTTGTCAGAGCCAACTTTGATGTATTTTTCGAAATGAAAGTTGGAAAAATATATTTTAGAAATAATTTAATTTTAAAATTTCTGCAATTAATATTTACTTAATACCAATATACCCTTCTTGTATATTGCTGCTAAATATATGTAGAACACTTTTGTATAAACATTTTGTAACATTTTTGGTGTTTTCATTGAAAAACTTCAAGCTAAAAAACACCGTTTTTACTATGGATTCCTATGGAAATCAGTGAAAAGTTATACCACTAAAAAAGCTTCTAAAAAATACGTCATAATGATTATGGCTCTATACTCTAGAAGGCTCTGCTATGACCCTTGTGCTATTACATAAAACTACACCGACTTTGAATTTGAATTTTTTTTTTCTAAATTGCACCGACTTTTAATTTTAAAACAAGAAAAGGCATGCCTGTTGGTGCAATTGAATTCAATAATTCGGTTGAAAAGTTCATCCTTTCTTGTTTGTTCGTCATCAGTGACAATGGAATCATCGTTTGTCACACTGTAATAAACGTTTTCTGCTCCTTCTAGAGGATTTAAAACTGTGTTGTTAATTTTTAGTGTCTCCATACTCACAGAACACAATATAGCTCTATTAGCAAAGTGTTCTGCTTCAGAAGCAGTAAAATCTTCGGCAGAAATTACTTAAAAATTGCTGGAGTTCTCCATCTGAGTTGTTGAGATTACCATCACCTAACTGAATAAGCCCATTAGCAAATTCTTTATCTTCCCAAGTTCTCTTGTTTTGTGTTAGACGGATTTGTTTTGTATGTTACCTTAGAACACAACTTTACATTGCCTTTTAAATGATTTTAACTCAAGATGCATGAGGGATAATTGGCAATGTTTGCCTGAAATCTCCTCCGAAAAGAATTAAAATATTTTCGAAATCTGTTTTAGAATTAAACATTTCTTTTAAGAGATCATTAGCTTTCTGAAGTACTAAACCAGATGTCATTTCAGGCTTGTCCCAGATAATACGCTTATTAGAAAAGCTTTTCCTCCGCGTCTTCTTGAAACACTTAGTAAAATGTTGAAAAAAAACGTTTTAGCGCTTTCGCCTGGACCATAAAAAAAAACACCGAACTATTTCATCTGTATATAGTCAATGGCTTTTATGACCATGTTACTGAAAAACAAAACGTTCCCCTTTTTCTCATTCGGATTTCCAAATGTACAAATCAATGCAAAAGTAAGCCGGACGGCTTTAGCTGATTGTAAAACAGCAGCCTCAGTGAGAACAACATCTCACCGTGTAATGTCTTGAAACGTTCTGCATTACACTATCCACAGTTCTTAAATATTCAAAAGGTGCTCCTTTCTTCTTAAATGTGGTAGTGGTAATGTCAAATAAAATCTTTCAGGATCATTCATTCCAACAGTATACATTCCACTGGTTGCTTTCTCTCCACGACGTTGTCTGCGTTTCCATTCTCTCTTTTGGAAATGCGAGTGAATTTTTTCCTAACTTTTCCTAAAAAATTACAACAACAATGTTATGCATTAGTAGTGGTGAAAAAGAAGTCATTTAGGCGAAACTCGATTTAGAATATTTAAAAAAAAACCAAAAGCGATAACTAAACATTTTATTAACAACTTGATTCCTCATAAAACATGAAAATTGCGCAGTAATTAAAATTATATAAAATTAGAAAATATTGGCTAACATAAATCAAATAATGTAAACATCATGCAGAGCAGCGTCCCAAAGTAATACTAACTACTTTCTAAGCGTTTAGCATCAACTTCAATAGGAAGCATTCCTAAGCAATACTAACTACTTTCTAAGCGTTTAGCATCAACTTCACTGGTATGGCTCGAATTCTAATATCAATAGGAACATTTGTGCAAGATTTCAGAAATATCTAATTGGTCTCACAGGGTGTCCACGGCGATTGAAAATTATAAAAAATTTAATTGGGCCATAGAAGCATTCCTAAGCAATACTAACTACTTTCTAAGCGTTTAGCATCAACTTCACTGGTATGGCTCGAATTCTAAGATCAATAGGAACATTTGTGCAAGATTTCAGAAATATCTAATGGGTCTCACAGGGTGTCCATGGCGATTGAAAATTATAAAAAATTTAATTGGGCCATAGAAGCATTCCTAAGCAATACTAACTACTTTCTAAGCGTTTAGCATCAACTTCACTGGTATGGATCGAATTCTAATATCAATAGGAACATTTGTGCAAGATTTCAGAAATATCTAATGGGTCTCACAGGGTGTCCATGGCGATTGAAAATTATAAAAAATTTAATTGGGCCATAGAAGCATTCCTAAGCAATACTAACTACTTTCTAAGCGTTTAGCATCAACTTCACTGGTATGGCTCGAATTCTAAGATCAATAGGAACATTTGTGCAAGATTTCAGAAATATCTAATGGGTCTCACAGGGTGTCCATGGCGATTGAAAATTATAAAAAATTTAATTGGGCCATAGAAGCATTCCTAAGCAATACTAACTACTTTCTAAGCGTTTAGCATCAACTTCACTGGTATGGATCGAATTCTAATATCAATAGGAACATTTGTGCAAGATTTCAGAAATATCTAATGGGTCTCACAGGGTGTCCATGGCGATTGAAAATTATAAAAAATTTAATTGGGCCATAGAAGCATTCCTAAGCAATACTAACTACTTTCTAAGCGTTTAGCATCAACTTCACTGGTATGGCTCGAATTCTAAGATCAATAGGAACATTTGTGCAAGATTTCAGAAATATCTAATGGGTCTCACAGGGTGTCCATGGCGATTGAAAATTATAAAAAATTTAATTGGGCCATAGAAGCATTCCTAAGCAATACTAACTACTTTCTAAGCGTTTAGCATCAACTTCACTGGTATGGCTCGAATTCTTAGATCAATAGGAACATTTGTGCAAGATTTCAGAAATATCTAATGGGTCTCACAGGGTGTCCATGGCGATTGAAAATTATAAAAAATTTAATTGGGCCATAGAAGCATTCCTAAGCAATACTAACTACTTTCTAAGCGTTTAGCATCAACTTCACTGGTATGGCTCGAATTCTAAGATCAATAGGAACATTTGTGCAAGATTTCAGAAATATATAATGGGTCTCACAGGGTGTCCATGGCGATTGAAAATTATAAAAAATTTAATTGGGCCATAGAAGCATTCCTAAGCAATACTAACTACTTTCTAAGCGTTTAGCATCAACTTCACTGGTATGGCTCGAATTCTAAGATCAATAGGAACATTTGTGCAAGATTTCAGAAATATCTAATGGGTCTCACAGGGTGTCCATGGCGATTGAAAATTATAAAAAATTTAATTGGGCCATAGAAGCATTCCTAAGCAATACTAACTACTTTCTAAGCGTTTAGCATCAACTTCACTGGTATGCCTCGAATTCTAATATCAATAGGAACATTTGTGCAAGATTTCAGAAATATCTAATGGGTCTCACAGGGTGTCCATGGCGATTGAAAATTATAAAAAATTTAATTGGGCCATAGAAGCATTCCTAAGCAATACTAACTACTTTCTAAGCGTTTAGCATCAACTTCACTGGTATGGCTCGAATTCTAAGATCAATAGGAACATTTGTGCAAGATTTCAGAAATATCTAATGGGTCTCACAGGGTGTCCATGGCGATTGAAAATTATAAAAAATTTAATTGGGCCATAGAAGCATTCCTAAGCAATACTAACTACTTTCTAAGCGTTTAGCATCAACTTCACTGGTATGGCTCGAATTCTAAGATCAATAGGAACATTTGTGCAAGATTTCAGAAATATCTAATGGGTCTCACAGGGTGTCCATGGCGATTGAAAATTATAAAAAATTTAATTGGGCCATAGAAGCATTCCTAAGCAATACTAACTACTTTCTAAGCGTTTAGCATCAACTTCACTGGTATGGCTCGAATTCTAAGATCAATAGGAACATTTGTGCAAGATTTCAGAAATATCTAATGGGTCTCACAGGGTGTCCATGGCGATTGAAAATTATAAAAAATTTAATTGGGCCATAGAAGCATTCCTAAGCAATACTAACTACTTTCTAAGCGTTTAGCATCAACTTCACTGGTATGGCTCGAATTCTAAGATCAATAGGAACATTTGTGCAAGATTTCAGAAATATCTAATGGGTCTCACAGGGTGTCCATGGCGATTGAAAATTATAAAAAATTTAATTGGGCCATAGAAGCATTCCTAAGCAATACTAACTACTTTCTAAGCGTTTAGCATCAACTTCACTGGTATGGCTCGAATTCTAAGATCAATAGGAACATTTGTGCAAGATTTCAGAAATATCTAATGGGTCTCACAGGGTGTCCATGGCGATTGAAAATTATAAAAAATTTAATTGGGCCATAGAAGCATTCCTAAGCAATACTAACTACTTTCTAAGCGTTTAGCATCAACTTCACTGGTATGGCTCGAATTCTAAGATCAATAGGAACATTTGTGCAAGATTTCAGAAATATCTAATGGGTCTCACAGGGTGTCCATGGCGATTGAAAATTATAAAAAATTTAATTGGGCCATAGAAGCATTCCTAAGCAATACTAACTACTTTCTAAGCGTTTAGCATCAACTTCACTGGTATGGCTCGAATTCTAAGATCAATAGGAACATTTGTGCAAGATTTCAGAAATATCTAATGGGTCTCACAGGGTGTCCATGGCGATTGAAAATTATAAAAAATTTAATTGGGCCATAGAAGCATTCCTAAGCAATACTAACTACTTTCTAAGCGTTTAGCATCAACTTCACTGGTATGGCTCGAATTCTAAGATCAATAGGAACATTTGTGCAAGATTTCAGAAATATCTAATGGGTCTCACAGGGTGTCCATGGCGATTGAAAATTATAAAAAATTTAATTGGGCCATAGAAGCATTCCTAAGCAATACTAACTACTTTATAAGCGTTTAGCATCAACTTCACTGGTATGGCTCGAATTCTAAGATCAATAGGAACATTTGTGCAAGATTTCAGAAATATCTAATGGGTCTCACAGGGTGTCCATGGCGATTGAAAATTATAAAAAATTTAATTGGGCCATAGAAGCATTCCTAAGCAATACTAACTACTTTCTAAGCGTTTAGCATCAACTTCACTGGTATGGCTCGAATTCTAATATCAATAGGAACATTTGTGCAAGATTTCAGAAATATCTAATGGGTCTCACAGGGTGTCCATGGCGATTGAAAATTATAAAAAATTTAATTGGGCCATAGAAGCATTCCTAAGCAATACTAACTACTTTCTAAGCGTTTAGCATCAACTTCACTGGTATGGCTCGAATTCTAATATCAATAGGAACATTTGTGCAAGATTTCAGAAATATCTAATGGGTCTCACAGGGTGTCCATGGCGATTGAAAATTATAAAAAATTTAATTGGGCCATAGAAGCATTCCTAAGCAATACTAACTACTTTCTAAGCGTTTAGCATCAACTTCACTGGTATGGCTCGAATTCTAAGATCAATAGGAACATTTGTGCACGATTTCAGAAATATCTAATGGGTCTCACAGGGTGTCCATGGCGATTGAAAATTATAAAAAATTTAATTGGGCCATAGAAGCATTCCTAAGCAATACTAACTACTTTCTAAGCGTTTAGCATCAACTTCACTGGTATGGCTCGAATTCTAAGATCAATAGGAACATTTGTGCAAGATTTCAGAAATATCTAATGGGTCTCACAGGGTGTCCATGGCGATTGAAAATTATAAAAAATTTAATTGGGCCATAGAAGCATTCCTAAGCAATACTAACTACTTTCTAAGCGTTTAGCATCAACTTCACTGGTATGGCTCGAATTCTAAGATCAATAGGAACATTTGTGCAAGATTTCAGAAATATCTAATGGGTCTCACAGGGTGTCCATGGCGATTGAAAATTATAAAAAATTTAATTGGGCCATAGAAGCATTCCTAAGCAATACTAACTACTTTCTAAGCGTTTAGCATCAACTTCACTGGTATGGCTCGAATTCTAAGATCAATAGGAACATTTGTGCAAGATTTCAGAAATATCTAATGGGTCTCACAGGGTGTCCATGGCGATTGAAAATTATAAAAAATTTAATTGGGCCATAGAAGCATTCCTAAGCAATACTAACTACTTTCTAAGCGTTTAGCATCAACTTCACTGGTATGGCTCGAATTCTAAGATCAATAGGAACATTTGTGCAAGATTTCAGAAATATCTAATGGGTCTCACAGGGTGTCCATGGCGATTGAAAATTATAAAAAATTTAATTGGGCCATAGAAGCATTCCTAAGCAATACTAACTACTTTCTAAGCGTTTAGCATCAACTTCACTGGTATGGCTCGAATTCTAATATCAATAGGAACATTTGTGCAAGATTTCAGAAATATCTAATGGGTCTCACAGGGTGTCCATGGCGATTGAAAATTATAAAAAATTTAATTGGGCCATAGAAGCATTCCTAAGCAATACTAACTACTTTCTAAGCGTTTAGCATCAACTTCACTGGTATGGCTCGAATTCTAATATCAATAGGAACATTTGTGCAAGATTTCAGAAATATCTAATGGGTCTCACAGGGTGTCCATGGCGATTGAAAATTATAAAAAATTTAATTGGGCCATAGAAGCATTCCTAAGCAATACTAACTACTTTCTAAGCGTTTAGCATCAACTTCACTGGTATGGCTCGAATTCTAAGATCAATAGGAACATTTGTGCACGATTTCAGAAATATCTAATGGGTCTCACAGGGTGTCCATGGCGATTGAAAATTATAAAAAATTTAATTGGGCCATAGAAGCATTCCTAAGCAATACTAACTACTTTCTAAGCGTTTAGCATCAACTTCACTGGTATGGCTCGAATTCTAAGATCAATAGGAACATTTGTGCAAGATTTCAGAAATATCTAATGGGTCTCACAGGGTGTCCACGGCGATTGAAAATTATAAAAAATTTAATTGGGCCATAGAAGCATTCCTAAGCAATACTAACTACTTTCTAAGCATTTAGCATCAACTTCACTGGTATGGCTCGAATTCTAAGATCAATAGGAACATTTATGCAAGATTTCAGAAATATCTAATGGGTCTCACAGGGTGTCCACGGCGATTGAAAATTATAAAAAATTTAATTGGGCCATAGAAGCATTCCTAAGCAATACTAACTACTTTCTAAGCGTTTAGCATCAACTTCACTGGTATGGCTCGAATTCTAAGATCAATAGGAACATTTGTGCAAGATTTCAGAAATATCTAATGGGTCTCACAGGGTGTCCATGGCGATTGAAAATTATAAAAAATTTAATTGGGCCATAGAAGCATTCCTAAGCAATACTAACTACTTTCTAAGCGTTTAGCATCAACTTCACTGGTATGGCTCGAATTCTAATATCAATAGGAACATTTGTGCAAGATTTCAGAAATATCTAATGGGTCTCACAGGGTGTCCATGGCGATTGAAAATTATAAAAAATTTAATTGGGCCATAGAAGCATTCCTAAGCAATACTAACTACTTTCTAAGCGTTTAGCATCAACTTCACTGGTATGGCTCGAATTCTAAGATCAATAGGAACATTTGTGCACGATTTCAGAAATATCTAATGGGTCTCACAGGGTGTCCATGGCGATTGAAAATTATAAAAAATTTAATTGGGCCATAGAAGCATTCCTAAGCAATACTAACTACTTTCTAAGCGTTTAGCATCAACTTCACTGGTATGGCTCGAATTCTAAGATCAATAGGAACATTTGTGCAAGATTTCAGAAATATCTAATGGGTCTCACAGGGTGTCCATGGCGATTGAAAATTATAAAAAATTTAATTGGGCCATAGAAGCATTCCTAAGCAATACTAACTACTTTCTAAGCGTTTAGCATCAACTTCACTGGTATGGCTCGAATTCTAAGATCAATAGGAACATTTGTGCAAGATTTCAGAAATATCTAATGGGTCTCACAGGGTGTCCATGGCGATTGAAAATTATAAAAAATTTAATTGGGCCATAGAAGCATTCCTAAGCAATACTAACTACTTTCTAAGCGTTTAGCATCAACTTCACTGGTATGGCTCGAATTCTAATATCAATAGGAACATTTGTGCAAGATTTCAGAAATATCTAATGGGTCTCACAGGGTGTCCATGGCGATTGAAAATTATAAAAAATTTAATTGGGCCATAGAAGCATTCCTAAGCAATACTAACTACTTTCTAAGCGTTTAGCATCAACTTCACTGGTATGGCTCGAATTCTAATATCAATAGGAACATTTGTGCAAGATTTCAGAAATATCTAATGGGTCTCACAGGGTGTCCATGGCGATTGAAAATTATAAAAAATTTAATTGGGCCATAGAAGCATTCCTAAGCAATACTAACTACTTTCTAAGCGTTTAGCATCAACTTCACTGGTATGGCTCGAATTCTAAGATCAATAGGAACATTTGTGCAAGATTTCAGAAATATCTAATGGGTCTCACAGGGTGTCCATGGCGATTGAAAATTATAAAAAATTTAATTGGGCCATAGAAGCATTCCTAAGCAATACTAACTACTTTCTAAGCGTTTAGCATCAACTTCACTGGTATGGCTCGAATTCTAAGATCAATAGGAACATTTGTGCAAGATTTCAGAAATATCTAATGGGTCTCACAGGGTGTCCATGGCGATTGAAAATTATAAAAAATTTAATTGGGCCATAGAAGCATTCCTAAGCAATACTAACTACTTTCTAAGCGTTTAGCATCAACTTCACTGGTATGGCTCGAATTCTAAGATCAATAGGAACATTTGTGCAAGATTTCAGAAATATCTAATGGGTCTCACAGGGTGTCCATGGCGATTGAAAATTATAAAAAATTTAATTGGGCCATAGAAGCATTCCTAAGCAATACTAACTACTTTCTAAGCGTTTAGCATCAACTTCACTGGTATGGCTCGAATTCTAAGATCAATAGGAACATTTGTGCAAGATTTCAGAAATATCTAATGGGTCTCACAGGGTGTCCATGGCGATTGAAAATTATAAAAAATTTAATTGGGCCATAGAAGCATTCCTAAGCAATACTAACTACTTTCTAAGCGTTTAGCATCAACTTCACTGGTATGGCTCGAATTCTAAGATCAATAGGAACATTTGTGCAAGATTTCAGAAATATCTAATGGGTCTCACAGGGTGTCCATGGCGATTGAAAATTATAAAAAATTTAATTGGGCCATAGAAGCATTCCTAAGCAATACTAACTACTTTCTAAGCGTTTAGCATCAACTTCACTGGTATGGCTCGAATTCTAATATCAATAGGAACATTTGTGCAAGATTTCAGAAATATCTAATGGGTCTCACAGGGTGTCCATGGCGATTGAAAATTATAAAAAATTTAATTGGGCCATAGAAGCATTCCTAAGCAATACTAACTACTTTCTAAGCGTTTAGCATCAACTTCACTGGTATGGCTCGAATTCTAATATCAATAGGAACATTTGTGCAAGATTTCAGAAATATCTAATGGGTCTCACAGGGTGTCCATGGCGATTGAAAATTATAAAAAATTTAATTGGGCCATAGAAGCATTCCTAAGCAATACTAACTACTTTCTAAGCGTTTAGCATCAACTTCACTGGTATGGCTCGAATTCTAAGATCAATAGGAACATTTGTGCAAGATTTCAGAAATATCTAATGGGTCTCACAGGGTGTCCATGGCGATTGAAAATTATAAAAAATTTAATTGGGCCATAGAAGCATTCCTAAGCAATACTAACTACTTTCTAAGCGTTTAGCATCAACTTCACTGGTATGGCTCGAATTCTAAGATCAATAGGAACATTTGTGCAAGATTTCAGAAATATCTAATGGGTCTCACAGGGTGTCCATGGCGATTGAAAATTATAAAAAATTTAATTGGGCCATAGAAGCATTCCTAAGCAATACTAACTACTTTCTAAGCGTTTAGCATCAACTTCACTGGTATGGCTCGAATTCTAAGATCAATAGGAACATTTGTGCAAGATTTCAGAAATATCTAATGGGTCTCACAGGGTGTCCATGGCGATTGAAAATTATAAAAAATTTAATTGGGCCATAGAAGCATTCCTAAGCAATACTAACTACTTTCTAAGCGTTTAGCATCAACTTCACTGGTATGGCTCGAATTCTAAGATCAATAGGAACATTTGTGCAAGATTTCAGAAATATCTAATGGGTCTCACAGGGTGTCCATGGCGATTGAAAATTATAAAAAATTTAATTGGGCCATAGAAGCATTCCTAAGCAATACTAACTACTTTCTAAGCGTTTAGCATCAACTTCACTGGTATGGCTCGAATTCTAATATCAATAGGAACATTTGTGCAAGATTTCAGAAATATCTAATGGGTCTCACAGGGTGTCCATGGCGATTGAAAATTATAAAAAATTTAATTGGGCCATAGAAGCATTCCTAAGCAATACTAACTACTTTCTAAGCGTTTAGCATCAACTTCACTGGTATGGCTCGAATTCTAAGATCAATAGGAACATTTGTGCACGATTTCAGAAATATCTAATGGGTCTCACAGGGTGTCCATGGCGATTGAAAATTATAAAAAATTTAATTGGGCCATAGAAGCATTCCTAAGCAATACTAACTACTTTCTAAGCGTTTAGCATCAACTTCACTGGTATGGCTCGAATTCTAATATCAATAGGAACATTTGTGCAAGATTTCAGAAATATCTAATGGGTCTCACAGGGTGTCCATGGCGATTGAAAATTATAAAAAATTTAATTGGGCCATAGAAGCATTCCTAAGCAATACTAACTACTTTCTAAGCGTTTAGCATCAACTTCACTGGTATGGCTCGAATTCTAAGATCAATAGGAACATTTGTGCAAGATTTCAGAAATATCTAATGGGTCTCACAGGGTGTCCATGGCGATTGAAAATTATAAAAAATTTAATTGGGCCATAGAAGCATTCCTAAGCAATACTAACTACTTTCTAAGCGTTTAGCATCAACTTCACTGGTATGGCTCGAATTCTAAGATCAATAGGAACATTTGTGCAAGATTTCAGAAATATCTAATGGGTCTCACAGGGTGTCCATGGCGATTGAAAATTATAAAAAATTTAATTGGGCCATAGAAGCATTCCTAAGCAATACTAACTACTTTCTAAGCGTTTAGCATCAACTTCACTGGTATGGCTCGAATTCTAAGATCAATAGGAACATTTGTGCAAGATTTCAGAAATATCTAATGGGTCTCACAGGGTGTCCATGGCGATTGAAAATTATAAAAAATTTAATTGGGCCATAGAAGCATTCCTAAGCAATACTAACTACTTTCTAAGCGTTTAGCATCAACTTCACTGGTATGGCTCGAATTCTAAGATCAATAGGAACATTTGTGCAAGATTTCAGAAATATCTAATGGGTCTCACAGGGTGTCCATGGCGATTGAAAATTATAAAAAATTTAATTGGGCCATAGAAGCATTCCTAAGCAATACTAACTACTTTCTAAGCGTTTAGCATCAACTTCACTGGTATGGCTCGAATTCTAAGATCAATAGGAACATTTGTGCAAGATTTCAGAAATATCTAATGGGTCTCACAGGGTGTCCATGGCGATTGAAAATTATAAAAAATTTAATTGGGCCATAGAAGCATTCCTAAGCAATACTAACTACTTTCTAAGCGTTTAGCATCAACTTCACTGGTATGGCTCGAATTCTAAGATCAATAGGAACATTTGTGCAAGATTTCAGAAATATCTAATGGGTCTCACAGGGTGTCCATGGCGATTGAAAATTATAAAAAATTTAATTGGGCCATAGAAGCATTCCTAAGCAATACTAACTACTTTCTAAGCGTTTAGCATCAACTTCACTGGTATGGCTCGAATTCTAATATCAATAGGAACATTTGTGCAAGATTTCAGAAATATCTAATGGGTCTCACAGGGTGTCCATGGCGATTGAAAATTATAAAAAATTTAATTGGGCCATAGAAGCATTCCTAAGCAATACTAACTACTTTCTAAGCGTTTAGCATCAACTTCACTGGTATGGCTCGAATTCTAAGATCAATAGGAACATTTGTGCAAGATTTCAGAAATATCTAATGGGTCTCACAGGGTGTCCATGGCGATTGAAAATTATAAAAAATTTAATTGGGCCATAGAAGCATTCCTAAGCAATACTAACTACTTTCTAAGCGTTTAGCATCAACTTCACTGGTATGGCTCGAATTCTAAGATCAATAGGAACATTTGTGCAAGATTTCAGAAATATCTAATGGGTCTCACAGGGTGTCCATGGCGATTGAAAATTATAAAAAATTTAATTGGGCCATAGAAGCATTCCTAAGCAATACTAACTACTTTCTAAGCGTTTAGCATCAACTTCACTGGTATGGCTCGAATTCTAAGATCAATAGGAACATTTGTGCAAGATTTCAGAAATATCTAATGGGTCTCACAGGGTGTCCATGGCGATTGAAAATTATAAAAAATTTAATTGGGCCATAGAAGCATTCCTAAGCAATACTAACTACTTTCTAAGCGTTTAGCATCAACTTCACTGGTATGGCTCGAATTCTAATATCAATAGGAACATTTGTGCAAGATTTCAGAAATATCTAATGGGTCTCACAGGGTGTCCATGGCGATTGAAAATTATAAAAAATTTAATTGGGCCATAGAAGCATTCCTAAGCAATACTAACTACTTTCTAAGCGTTTAGCATCAACTTCACTGGTATGGCTCGAATTCTAAGATCAATAGGAACATTTGTGCAAGATTTCAGAAATATCTAATGGGTCTCACAGGGTGTCCATGGCGATTGAAAATTATAAAAAATTAATTGGGCCATAGAAGCATTCCTAAGCAATACTAACTACTTTCTAAGCGTTTAGCATCAACTTCACTGGTATGGCTCGAATTCTAAGATCAATAGGAACATTTGTGCAAGATTTCAGAAATATCTAATGGGTCTCACAGGGGTGTCCATGGCGATTGAAAATTATAAAAAAT